>JAJPUD010000210.1:497569-580266 GCA_023553655.1 Myrmecobius fasciatus | reverse complement strand
ACACACACACACACACACACACACACACACACACACACACACACACACACACACACACCTACTAACTGCCATAATGAGAAAGTTCTTAAGAGTTTCCAAGTCCCATCCTCACATGTAGGAATATAAACAGGTAAAACTCATAATATCCTTTTTCCTGATTACCACCTTATACGCCTCCTGGGCCTTATATTTGAAAAATCAAATTTTCTGGGGCAGCTAGGTGGTGCAGTGGATAGAGTACCAGCCTGAAGTCAGGAGAACTTGAATTCAAATTTGGTCTCAGACACTTAACATTCCCTAACTCTGTGACCCTGGGCAAGTCACTTAACCTCAATTGCCTCAGGAAAAAAAAAAAAAATCAAATTTTCTATTCAGCTTTGGTCTTTTCATCATGATTTAAAGTCCCTATTTCATTGAATGGCCACTGAAGGATTATAGTCAGTTTTACTAGCAGGTGATTCTTGGTTGTAATCTTAGTTCTATTCCTCTTGGAAATATCACATTCTAAGACCTCTAATGCTTTAGTGTAGAAGCTGCTGAATCTTGTGTTATCCTGATTGTGGCTTCACTATATTTGAATTGTTTCTTTCTGGATGCTTGTGACATTTTCTCCTTGACCTGGGAGTTCCAGAATTTGGCTATAATATTCCTGGGAGTTTTCATCTTGGCATCTCTTTCAGGAGGTAATTAGTGCATTCTTTCAATTTCTACTTTACCTTCTGGTTCTAGAATATCAAGATAGTTTTCCTTGATAATGTCTTAAAAATGATATCTAGGCTCTTTTTTTTTTTAAATGACAATTTTCAGAAAAATCATTAATAAATTCTCTCTCCTGGATCTATTTTCCAGGTCGGCTGTTTTTCCAATGAGATATTTCATGTTTTGATTTTGTTTTATTGTTTCTTGATTTTTCATAATTCACTTAATTCTAATTTTCATGAAATTTTTTTTTCCTCATTGAGGAGTTCCTCCTTTCCTATTCTTCTCTCCATTAGCTTTTTGTGTTTCCTTCAGCATCATTTTCATTTCTTTTTTCAATTTTTCCTCTACCTTTCTTTGATTGTGAGCTCTTCCATGGCCTGAGACCAATTCTTATTTATCTTGGAGACTTTGGATGTTGGAGCTTTGACGCATCTTCTGAGTGTGTTTTGATCTTTCTTGTCAACATAGAAACTTTCTATGGCCAGAATCTTTATTTTTTGCTCATTTTCCTAGACTATTACTTTCTGTTAAAGTAGGACTGTTTTCATGGTAGAAAGTATAATATTGCAAGTTTTGGGGTTTTTACACATCTGTTTTTAAAGATTCTTCTAGGGATCTGTAAGTTCTTCCAAGATGTTATGATCCAAAGAGAAGTGTGTGTGACCACAAGCACTTTTCTGCCCTGAAACCGTGAAGATGGTCCTCGCTTCACTGTGCCTGTAAATTCTAGTTTGTTAAAGCAACAGAGTCCTTACTCACTGCTAGTAAAGAGACCTCCTTTTGACCAGTCCCATTCCTTACCATTTATGGGCTCAGACATCTAGAAGTTGCTGTTGTTATCAATGTTACCACTGCTAATGGATTCCCAAGGTCTTCTTCTCACCTTAGTAAGACAAATTCTGCCAACCTTCCCAATTGTCTTTGGTGTCTCTGGGCTGAAATATCTGCATGCTTCTGCTGGCCCCCATGGCCTGCTACTCATTTGTTGGGCTTTGCCTGCTTGGTTTGTGCTGGGACTGTGATCAATTTCCATCCTGATACAACATACCTTTCTTGCTAACCTTCTAGTTGTCTTTGGCTAGAAAATTGTTTCACTCCATGGTTTTGTGTGTTCTGATGTCCTAAAAGTTGTTTAGAGTCATTATTTAAAGGAAGGGCTTGGGGGAGAACTTTGCCAAGTCCTTGCCTTTACCATTTTTATTCCACTTTCCACACAAAAGCTTTATTAGGTGTTATTAATAATAGTTAACATTTAAGGAGAGCCTGCTATGTGTCATAAATTATGCTAAATGCATTATTGTTATGATCTCATCTGAGCTCCCAAAAACCCTGGGAGGAAAGTGCTATCATTACCTCCATTTTACAAATGAGGAAACTGAAGCAAACAGAAATTAAATGACTTGCCCACATAAACAGCTAGTAAGTATCTAAACTTAGATTTGAACCCAGGTCTTCTGATTCTAGGCCCAATGCTCTATTCATACAGCACATGCTTCTAATTTATTAGAAGGTAACCTCCTTTGAGAAGAAACTATCACTTTCTGACTATATAAACAGAAAGCGATATTCTCTTCTCAGAAAGAGAACACACACACTGCTTAGCACAGTACCTGGCACAATATGTGCTAAATAAATTTGTTCACACAAAGCAATATGAACTTTACACTTTGGGTTAGTAAAAGTTTTAAATTTTAGAATGATAGGAGAAAATCAATTTGGAATCAAAGTCTTCCAAATGTGTTTTACGGTATGAAAGATATGCTGGGTTCTTGAGTCATGTACTGAAGGAACATAAGCTCTGAAAGATTTGCACAAGCAGGAAATCCTTCTCTCATAAGTCTGACAAAATTAACCCCCTCTCCAGTTCAAGATAGACCTTTCAGTCTATCTCCTTGGGGCAAAAGGGGCGTTCAGCCCAGCTCATATGAAGTCTGGGAAAGCCAGGAGAAGTCTCAGTCCTGGTTCAGTAGAGGAGCACAGCACAGGGTAAGACTTTAGTCTCAGCTCAAACAGCAACCTGGGAAGCCAGGTTGCTTCCTAAAAAGAGCAGGCAAAGCCATCCCTACAAACACAAAGGGGCATTGTGCTCAAAGTCAAGAATCAAGTGTACACAGTAAAAGCAAGAATGTGTGATGATCAACTATGAAAGGCTTGGTTCTTCTCAGCAGATCAGTGATCCAAGGCAATCCCAATAAATTTTAGATAGAAAATGTCATCTGCATCCAGAAAGAGAACTATGCAAATTGAATGTAAATGAACACACATACTATGTCCACCTCTTTTTTTTCTGTATTTTTTTTCTCGTGGTTTTCCCCTTTTGTTCTGATTCTTTTCTCCCAACATGATTCATAAAGAAATGTGCATTTAAAAAGTTCATATACATACATAATCAGAAAAAAATAAAACAAAGAGGGGAATACTAAAAGGGAAGACAAGCTGTGGTTAGAAGTAAAACAGACTTCTGAAGAGGTACAGGATAGAAAGAGAAAGATAAAAGAAAGTAGAATGGAGGAAAATACACATAATCAAAACAGTGAATGTGAATGAGATAAGCTAAACCACAAATGGAAACAGCAGAATGGATTAGAAACCAGATCCCACAAGATAATATGATGATCAATTCTGATGGACATGGCTTTCTTCAACAATGAAATGATTCAGACCAGTTCCAACTGTTTAGTGATGAAGAGAGCCATCTACACCCAGAGAGAAGACTGTGGGAACTGGTTTTGGTTCACAACATAGCATTTTCACTCTTTTTGTTCTTTCTTTGCATTTTATTTTTCTTCTCATTTTTTTCCCTGTGTGACAAGATAATTGTATAAATATATATGCATATATTGGATTTAACCTATTTCTACTATGTTTAACATATATTGGACTACTCGCTGTCTAGGGGTGAGGGATCAGAACACAAGGTTTTACAAGGGCTAATGTTGAATAACTGCCCATGCATATGTTTTGAAATAATGATAATCAGAGAAATTACATTTTTATTAAAAAGTACCAGACAGGTTATGTAAAAAAAAAAAAAACAAAAAACCATTTACAGCAAGTTTCTCTGATAAAGGTCTCTTTTCTCAAATAAAGTGAAAACCAAGTCAATTTCTTAAAAATAAATGCCATTCCCCAACTGATAAATGTTCAAGGAATATGAATAAGCCATTTTCAGAAGAAGAAATCAAAGCAATCTTATAATTATGCAAAAAATGCCCTAACACTACTTATGGGAGAAATGAAAATTAAAACTCTGAGGTACCACCTTATACCCACTAAAAATAACAAGTGATAAGAGGGGATAAGGAAAAAACAGGTACACACAAACTATTGATGGAACTGTGAATTGGTTCAATCATTCTGGAGAACAATTTGGAACCATACCCAAAAAGACTATAAAATTTTGCATATCCTTTGACCCAGCAATACCACTACTAAGTCTGTATACCAAAGAGAACAAAGGGGAAAAAAAACCCAAACCTCCAAGTACAAAAATATTTATAGCAGCTCTTTTTGTGGTGGCAAAGCATTGGAAATTGAGGGAAGGCTCATTAATTGGGGAATGACTGAATAAGTTGTGGCATATGACTACTATACCATGGGAAATAATGAGGAGTGATTTTAAAAAAACATGTCAAGATCTATGTGAAATGATGCAAAGTTAAGTGAGAAAAATCAGGTGATCACTGTGCACAGTAAAAGCAATGTTATGATGATCAACTATGAAAAGTTTGATTAATAAGTGATCCAAGGCAATTTCAAAGGACTCATGATGAAAAAATGCTATCTGCTTCCAAAGAGAATTGATGGGCTCAGAATGCAAACTGAAATGTACTTTTCTTGTTTTTTTTTTTTTTTTTTAAACCAGTGTGGTTAAAATATGGAAATTTTTTTGAATTATTTCACATGTACAATTTGTATAATTTTGCTTGCTTTCTTATGTGGTGGGGAAGGGCAGGAATGAGAAAATTTGGAACTCAAAATTAAAAAAGAAAAGAATATTAAATATAAAAAAAAACTACCTCCCTCAAAGAAAGAAAGGGTTGGTGTAGAGGATATCACATTCCAGGAGTGAGAAATGAAGGAAGGCTCTATCCAATCTCTAAATCTAGAAGGTTTATCATCCTTTACAGTGAAAATGCTTCAAATGTGACTTAGAAAAAATTCCTTGACAATCAAAGGATCAGTGAATTTCAACAGACTATAACATCCAATGCTAACAAAGTTTCTTATTGCTTTGTCTCAGAGACTAAAATTAAAAGTAGAATATTCCATTGGCTCAACAATTTAGTCTTGATGACTACATGGCTGTTGGGCATAATGTTTATCTGTACAGAAATATGTGCTATAGAGGAAAGACATCCGATCATGAAGAAAACTGACTGTGGAAGGGCTGGCACACTGTTAGTAAAGATAACCTGTAGGATTAACCCCATAGCATGCATCTGTTTGCTTTTTAAGCCAAACATGGAAACAAAGGTAACATATTTTCTTATTAAACTCTCTAATCCGTTGTGGGCCAGAAATGTACATAAGAAAAGTATGTTAGAAATGTGTATAAAATAAAAGCAAATTAAGTGACTTAGGGTATTTGGGATGGGTCTTAACATATCTAAAATTTTAGAGATGATCTAGCTGAACTCAAGCATAGAGTCCTCCTTAAGTGACTACTATAATGACATTTACTTTAGTTGTTCACACTTAATTATGGCTTATTGTTTCAGATAGCTATGCTTGTTAAAATAGTGTTATTAAATTAAGTAACCTTGAAAAACTTACCTGAAAACAGCTTTTCAATTCATTTCCTTTATTTTCTTCTTCAATCAAATTTTCCAAATCTGAATTTGTATCACTATTGTCAGTAAAGCTGATTAAAGTAAGTTCATCTTCTTCCATGATACCACGTCCTGATATTGTCTCCTAAACAGCAAGAAGGTAACTTCTTATAAAGGTAGCTCTTATAAATCATTATTTCTCAAAGTAAAAGAAAAATAATTTATTTGTATCCTACGAGAAAAAACCAACCAAACAAGCAAACAAAAAAACCCAAACATGGAAGTTGTCATGGAACAGCTATGTTTAGAGGAGAAAAACAAACAAAATTGTGCCCAATAAAAACCAATCAAAAAACTCTATTAAAAATTTTAACTGTTGGAATTCCACTAATTCTACTGAAATAATGTCAATTATATATATATATATATATATATATATATATATGTATACATATATATATGTATAAAAGATAAAAAAAAAAGTAATGTGGTAATTTACTGAGTAACAATCTCCCACTAGTTTTACTGCCTATAAAAAAAACAAAAACAAACCAATCTCTTGAAAGGACTATGAAGTTTATCTTGACTTGGTATGTCCACTAGACAGGAATGCTTTACTGGATAATGAAAAAGTTGTCCAATGCCCACATTATCATATCAAGGTGTATACTATAGTGACAATGAATAGTTGAGGATGAAAGAAAAGAATTTATTAGGGAATTTTTGGCAGGAGAATTTTTGGAATACAGTAGAACGCATAAATTAAGACTAGAGTAAATAGCTGCTGAATTATATGGTGTGAGAACCTATCTTCTCTACCTCCTAATGAACACAGATAGCAGGAAGTGACAAAAGTGTGTCAAGTCAGAAGTGAAACTATGCAAGAAAGACTCATCAGGTTTCCAAAAGAGTGAATTTCTTCAGTACTTAGAATTCAGTCTCATTAGTCAGAGTACTTCCTTCTCATCAGTGAAATTTGTCATTCATAAAAGCCTTCAGAAAATGATCACTGCGGGTGGCCAATACTCAGGTTCTGAATGTCTCAAAAGAAATGTACATACACTCATACCTTGGTCTACATACAGAAACCTTTTATCTTAGTAAAATCCACAGGCCTTGAATAAAAGCTTTTGTGAGCAGTTGATTCCACCTCATATAGAGGCTGTTGAAATGAAATTCTGATTACAGCCATCTGCTCTGACTTAAGTCCAGTTCTATGATACAAAATGATAAGAAAATATAATATGGGTTGCAATTCCTTCTGTTACTAATCACCTCTGAACTGAGGACCTCTGAAACTAATTGCCTATGTAACTAGTCTGTTTCCTTATTTGTAAACTGAAAATAAAAATACATGTATTACCTAATTAATGTTAAGAGGATCAAATAAAGTAATGCATGGAAAGCAAAGTACAACTTCAAAATACTACATATATGTCAAATATTGCTCTGAATATATTTTGAAGTCCACACCTATGATTTCATTCACATAATCAACTACTATTATTGATGAGAGGCGATTCCTTTGTAACTGATATTTTAGACATATGTCTGAACACTCATTGAGAGATGATTTGACTGTCATGACAAAACTTTTATGTGCTCAAAAAAGAACTTGGAACTCAAAAGTTTCTGACTCCAAGGGCAGCCTTCTAAAAGCACTATGTCAAATTACTGTCATGGCCACCATCACTGCTACTATTTACTATTACTTTGTTGTTGAATTATGTCTGAGACTTTGTGATGCCACCTGGAGTCTTCCTGGCAAAAATACTGGAATGGTTTGCCATTCCAATGGTTTGCTGGAATGGTCCAGCTCATTTTAAAGACAAAGAAAGAGGCTAATAGGGTAAAGTGACATGAACAGGGTCCCACAGCTAGTAAAGGTCTAAGGACATATTTCAACTTGAGTCCTCCTGATTCCAGGTCTGGTGCCACTATCCTCTGTGCCATCTACCTGCCCTACAATCCTACTAACAAATATCAAAGAGTAAATAAGAAGGATGTTTCTTTACATTCTGAGGTATCATTGCTTTAACACTAAGAACAAAGCCATCCTTATTGAAGAAAAATCAACAAGGTAATATTAAAGATCAAATGGACCTTAAAGACCACCTAATCCAGAAGTATCAAATTTATTTGTGGGAAATATTTAACAAAATAAAAATTTAAGAAATATATTGTTAATCTGTAGCTTTATAAGGCTTAGTGGTCCATTTCTATTCTAGGTTGACATCACTGATCTAATCCATGATGAAAATGACTTTAATTCCAGATATTTGGGAATCTAAGGCAAAATGGCTCACTTGGTTCAAAAGAGCTTCTTCTGGTTCTAAAATGCTGGGCTAAGCAGGTGTTTGCACCAAGTTCTAAATCAGTGTGGTAAGCCTGCAGAAAATATCTATGAAATTACTTTCATCAACCCTTTATAATCCTAAAAATACTGGCATTACTACCAAAGTGTAAAGATCGAAAACACTGAAATGGAGGAAAACGACCAATCTCAAATCATGGTAATGAGTAGAAAATAATCATAGCACAATTTGTAATCAGGAGGTTACAGTTCACTATCATAGATTTTGTTTCTTAACAATTAAAAATTAATATTGATAAATGTTAACATATAATCTCCCTCAAAAAAAAAAAGTCAATGAAGGTATAATCAAAAGTAAGTAAAGTCTAGAATTTCAATAGGGCTGATATCTCAGACATAAAATATCTTGTTCCTCAGTACTGGAAAGCATACCTTTTGTATGAAGACAGATTTATAATCAGATTAATTTAAATAATTCCTTTCCAGACTCATGCAACAAAAGTCAGGATTTATTCACCTCACTTACCCAAACTGGCACAGAGCTCTGTATTGAACAGGATCTGAGACTTATTAGGAATGATGATGGCAATGGTTGAGATGTGTTTCGAAAAATCTCCACACTTTCTTCACTTGTTATGGATCCACTTGCTCTTTCTAAACGTGTCTCTGGATCTTTGACCATACACCTACTGTCTGTTTCATTCTGAGCAACTGTAATAATTTCTGTTTGACTCTTTTTCATTTCATCAGATAATTCTTCAAAACCCAAATCCTCCTTTTTAGATTCCATTTGATCTTTTGTTGAACTCTTGCTTGAAGAAGAATCATAAGGTGTGCTATGTGGCACCCTCATTCTATCAAACAGATGTGGATCATCAGAGGAACTAAAAGTTGGGCTCTGCAGAACTGCCCTTCTTGGAGAGACATCAGCATTTTTCTTCTGAATTAGTAACTCCTCATACTGCTTTTCAAGAGAAAATTTTTCCTTTTTAAAGTTTTGTGAAGGTCCTTCAGCAGAATGGCTACTATCAGTTAAAACAGGTTGAAGTGGTTGAAAGAATTCTTCAGACAATGCTTTTAAAATTAAAAAAAAAAAAAATCAGTTAATCACATATATTTGGTATATGGAAACAGACCAAAATAATACAATTTAATAAGTATATATACCAAGCAACTCTGGGTGCTTACTTAATTTTCTTATGATTTAATAATAATGTTCACATATAAGCTATGTAAAGACAAGGTTTCTTAATACTGAACAAAAGGCTAAAGAATTTAGATAAGAACAATATTTAATTTTTATTAACTCTTCCCATCTGAAGAAACTACATCACACAATAATGAATGACTCCATTAGATACCATGAGCTTTCTCTATAAAAAATTGAAGTTTGCAAGTATTACATCTAAAGTATCATTCAGATTATTAACTTTTAAGAATTTTTTGGAAAAAAACAAAAGACAAAAACAAATATTCTTTGTGTTTTCATTACAGATATTAACACAAATTTAATCATAAAGTATCTTAAGGATACCTATTCTTAAAATTACTGTGAATCTGTGGGAACAATTTCCAGATGACAAAGAAAGGATAATAAGAAAGCAAATGTAGAGACAATGCAGAAAAGTAGTATACAGAATAACAAATCAGCTAAAGGCTAATTCTTCATAGAGATCCTTCTATGTTTTTGATATTTCATTTGGGCTCAAGAATAACCAAGAAATCTTACCAATTAGCTTTTTATTGAGGTTTACTTTACCTCGATAGGTCATACATACCCAAAATAATTTTTTCTTTAGGCAAATCTTCAGTTTGGGAGGAATCAAGAGCCACATCCATTCTATTCATAGCAGAATGCAAGTTTACACCAAGAGAAGAATGAAGACTGGAGGCCCTCATAGCTGTGGTTGAGTTTGTGCTTTCCTGAGATCCAATTGTATCTTGGCTTGCAGGGGTTGAAGGATATGTGGTCTGATAGAAACATACAGAAGGTTAAAAAAATTAACACAGCCAAAATTAGTCATTCCTATGATGTTTTTACATTGCTATCACACTGACAAATACTATATTACTTTAATAGTGATTAAGAGAAAAGTAATAGTTTCCGTGGTCAAACATAATTCCAACTTAAAGATCACTATTATGAAAAGGTCTTTTTTCCCCCCAAGATTCTACAATGGGGGTGGGCAATGGGTGAGGGGTTTATAGTTTTTACAAAGTACTTAAAAATTGGGAAGAAAAATTAAAAAAACAAAAGAAAACAAAAAAAAAACAACTTTTATTTGTCTGTCTTCTTACAGATCAAATTCCATTACAATAACAACAATAATTTATTTTCAAAAGTTCCATTAATACATAATGTCAAATACCTTACTCAGGTCTTGAGAAAGCCCAGACTGAGAAAGAGATGAGGAAAAATCTGAGTCAGGTCTTGGTTCCAGAGCACGAAAGAGCTGATGATATAAATGTGGAAAAGTTTGTTCTAATTCTGTAAAGTCAAGAACAAGTATTAGAATTTTGGAAAAAAGAAAAACAGTAATTTTGAACTATGAACTACTTTATATAAATTCTAAGTAAATACTGTGAATAAGATGATGTTATTATACTTTGGGGCAATTCAAGTAAAAAAGGAAAGTTTTGTTTCTTCTCCTCCCTCTTTAATACTATCAACAAAGTGATTTGATGTAAGGGCAGACCATCACTATCTGAATTACTTACGACTGGAAAAACACTTAAATCAGTGTCTGGTGTACATACCCCAAACCGAAGGATAATCAGGAAATAGAGAAGCCTTCATTTCATGTGAGCTTTGCTTATAAAAAGCTTACCAAGAATCAATTATAATGCTAACAATAATTAAGAAAGGAAAAAATGTAAAGAAGAAAAGCAGAATTTATCCTTTCTTCTCTCAGTTATACCATCCAGCTCCAGGTCACTAAATCCCTCAATCCACCATTCTGTACAACCAAAGCTTATTGATATCGAAAGTTCTAAACAGTGATTTAAACAATAAAGTACAAGGTGCATGCTACATAGTCAGAGAACACCATCATCTTTTACAGATGCTTTTCAGATGCTCACAGCTATAACACACAGGAAAACTGATGTCCAAAAGATAAATGTTTGAAACTTTCTTCTCATAAGCCAATTATAGTAAGAACTAGCAGTGAGCCAGGAATTAAGCACTTGAGGTGAGAATATGTGACAACCACAAGAGAAAAGAACAGAGATAATAAGAGCTGAGAAAAGTCAGAGAGAAATAGAAATGAATATAAAAGAAAAATGAGTCTATGAGAGCTACATGAATGAAGTTGAACGGAGTATAAAATGAGAATGGTGAAAAGGATTAGAAAAGAGATGATTACAACTTCAACTTCAGAAATGAGAAGAGAATTTTTAGATATTTTCTTGCCTGTCCTTTACAAATTCTGGCTAAGACACTATAAGAGACAGATATACTCTAATGTTTATTGACACACTTATGAGTTTTTGAAATGACTGAGATTTAAGGGAAATTATATAAATACCTGAAGGTATGGGATTGAAACTTGTATATAATTTCAGAGGATGTTCCACTACTTGAGTATCTTCCTTGTTTGTATTGCATTATGTTTTAATTAAGTGCCTTTGCCATTGAATTTTACATCTTTTGTATGGTCAAGAGTGAATTTGCAAAGGGCTTTGTGTTCAGGAAAGGAGCATAATGTTTTATTACTAAAAATAAGCATATCAATTTAGCAATAGCAAAGAGGAACTTAAATGTAAAATATGAAAGTTTGGCATCTGAAAAAATTGCCATAATTTAGAAGCATAAATTATTTTTTATGTTAAAAGCTTTTATTTTTTTCAGAAGTCTCTTTTGCATTTTTTGCCTACTTATCTAAGACCTGCTGGAAAGGAGGATTTCAACCGTATCTAAAAACTTGTACCTGGATTGGAAATTTATGTTTAGAAGACAGTGAAAGTGTAGATTGGGGTCTGGCAAAGTGCTGAAATACAAAGTTGACTGGTTACTCTTGCAGAAAAAGCCCTTGTCAATTCAATGACAGCCTAGTATATAATTAATACTGTCTTACAAACATGAAAGAGGAAAAAGAAATGGATCTGAGAAGCACATAGTTTACAAAAAAGGAAAATGTACATGAAATAACCACCAAACAAAACAAAAAAAAATTAACTATACAATCAAATGTAAAATTGTGCAATAATGACTTAGAAAATGCAGACATCATTGAAGGCTTCACTGAAGTGTGATCTGAAATGGATGCTGATATAAAGGATTCATAGTGGCAAGGATTTAGAATAAAGTAATTAAAAAGGGAAGGAACAGTGCAAACAAAAGGAGGGGAACGGAGAGAGAACTAGCTTAATTGGAAAAGAAAGGTTATGTTAGAAATATTAAGATAAAATGGGAGAATTAATAAAGACTCTGAAAGCCAGACTAAGAATGGTGACATTTGACTGAGTTTTTTTTTTTTTTTTAAAAAAAAAGCCAAATGGGGTTACAGGATTTGCCCAGGACCATACAGCTAGGAAGTGTTAAGTAACTGAGGCTGGATATGAACTCAGGTCCTCCTGACTCCAAAGTGAGTGCTCTCCACACAATGCCATCTAGATGCTCTTAAGTGACAAATTCTTTAAAAAGGTAATAAGGTAGCAACACACAAAATACGTTTGGAGAAAGTGGTATCATTTAAGAAACAGATATCCATGCTAGCATTTTCATTTATTTGGGTACACTCTAATGCATCATTACCTGAATTTGCAAGGTTTAAATGTGACTTTTCATTACTTAAAAAGCTCCCACTAGATACTGTTAATGAAGATGACTGGTCATCTTGTAACTCCTGCACATGAGACTGGGAACCAAAGTCCTTACTGGACCATGGTAGGGATGGCACTATCTAAGAAAAAACAAACAAACAAATAAATAAATAAAGCAAACAAAAGAACAGAACATCACATAGTTGTCCATTATCATGAAGAAATCACTGATACTACTAATATCAATTCTGAGCTCAGTTCAAGTGTAGAAAGCTTCACAATTAAAAGGTCAGCAGAAAAGGTTTTCATCACTGCACAGAATTGAGTAACCGCGCACGCGCGCGCGCACACACACACACACACACATATACACACACCCAACCCCTTCCAAATCTCACATTCTCACTCACATGCCCCTCCCCCCCTCCACATTCTTCTCACAAATCATTTTAACTTCTATCTGCTTCTCAGAAACACATACAGATCACGCACCAAAGACTAGAAGGTCTTATGATGCTCATATTTGGCTATTTTTCATCACTGATCTACTTCAATGAGAGTAGATCTCAGAAGATGCCATATTCATAGTTAACAAATTAAAAACAAAACAAAAAACAGCACACACAAGAAAAAAAGAGTATCTCTTCAAAAACTACACTGCATTCTTATTGCTAACCTTTTTTGGTTTGAAAGTTGAACCAGGATATACAGGCACTTTTTGCTCCAAATCAGCAGCATAACTGAGTAACTCACGATTTTCCATTACAACATTCTTGACCTGGCCTGAATATCAAAATTAAATGTGGAAATTTAAGTTGGAATTTAATTCCATTTCAACATAATTAAAAAAAAACCCATTAGGTGTGCCTTATATATTAGGCAGAACATGAATCCACTTCACCTCACTTTAAGATTAAACTCTTTATTATTGCCATGTTGTCTCTCTGAGTACAAAAAAAGAATTACTCACAATGAATTTATTTTAGAGGAAGACCAGCCATGAAAATAAATGATTCTATTTGAAACATGATAATGGCAAAACTAGACAAGATATTCCAAAAAAAAAATTTAAGGAGAAAGATATTACTTTCAACAAACACTTTCTGGAGATGGCAGCTGAGCAGAAAAACAATAAATCCTTGCTCTCTGACTGAATATAGGATGAGATGAGAATATTTTCAATAATGTTCAGAAGTGATAACTCTATACACACATTTATAACCTAATGAATAGTCACAGTCATTATTGAGCAACCATATCACTTGAACCCTTCCTCTCTTCCCTCAGTACAATATGCTTGAAACACAGCATTTATGAAGGAGGGTAATAGAACAAGGTTGGAAAAGATGATTTAAATCAGATCAGGAAGAAATAACTGGTTAAGGAGTTAATATTTTATCCTCCAGATAAGAGTCACTGACATGGACTGTTTTTCCTCTCCTTTCTTAGGTTTGTAGAATTTAAGGACTAAAAAATGACCAATAAGGTCAACTCACTCATTTCATAGATGCAAAATGATTTCTATGAGGTTGTTAGAGAGTTAATGCATAGATCTGTCCAGAATTCAGGTCTCTTGGTTCTGAGACCCATTCATTTTCCTATATGCCACAGCATATATACCTTCCAATCATGTAGATCAAAACTTGAAATTTGTAGTCTTACAATACTGCCTCAGATCAACATCCCCCTCCACAAGGAGTCAGTGAATAATTTCAAGGCATCTGTGACTTTGGATAGGGGGGAAAATGGCATCTTTGTTTTACCAAGCCTATATCTGAAATTTAGCACTTTCTTCAATTATTTAAATTACTATACTAAAGAATGGGTCCATAGGCTTCACCAGATGGACAGAGTCCATGACACAAAAGAAGCTAAAAACTAAGTTTGCTTGGCATAGTAGAGAGATTCAACCTGGGAATCAGGAAGAACTGATTCACATCTTGCCTCAGACACATACGGGCTTTGTGAATAAATATTTTGTTCATAACCAATTAATAGGTATTTATTAAATACCTACTAGGTGCTAGGAGAAGTGATAGATGCTAGGGATAGCAATACAGTAAAACTTCAAACCAGGTAGAATAAGTGGTCCCATTTACCAGTTGGAATCTATCAAAGTAACAACAAAAAAGTTAGTCTTCTAAAACTTCTGAGGAATGAAGTATTCCCAAAGTTCCTATTTATTGATACGATTTCTTCCTAATCTGTTAAGATATATGTATTAAACACATAAGATGTGGTCAGGTCATTAAAAGATATATTAATAAACCTACACATTAATCCCTACCCTCTAAAATGTGTCTGGTAAATAAGACTAGCCCACATGAAGTAATGCAACAATATTACAGTCCAATGCCAATGGTATAGTCTAAGAGAAGGGATAGACTATTAGACTAAGATTGTATCTGTTGTGAAGGTAAAGCTTTAGCTGAGCCTTGAAGGGTAACAAGTCTATTAATCAATTATTCATCTCTTACCTGAATGATACATACCATCATTACTACTTCTATGAACTGGCTTTGCAGTCTGTACAGCCTGATTACTATCTTGTGATTCATCCCCCAAACTCAAATATTGGCTTACTGCAATCCTGACAGGATCTCTATCTCGATCAATAGTTTCTTCATGGTTGTTAGAATCCAAATCGTTTGAAAGTGATTTGGAAGAAATCTGCCTATAACATTCTCTCTTCTCTGAAATTAAAAATGATAAAATTAAAAAAAAAAAGATAAAATCAATACACATATATAGATCAATTGATCTATTTAGTACAACATGAAGGTGAGGAGGCTAGATAAAAATTTCTGTGGAAAACAAAACAAAAGAAAAGTTGATATATCTAATATGAATCAGACATGAGACATGAAGGATACCATATCCAAATCATGTTGATGTTAGGTTGTTTAGAGAAGTATAAAAAAATTCACAATGAACAAAGTCCCACAGTATTTTGTCCTATTCAGATCACACTTTCAGTTGTGTTCAGTCCAGGGCACCACATTCAATAAAGTAATTGATCAATTCTATGTCAAAGAAAAAGGACTGTAGCATACACAGTGAAAAGAAAAACATTATGCTATACAGAGTCAGTTGAAGGAACTGAGGATATTTAGTCTGGACAACAGATAAGTCAAAGGGACATAACAGCCTTTTCTAAGGATCTGAAGGGCTGTCATATGGATCTGACATATATATTCTACTTGACTCAAGGAACACAATTAGAAGTGATGAGTGGAATCTCCAAAGAGCAATCAATTTCTTAACTTTCTATAAAAGGTTTTTGACAAATAGAGAAGATTAATTATAATGGCCTACCTCAGGATATAGCAGATTCCCTAACATTTCCTTATATACTTGTAAAGATTACTAAAAACTAAAATATCTTAGTTTATAGGCATAGAAGCTCTCTACATTTTTTGACTTAAGCACCCTCATATGCTTGTCTCTTAAATTACTGTAGTTCAATTTTCACAATATTTATGCTGCATCTATATTCAGTGACTCAAGTTGTTATAATGAATTTCAATTAAAAACAAAACTTCTTAAGCACCCATTACATAGAAGTCACTATATTATGAACACAGACAATAACAAAACTCCTTGACCTCAAGAAGCTTTACATTCTGTTGGGGGAAACAACATGCAATATAATAAAGTACAAAATGAGTTAAAAAAAATAATTCTGGGAATAAGGGCATGGAGTTATCATGAAAAGGTTTCATAGTTGGCATATAATAATTTAGTAGGATTCAAAGAGGTAGTATGAGGAAGGAGTACATTTCAGCTATAATACAGTTCAGGACAATGGCATAACAGATAGGAGACACAGTACTGTTAGGTGAAGAACACCAAGAAGGTCAGATCTACTAGGCTATGGGATGCAAAAATGAGGATAATACAAAATGAGACTGGAAAGACAGGTTGGAAGCAGGTTGTGAAGGACTTTAAATGTCAAACAAAGGAGTTTTTATTTGGTCTTGGTCCCCTAAGCAAGAGGGACTTACAGAAGTTTATTGAGTAGTAGGATGATAAAGTTAGATGACAGAAAAATAAACAATTTCAAAAGGGTGAAGACAACTAACAACTGAGAGAAATCGAGAAACATTTCTTTAGGAAATAGTACTAAGACTCAGTCTTAAAGGAAGCTAGGACTCTAAGTAGTAAAGATGAGAAGGCAGTGCATTCCAAGAATGGGGGACAGCTTGTGCAAAGGAACAGAGAAAGGAATTGTGGCAAAAAGTAGTTTGGCTTGTACACAGAGCACATGAAAGGGAGTAATATTTAATAAGGCAAAAAAAAGTAGATGGGAGCCAGATTTTGAGGGGTTTTGAGAGCTAGGCTGTATGGATACTAGACTAGTCGGCATTTTATCTTGGAGACTACTGGGAAACACTAAAGATTTCTGCACAAAGTAATGATATTATGGTCAGGCCTCTTAGAAATATTATATGAAAAGTATACGGAAGATAAATTACAGAGAAAAAGAATGACAATAGTGGAAAAAATAGAAAATTAAGTGGCTACTAAATTAAGTGAAGGCAGGTAGGTAGCACAGGGGATGGAATGTCGGGTTTGAAGTCAAGAAGTTTAATATTTCCTCAGCTCAAATTATAGCCTCAGACACTTATCAGTTGTGTGACCTTGGACAAATGCTTTAACCCTGTTTGCCTTAGTTTCCTATTCTATAAAATGAGCTAGAGAAGGAAATGGCAAATCACCCCATTATGTTTGACCAAGAAAACTCCGATGAGGTCATGAAGAGAAATGACTGACTGAACAAGAACAACAGTAATAATCTGCATGAGGGGTAATAAAGACATGACTAGATAAGTAAAGAAAAGGGAATGTATGAGGGCATTATGGATGTAGGGGAGTCAACTAAGCAACTGAATAAATATGGGAGAATGAAGGATAAATCAAAGATAAACTTGCAAACCTGGAAGACTGAAAGAATGGTATATCCTCAAGAGAAATACATAAATTCAATGAAAGATGATTTAAACAGCAGAAAAGATAATTATAATGTTAATTTTAACCATTTATATGCAAAATAAGCTATCTATCTAAATAGCAAGTTTACTGTAGCTCAAATTCCTATGTATAAACAATAAAAATTGATTTTATTTTTTATTATAAAGAAATCATCTTTAAACTAATTTGATGTTTGCTGGGAGAAACTGTGGTAAATGTGATAAATATATAAATAAATATGCCTAGAAGTATTTTAACTTCTTATATGCTAACAGAAATTTTATCAAAATTTTAAAAATTGTTATGTGAATGCTTCCTTACCTCTAGTAGAAGCTCTACCATTTTTTGGTGATTCCACTTCTTGAATAACACTAAGTTCATGCTGATTTAAATCTAGTCCTGATCTGATTTTTGCTACAGGTGGTTTTGAAAGTCTTTGTCTTAGGTCTCTGTTTTGCAGCTGACCTGTTAAACCAAAATATCATACACATCTAAACCTTAAACAGCAACTACTATCTATACACTATAATTCTTCCACCCAATTAATATGAGAGGAAGCTATCATAATTGAGACAAAATCAGTAAAATAAAACAAACCATTTTCCTTACCAATATGCTCATCTGGATTGATGTTTTCTGAAAGCAATTCTCTACCATCACATTTGCTTTTATCTGTATGATTAAGTCCTTCCTGATGATTTCTTTCTATTTCTTGTGACAGAAATAACTGTGTGAATTGCACTGGCTTTATTTCTTTCACATTTTGGGGTGTGGACTTACTTGCCTTAAAAAAAACAAACAAACAAACAAAAAACAGGAGAAGAAATCATTTGAATGAACCTGTGAGTTCTTTTCCCAACTCGGAAACTTTGTTTTCCAGTCTTTTCCTTGCCTCCCCTATTAAAAACAAACAAACAAAATTAAACACACACAACCTCCTTTCACATACCCCAAAACCCCTCTACATCAAAGACTAAAGACCCTGGAGACCATGATTAATGAGACTTGCACTCCAGCTCGTTCCTCTCACCAATGGAAAACCCAAAAGCTTCTATCAGTGGAGAACTGGGAGCACCTGGGAGATGATTTTTGAGGGCAATATTCCAGACTCTTTGCTTCTCTCACAAGGAAACTCCAATGCAGCCATCAGAGAGAGAACTCTCAGGAGTGGTCTGTGAAGAATCATTCTCAAGATGCCAACATTCCAACTCACAAACATTGTAATTGGAACTTCAGAACCAGTTAATTCTTCAAGTTATTCTACTGATTAAATTCTACCAATTCAGAATTTCTACTCTTATGCCACTTAAAGGTCTCCAACGTCTACCTTTTAATATACCACTTTTCTGGTTCTCATCTCGTTTTTTAATTAAATATTTTATTGATGTTTAAAAATGACTGCCAAAATTTTACAATGACCTCCTTCTTAACAAGGTATGCTTAAGTAAAACAAACATAATAAATGGATCTCATAATATATGCCTATGCTACAACTATAGCCTATGCCATTTTTAGATGTATTAACAAATTTTGGAATTTTGTTTTGTTAACTACTTAGTTTCTCTTTTGTTTTATTAGACTTTTTAATTCATTCATATTTAAGGTTACGATTATGTTCATTACCTGTTTTGATTTTTATCTACTTCCTCTTCAAAACCATCAAATTGATCCTATAGTTTAAATTATGCTGCTTTGATATAGTTCACGCTCATTACTTCCTCCCCATTCCTATTTTTGCTTAATTTGTCCGAAGTGCCTTAGCAAATTAAAAATTTAATTTTTTATCTGTAATTCTTTTTTTTTTTTTTTTAAAGTCCTTCTCTTTCCTTATCCAGCTAAGTCTGGAGTTAAAAATTCTTGCCATAATAGAAAGCTTTGAATATTAGCAATGATTTTATACTTTGACAAATGATGCTGGAAAAGACATCGGAGGTTTGGGAATGAAGATATGACAAGATCAAAGAGATACAGCAGCAGCAGTACGAAAAATAAATTGGGATAGTACCACTGGATAAATAATGTTTTATTTTTGTCCAATTCCACATTCATGAAAAAAAAAATCACAATGTTGTAAGTCCTCTTTACCAAATCTTGCAAGTCCAAATGCTGTTTTTCATTCTCACTATGGCTTTCAATCCCCAGTATCTTCAGTTCTTTCCCAGGACATCACCCTCACACTAGCTCTGCTCTCCTTGCTCCCCTTCCTTCCCTATCGACTCCTTAGCACATCAGTTGAGTTACACTGTTATAGTCTCTTGAATATTACTTCTACTGTCCTCTGCTGTAATTCCTACACATATGCTGCTGAATAAAACTGGACAAAAATCACACAAATTTTCTGACGGGGTCCACTACAAATGTTATATAATGAATGCTTTTTGACTAGCCTTTTGCCTTTGTAATCTCAGAATTTACCATTCTGTCATGCACAAATTAGGCATTTAAAATGTTTTATTCCTTGAAAATCAGCTAAGAAATCATTATAATAATACAGATGATTAAGACTTTAAGATGATGGCAGTGCAAGCTTATGAAAAATCGAGATTACAGGTGCTTCAAGTGGATATCAGTATCAAAGTTCAGTATTTAACATGTATGGGAGAATGTTTCCCTGAAGAAAGAATTGACACAATGAAGGGTAAGGAACTATTCAAACATGAAGTAGAAGAGCAGGCAAGGAACAAGGAAGAAAATAGGGATAAAAAGATTGAAGAGTAGAGCCATTTTCTCACAATAGCAAGAGAAAATATCCTGTATGTGGACCAGAACATTAGGTAAGGCTGACACACCCATGATGACTAAAAGCCACAGGGTACAAGCACATTAATGACTTAACTGACCAACAAGCTGATTCCAATCTTCAGTAGCATTTATGAAAAACACAAGTAAAATAGAACAGTATCTTTATACTTGTGATCTTGAGAGCAGTCCAATGGATTCTGAGTAAGCCAAAATGAGTCACTTAAGTGATCTTAGTATTTGATAGACTATGTCAAGAAGTCAGGGATGTTTCCAAATTCACTATGGTGTTAGGGTATTAATCTTATTTCTTTTCATGTTAATTAGCGCAGTTAAATCTTCTGGTTGTAGGGTTGAGAATCCTAACTATCTCTGTTGGAGGAAATAAAAGATTAAGGATGAAACCTGATTTTGTCTTGCCTATCAATGGATTGTGGGAAGAAGCCAGTTTGAAGCCAATTTAGGTTTGCTATAAACAAAGTCTTCCTGACAGTAACAGATGTTCAAAAATGGAATGGCCTACTCTAAGAAAGGTTTTCCTTTTTTAGAGACCTTCAAGGAAAGACTAGATAAGCACTTGTTGCCTATGATATAGTGGGAGTTCCTTTAGTATGTGGGTTAGACTAGATAGTTACAGGAGTGAGGAAACTCCAACTTCAAGTGATTAATGAAGCAATGAAGCTGCCGAATAAAGGGTATAAAGAGAAAAAGGTCAAAGCAGGCTCATTCACTCTCTGAAATGACTGGAAGGGAGGAGATGAAGGATTATATTGCAGTGCTCCTGAATTCTCAGTACATACCACAGCACCCTGCACATAGCAAGTTTTAAATAACTACTTATGGACTAACCATAAAAATAAAGAGCAGTGAAGGGAAGCTTAGGAACTTCATGTTGTTCAACTTTGTTCATTACTATAAAGTAGTAATCCTCCCTGATCATCTTTGTCTGTATCCCCAGCAGCTAGCCAATATCTGTCAAGTGGTAAGGGTTAGGAAATGCCTGCTGAAACAAGTTGGGGACAAAGGCATGTGAGACAGGAAAGGAAATAAATTGGAAGCTTGAAGAGGGGGAAATTTGGAATAGCAGTAGAGTTCTAATCAGAAAAGGTTCATGATTTCTTTCACTAGCATTTGTCATCTTGGGAGAAAGAACAAAGATAGCAGTTGGTGAGATTGAAATAGGACTGAGGATTGTCAGGGCAGGGGGAACTAGCAAAGGCTGAAGGTAAAAGGGAGGGGAGGGATTTATCAGTAGGAGAATGAACTGCTGAAATGGCTGCTTGCTTGATGCAGATGAAAGCTTAACTCTAAGAAAACCAAAAAACTGTAAAGACAGATACTTAAATCTACAAAGCTGACACAGAAAAAGACTGAAAGGAAAACTATAAGCTAAAAAAGAAAGCAACATTTTGAATTATTACATGCTTAGTTTTGTATTATATATATTTTGTATATATTTACATACAATATTACATATCATACTTATATATTATATATATTTATTCATGTTGTATATATATGTATTTATAATTATAATTATTTGGGAATTTTTTTTTTGTCTGTCCTATATTGTAAACTACATGAGGGAAGAAACCACTTTATATTCATCTTATATTTTTCAGGGCACTGTTTAGTAGGGTGTTCCATATGTAACAGTTGCTTAATAAATTTTTCTTAAGTTCAATTATTCAGTATTTTATAGTCACTGAAACTGCTCTGTACTCAGAAAATCAAGAATTTCACTCAATATAGGAAGTATTTGGAAACTCTTTGAGAAAAGGCTAATATTACTTAAGTTATTATTTTGTATCATTCTGGTTACCTTCTTGCTCTCATTAAATGATTAGTCCTAGGCCTTTAAAATTATTAACATAGCTGCCTCTTATGATGTTTTAAAGTTTACAAATAGCTTTAAATTCATTCAACAGTTCATTTAATTATTTCTTTTCTCATTATATATACCTCCTGGCTGGCATCTTTTTAAAAGGTTACATCTCAGGCACCTTATCATTGGTAATACGCAAAGCCAACATCCAGCTTTCATATAACCCAAATACATTTTGTATGCAGTATTCATACACAGACTTGAGGTCACCCATGGTGTCTTTTTTTTTTTTTTTTAAAGAGATTGTGATGTTCCATCACTTGTGCCTAAAAAGCATTACTGGATAAATAATTAAGTTAAAAAGATGATTTTTGTTTTAGGAAACTTGTGTTGTTGAAAAATACTTTGCAATTTCTCAAATGAATTCCAGCACATTCTCATCTTTCTACTAAATTCTGGACCAAACTTATCAGTTCTATGGACTGCCCACTGAAATGTGTAATGTCTGGATGATGGCATTATTCAAAACTTTAAAGTATTTCTTTGTAATTTATTTTTTCCAACTTAAATTTCAATTATAGGCTTTCTAGAAATATGATAAAAACTCAAAAACATACTTTTTTTTTTTTGCTTTTTGCGGAGGCAATTGAGGTTAAGTGACTTGCCCAGGGTCACACAGCTAGGGAATGTTAAGTGTCTGAGACCAAATTTGAACTCAGGTCTTCCTGACTTCAGGGCTGGTGCTCTATCCACTGTGCCACCTAGCTGCCCCCAAAAACATACTTCTAAGTCAAAAATTTCAACTGCTGAAACATTTTACAATGTTCATTTTAAAAACAAAACATTATTTTGAGAGTAGCTCAATATATATATATATATTTTTTCTATTCAACCTCATAGAAATTCAGTTCCATTACTGAATAATAGTTACTTACTATCATGTTTCTAGAATGATTTAAATAAACCTCAATTTATTACAAGTTCAACAACTTTAGTAGGAGTTTAGCTTGATATTTTACCAATTTTATAAGACACCTTATAAAATTGCAAGGGAAATAGAAAATTTACTGATTTTGAGATACATATATATTTAAGCTGGAGAAATAAACGACCAACTACTCCAGTATCTTTGCCAAGAAAACCCCAAATGGGTTCATGAAATCTAGGAAAACAACAACAATTAGCCCTGAATTATCATGGCTGCCGCCCTCTCCTGGACATATTCTAGTTTTATCCCTTTTAACAGCACCAAAAATTAGACAATTCTCTAGAAGTGATATGACAAGGGTAAAGAACAAGGGGATTATTATTATTTTCCCATTCTGAAAACCACATATGTCTATCAATACAGTTTAATATTATATTAGCTATTTTTAAAAAACTTTTTTGTCTTTTCCCTGCTGAAAAACCTTTAATGATGTCCCACTGATACTAAATTTGTTCACTAGTAAAATTTTAAGGCCTTTTTCACACAAATTGCTATCCAGTTATGTTTGTCCCAGAATGTATTTCATTAAAAAATGTTTCTGTTCCCTAAATACAGACAAGAAACCTGAAGCACATTCAAAATTATATTATATGGTCAAGATTACTAATACAGAAAGAACCTGTTCCTGAGCCAGTATTCAAACTTTTAGATTATGTTCAGAAAAAAGATATCAAGTTGACATGTACTAGAAACAAATTGTCTAGATTTTGAATTTAACTTAAAAATAAAACATATATTAATACCTGATTTTCATAAAGTGAATCCTTTAATGCCTCCTCATGCTTCTGTAACTGTTCTTTCAGTCCAGTCTGTCTTCGAAGAAGCCATTCTTCTTGGGCTTTCTGTCTTTCCGCAAAATATTCCTTTTGTATATTCAATTGTTTCTGGAGCTCATTCAAATTGTCTTGAGCAGATGAAAAATGCTTTGAAGAAGCTGAAAGCTTATCCTGAAACAAGTGGATTGAAGAGTGGCTTGAATGAAGTGTGTTTTCTTGATTGGTTAAAAAAGATTCTTGGTATTTTCCAGAATCAGAAGACTCAGTTTCAGCTGAAGGCAATGAACTAACTGAATGCAAAGGAAACTGTGGCAGAAAAAGAGAGGAATCAGGCTGATTAGATGTCCTTTCCTCCACTGCTGCAAGTTCATAGTCAAGGTACTGTAATTGGGACCTCTCACCAAAGGAAAGGGCCTCCCTGTGTATATTCAATTGTTCTTGTATTGCTTTAAAATTATCTTGCTGATATTGGCTATCACCTGAATTTGAAACACTATCCTGAAATACCAGGTCTGTAGAGTATCTTGTAGGTAGTGTGCTCTCACTCTTGTCTATAAGAGCGTTTTGGATTTCCTCAGAAATAGAAGATGGTGAACTAGACACATGGTCAGCTAATGAGGGTACAAAAGAGTCAGTCTGAGCAGAAAATCTTTCATTCACCCGTGTCTGGTGCTGGGCTCTCTCACCAAACTGAAGGGCTTTCTTCTCTAAAGCCAGTTTTTCTTGCTGAAGATTAAAATCATTCTGCTGAGGAAGAATGTGTTCTGAAGAAGCCAAAAGCTTTTCCTGAAATATATGCATCTTAGGGGTTGCAGGATGTGAACTGGCTATCTGGATGCCTCCAGACTCAGTAGAAGGTAGAGAAGAAAATGAATGCTGGGGTATTAGTGGTAGGAAAGAAAAGTCAGCCTTGTTAGGAGATAACTTTGGAGGAAAGGCTATCTTAGATTGTACCAACAGCTCTTCCTGAATTTTCTCACTAAAGCAAAAGGTGTCCCTCTGTATATTTCTTGGTTCCTGGATTGTCATCTGATTATGCTGCTGAGGTAGAATGTGTTGTGAAGGAGCCAAAACCTTATCCTCAAATATCTGGACTGAAGAAATGCTTGAGGGACATATTTCAGGCTCACATTTTCTTGCTACAGGGTCATGGATTCCTCCTGATTCAGATTTGGCAGAGTGCAATGAACTAGATGCATGTTGAGGAATCAATGGTACTAAAGAGGGCCTGGTGCGAGTAGAAGATGTTCCTTCCTCCACTGCAGCTGGATGAGCTTTCTCATTAAAGTGAAATATATCCTTCTGCAAATCTAACTCTTCATTCATTTTCAAATTATCTTGCTGAGCAATTATGGATTTTGAAATCAAATGTTTATTTTGAGTTGTGGAATAATCTAAAGGGTATGTAGTATCTCTCTTTGTTAAATGAAATTCCTTTATTCCTAGAGATTCAGATTTATCAGAAGGTGATGAACCAAATGCAAGCTGAGGGGAAAGTGGTAGTAAAGGAAACCCTGTCTGAGAAGAGGAATTTTTTTCTTCCATTGCAATTGGTCTATTTACAAGGTTTAGCTCCTGGGCTTTCTGACCAAAGTTGAAGGCTTCCTTCTGTATAGCCAACTGCTCTTGCATTCCTTTCAAAACATCCAAACTATCTGGTTGATGTAGACTATCTTCTGAAATCGGAGGCTTATCCTGAAATACCTGTTTTAGGGGTGGGCTTGAAGGAATTGTGCTCTCACTCTTGGTTAAAAAGAGTTTCTGAACTCCTCCAGAATCTGATTCAGCAGAAAGTGACGAACTAAGGAAATGCTGAGGAACCATTGGTACAAAGGGACAAAACTCAGTCTGACTAGAAGGTACTTTTCCCCCTACTGAAGCTGGTTTATGTGAAACCAGTTTTGCCTGGGCTTTTAGGCATGAGTGAAGGGCTTCCCTTTGTATATTCAACTGTTCTTGGACTGCATTTAAATTATATTGTTGATATGGGGTATCTTCTGAAGATAAAACTCTATCTGGAATTATTTGCATTAGAGAATGGCTTGAAGGAACCATGTTGTCATTCTTGACTGAAAAGGGTTCTTGGATTCTTCCAGATTCAGGTGCAGCAGAAGCAGACAGAGTAAGAGAGTGCTGAGGGAATAATGGTACTGAAGGAGAGAACCCAGTCTGATTAGAAGGCATTTTTTCTTCCAATTCAGTCTGCCTATGTACAACTAATTCTTCTGGGGTTTTCTCAGTAAAATGAAAAGTTTCCTTTTGTATATCTAACTGTTCTTGTACTGTCTTCAAACTATCCTGAGACAGGATATGATCTGAAGAAATAAAGGGCCTACCCTCTGAACTCATGAAATGACTTAATTGTGGACAAGTTTGACTCTCAGTTGAAAAGAGATCTTGGATTCTTCCAAATTTAGATTCATGTTCAGCAGAAGGTACTGAACTAAGTGAAGGCTGAATAAGTGATCCTGAATGAGAAAAAGCAGTCTGATCAGAAGATATCCTTTCATTGCTCTCTAAGGAAAGCAAATGAGTGTTTCCCGTTATTGCAGGATAACTTGGTAATGAATATAAACTTGATAGTTGTGGTGCTCCTGGAAAGGAAGAGCTGGTCCTAGTCTGGAATGTTAGTGTTTTTCTATCAAGTGATTCATGCTTAGACTTTACAAAATCAGACAAAATGCTCTTGGTTGCCCGGGATGGATATCTTTGTTTTAACATATTTTGATACTCATGCAAACGTTTCCTGGCTGCATCAATGGATTGTTTGTGAAACCTGCCAAAAAAAAAAAAAAAAAAATCAAATTTCTTCTGATGAAAAAAACGTCCAGTATTTTAAAGTGTTAATAATCCTAACTTTCATCTCATGGAAAACGAAATTATCTGTCACAAGCTACTATAGCTAGAAGAAAGAACATATTCAAGAATAATACTCTGGAAAAATTTCCATGTTCTTGTCTTAAAGGATGAACAAATCCAAAAATCTAGACATACACACAAGGAAATTTACTTGTGCATTAATACCTGTTTTGCTGTAAAAGATGTTGCTGGTAGTTATGAATCATTTGTCTATTATGATCTTGTCTGGAAATTTCCAAAGCAATTGTTGGAGCATCATCCATCTAATAAAAGAGAATATTTGAGAAGAATTTAAAATAAAGTTACAAGTTAGTGAAATAAAAAGTTCTCATTGTAGTTTCTATAACTTTATTTAAAAAAAAGTCACTCTCAATTACAAATTCATGTTATAAAAATATGACATCTACTCCTAACCTAAAAATAAAATGATATAAGGGTCCATGTAATTAACAATAGTCACAAAAGCAAGGCTAATAGGAGTTTCATTAGTTTGTAGTCTAGAATTACACAAATGCTTATGTTAATTATGGTTGCATGCCTACAAGAGGAATGATCTTATCACATTAAAAAATTCAAATAAAAAACTTGGTGTAACTGTGTTCTGACAATCTTCAAAGTACCCCATGTTTTTAGAGATTTTAAATATACTTATGAATCTAAAAGAAATTTTATTTTACTAAATGCTGAGGGACCACAGAGGCTTCTTTCTTCCACTGGTCCACAAAAGGATAAGATTTCATATATCTTAAATAAAACTGCTGAGCTCTTTCTTTTATTTTTTTCCTCTCAAGTTCTAGTTGAGTCTTTCGAGTTTTTAGGTATTCACTCTCCAATCTTATTCTCTGTTGTTCAATCTGTCTAATTAATGCCAGCTGTTTCTGCTTTTGTTGTTCAAGTTTCATCATCTAAGAAACAAAAAGATTCAAATGATCAATCATTAATTTCTTCAAAGCAGAAAGTGATGCTCATTACATCATTAAAAGATGAGTTTTTAATCAAAGAGGGACCAATTTATAAAGAGTAACCAAGCATTGCTGCTTTCTCTTGGTTGCTACCACTGTTAAACAAAGCTCAGAAAGAAAAACAGATGATGTCCATATAGACACACCAGGACTACCATCACTGACAGAGATAAGGACCCACAGTGATCCATACATCAGTATGACTATAAGCATAAGCTCCCCAGCAAAAATGCTGTAGATAAGCAGCAGCTGATGCTAGGGACTCAATTAAACCAATAGCTACCATGGACACTGTTGGGCAAAAGTGGATGTCTCTTACAACTTTCTTCAGTACCATACTCAACTCAAATTAGGCAGTTTTGGCACCAGGACATCCCCTGATACCCTCTTTGGTTCCTCAAGGGGAAGGAGGACTACAAATTGATTATTTTCCTATTGTAGGCCATTGTTATCTAAAGGACAAGTAAATGAAGCATTATAGGTTTAAAAGCAAGCTGCAGAGATCAGATAATATCCATTAATATCTCTCTAGACATAACAAATTTAGCTTCATAAACATTAAGGATTCTAAAAATATAGTATGTATATTATATGTATATGTACATATTTACACACACATGTGTGTACGTATTCATTCATTCATTCATTCATTTATGGCAGCTAGATGGTTCAGTGGATAGAGTACTGAATCTAGAGAAAAGAATGGAGTTCAAATTTGGCCTCAGATACTACTTGTGTGACCTAGGCCAAGTCCCTTAACCTCAGTCAAAAACCACTTAGGAAGGAAATGGCAAATCATTCTTGTATTTTTGCCAAGAAAACCATATGGATAGTATGGTCTATAAGGATCACAAAGAGGCACATACAATTGAATGACTCAACCAATACATTTATACACAAACCCATGTAGAAGGAGGACTGCCTTTTTACAAATAACATATCCCCAGGGGCAGCTAGCTGGCACAGTGGATAGAGCACCAGCCCTGAAGTCAGGAGGACGTGAGTTCAAATCTGGTCACAGCGTTAGCTGTGTGACCTTGGGCAAGTCACTTAACCCCAACTGCCTCAGCAACCCCCCCCCCAAAAAACCCAAAAAACATATCTCCAAACTGAAATTATTAGAGTCTTTATTAATATATTCTAAAGATATAATCACTATTCTGAAATGACTAGACTACTTAACATGTTCTAAATATTTGTTTATTAAGATTAAAAAAAGACAATGTTAATTCTCAAATTGTTCTGAAATGTCTTCACTAATTTTTTATTTAAAGACATATCACAAAAAGAAAATACAAACCATAAAAGAAATACTGAAGCAATCAAATGAATTAATTTCTAAATTTGTGTCTCATGGGGAATTTTTATTACAAACATTCTTGAAATTTATGTTTCTAGAAAATTGGTTCATGATTTTTTTCTTTTTAAATTTGAAGAAAAGAAACTTACACATACTATATGAAACAAGAATTATCTTCCTCTATCAAGTTTAATGCAAAAACAAAATGGCTATCAAAGACTTAAAACTTGCACACAAGATTCAATTTCCTCCCATTTTCCTCCAACTCAGGTAATTTTTCTATAGTTAAATAAGATTGGGATATAGCACACTATATTATGATAGCAAAATAGTCACAATAAACAAATGCTGATTCACCTATTATCTACAAAATTAAAAGTTAAATGGCTTTTGTCTTTAGGATCTTCAAGCTTAGTGGGAAACAATTAAAATATAAAAAGCATAAAGAGAGGAAAGTTATATAAGTCAAACAAACTGAAGTGAGATTGAAATTCAGAGGAAAGTTCAAAAAGGTGGGGAAGGTAAGGTGGTCAGGGTAGAGATCAAGTGAAGTATCACAGAGAAGGAATCTCTTAAAAAGGGTCAAAAATCAAGGCAAATATATAGAAAAATAATATTATAACCAAAGATGAAAAAAAGTTATTTCAGAAAAGTACCTGCTTTTGTGTCTCTGTTACTGTTCTAATGGCTTCTTCATGAGGATTAAGCAGAACCAACCTTTCATCTACTTGGGAAATTTCACTTTCAGTTGATTCTAAGCCTTCCCAAAACAAGAAATAGATTTGAATTTTAAAATTCTTATACTTTCATATACTTTTCCATCAAATCTTTATCATTTAGCATGATATTTGACATATACCAGATAGTTAAATGCACATCATTTCCTTTTCTTCCCTTGTTATTCACAAGTGATTTATTTCATAGATCAATATATAATGTGTTAACTAGGGAAATTAAAAGGTATTAAGATCAATCTAAAGTTTAACTAGGATCTCTGAAGAAAAAAATATTACCTTTGTTCTTTTCAGATTCTGTAAGGTTTTTGCATGGTTGTTCTTTTCTGAAAGCTGTTTCCAACTCAATTTTGAATGTTTCACCTCCAATGCCAGTAAGTTGTTTTGTTTCACCTTCAATAGCAAATAATATTGGCTGTAAAAACTAACCTAATATTATTATTATTCAAATCCAGATGTAAACAAAGCAAAAGAAGATGCTTTAATTTTGTACAGGGGATTTTGATTTGTAAAATCTGGAGATAATTCTTTTTAAACAGATCCCCAAATCCTGGGGTATACTTCCAAATTCTAGGGGTGGAGAAGATAAAGTATAGTAGAAAGAGGCCTGGATCTGAGCAAAGGCCCTAAGGTCAAAGCCTTTCTCTCACATACTAAGTGACCCAGAGCAAACAAGTTAAAACTTCTCTGTATCCCAGCTTCTTAAAAAAATGAAGAGTTGGACTAGATAATACACGTTTTTTAAAAAGTACAAAGTTAAATCAAAATAAACAAAAACAAAGTTAGCAAGGCAAATTCACTCTGACAGTGAATGAAATTTAGCAAATATCAAATCTGAAATATCTGGCATAAATTTATGCTACAGATCACTGCTGCATGTGAAAGTGAGGAGTATAAATTTGAAGCTAAATGGTCTGTGATGAAGTTTAAAAAACCATAATGTAAGTTTTATTTTCCAACACCATTCATTTTGGCAACCATAATAAGATGCTCTTCCTCAAAAAAAGCTGTTAAAAAAATAAAATGATGTTCAGTAATCATTTGAAATATTCAGCAATTATATGTAATTTTAATATCTTAAAATTTTTAGTTGCCTCATCTGAGTGAAACAGTATCACTTTAGACAGATAAACAGGTGAGTTATACAAAGAGAAATTCCACTAGAGGATTTCCTAGTATTAATACAACGAATATAAGCATAGCCAATTTAAGTAGCAGAAATCCAGAAATAAAGAAAAAAGCACAAATCAAAACCAAAACAAACAAAAACTATATTCTATACTTGCAAAAGATATCTCTCAAAAGATAATCCCTGATCAAAATTATTTTCATAATAACACTAGGACTTTATTTGCCTTTTAAAATATTCTTCCACTTCCCAACTATTTAGCTATGTTAAAGAATAGATTTTTTTATTTCAACAAAGACAACAGTTTTGAGCACAGTCTTACACATGGTAGACTTTTAATAATCTTTATTTGTATTTGACCACATTTTAATTCAGTCTGTCTCCTTTCCTCAAACAAAAACAGCTACTGAATATTTTGTATAAGGTACTGGGCTAAGCAACAGGAACACAAGAATGATATGATCCCGATCTTAAAATTTTACATTATAATGGGGAGAGATAATACACATATATAACTTTAATATAACACAGAAAGAAGGTCATAGAATTAGTAAAAAGTATCATGAAATATAAAGAAAAAATACTTAATAACTAGCATGGCCAAGGAGTCTCCAATTTGTTCATCCATAAGATGGGGAAATCTTAATATATCTTCTATTTGTCTTACAGAGGTGTTATAAGGATTAAATGGAGTGACTTTTATGAAAGCACTTTAAGGTGCAAAAAATTATGTAAATATATGTTATTAATATAGAATATCTATAGAATTTAAAGCATCTCCCCTTCCCCCAGTCCATTTCTTTGGACAGTATGCAGACTCTACCACACTAGTCTCTAGATAGTGGTCTCCACAGTAATACCAGGAATTGAGGATCCTTAAGGAAAGAGTAGTTTTGTATGAGAGAGAGACCAGCTGAGTTGATAATCAGTATTAAGATTCACAATGCAGAATAGGAAAACTAGCCAACTATGACAAAACTAACAAACAAAATATTTAAAAAATGGGAAGTGGGGGAAATCAAATAATTTCTCTCCAACAAAGAAGGGACAAACACTATATAATTATTAGATGTTAAAAGTATCTTTTCAATAAGAATCCAAGTATTTATGTCCTAATCTTCTTCAATACAAGATTGACATAGGGGTTAGAGGGGTGAGTGTAAAAAATTAAAGAAAAAAGGGACTGACTCAGAAAGCCAATATCTTACTGAAATGAACAAAAGAGGCCTGGATTCTAGTGCTAAGTGTACTATTAACCTTGAGCAACTTTCTGGGGCTCAGATTTTTCATCAATAACTTAGAATAATAATATCTCCCTATCTGGGTAAATATGGATTTTGAAGTATGATAAAAAGATACATAAAACAATCTAAAAAAGTTATGGTATTGGATTAACATGTGATACTAGAGAACAGTACCTTGCTCTGGTGTATGTTCTGATTTATCCAGTGGTTTTTCTTCACTGACAATTGTTCCTGTCTCTACTGTTAATGTCTCACTTTCACCATCAAGAAAATTTTTAGGCATTTCATTTTCATCTTCGGAAGTATACTTATTTGCCCACTGAGATCTCTGGCTCTGAATTCTGTCTAATAATTTTTTTAACACAGTTTTTGAAGGTGCATGATGGGTCTCAGGTGCCAATGGAACTAAGAAAAAAATTAAACACAAAATTGAAATTACATCATTTATAATCATTTGTCAGTTACTTCTGCTACAAAACACTAAACTGAAAAAAGAATAATTATTACGATCTTTGTTGTCTTTAATTCCTTTTCTTCACTACCACTTTTACATTGTTAGTTTAATATATATTGGTTTTTACCAGTTATAATAAATTTCAATTTTTTTTATTACTTTACAGTGTACCAGACTATTCTCAAGTTGAAAGAGAATATAATCAAGTTTGAAGAAACTATTATAAGTTTAAATTAATTCTCTGACCTGAAAACCTATGTAACTTGAAAATTTTTTGGATAGAATCAACAAGTATTTATGGACACTAGTTGATGGGATGCAAAGATAAAAATGAAAGTCTCTGTTACCAAGGATTATTACAAACAATATGCATGTATATATCTGTATTTACATTTTTCTATGAAGCTACAGACAGGGGCATCTATACATAAATTAAAAATCTCAAAGCAAACACAAAATTGTTAGAGCGCTAGCACATATAGGGGGGTAGAGAGAGGAGAATGATAGAAAGCCTTTGTGAAGAAGGTAGTTGCTGAGCATTACAGGTACAAAGGTCTAAAAGTACAAAGGAACAGAAACAGGATATAGAACACTATATATAAGAAACAACAATGCCAGTCTGGATAGACCACAAAGAGAGGGAAGGGGAGTAATGTATAATAAAGCTAGCTAGATAGGTTGTATCTAGGTTGTAATGGTTTTTAAATGACAAACAGAAAGGTTTACTTATTATCTTAGATGCAACACAAGTAGGTAAATAGCATAGTCAAACCTGAATTTTAGCAAAACCACTTCCGCAGCTATAAGGATGATGGACTGAAATGGGAAAGACTTGAAGCAAGAAAGACCAATTAGGAGGACTAAGAGTTCAGATGAGAGGTAATGAGGGCCAATACTAGGATGGTGTCTGTGCATGGAGAGAAAAGGGTATGGATTTGAGAGATGCTGCAGGAGAAACAGAAAAGAGTCAGTAGTTAAGTATGTAATAAAAAATGGGAATGTCTTCCTTGTCAAATAATCAATGCACAGGTTTTAAGGACTCAATGTCAATAAAGCACTCATTTTTTCCCTTGTGACATAAGCCCAGAAACTAAAATTATCTTAAAGCAGTTATTTGATATGTTATAATAATTCTCAATTAAAATAAACTCAGCTTTACTGTTTCCTACTTTTTGTTTCTGTGAGAAGTGGAGTTTCTTCTTCCATTTTCTCTTGGCTCTGAATCTCAGATGTGTAGTCTTGCTCCATTGAAAGATCCAGTTCTTCATCCTGGATGAGTTCAGTCACAACTGGCAAAGGCTCTGGCTCTAGTTTCAAAATCAGGTCTCCTTTCACCTCTAAAAAAAGAAATGACACAAGTTTCATTCAATAAGATTAAAGCCCCCAAAGAGAAACTAAAAAAATAAAGATAATAACAAAAAGCATGTTACACTGATATTTTAAAAAACTGCCAAACCCTTGTGATGCAAGAAATCTACTTTATTAACAAAATAAGCTGTCCTACTTTTTGGATTAAACATTTGCTTAATACATTTTTAAAAACCAAAAATATCTTACTCCTGTCTGCATTGTACATATCTTCAAAGGCAAATTCTAGTTCCCTCTGCCAGTCCTCTTTAATTTCCATGCGTTTGTATGGCAGCTCAACCACTTGTGGTGGCATCTGGGCCACATTCTGCCTTCTCCTAGCGAGGTCCACTTGTTGCAGCTGTTCCAGCTCTTTCATTATTTTCTCTCTGTTCTACAAATAAAAAGCAAATAAATAAACATTCATTTACTCCTTACCAAACATTTAAATTTTAAGCATCAAAACTTAAAAGAAAAATTTTATATGGAAATCTTTGCAATTGTTATTTGCTTCCTTTTGTGATTTCCCTGGAGGAGGGAGCCCCCGATAAGGAATTCTCTTTACAAATGTCAACACCATTTTTTCAACTAATGCTGTATGGGGCACTGAGAAGTAAAGAGACAGGTTAGTCAGCTGACAAGTTTTTATTATTTTCTCCTTCTTAAATGGAACCTGCTCAAGGTAATATCTTTAAACTTTTCCTAATGATATATTCAAAATGCTAAACATCAAAGAATATTATGCTTTACTCCCATGAGGACCTCAGGGCCTTAAGAGCTTTTTGACCCTAAATTAACTGGTATCCTAAAGGCCATTCTGTTTGTGAGAAGCTTTTCTTTTTTGTATCATGTCTAAAAGGTTAGATTATGATTCAATTTTCTTTTAATTAGCTAAAAATCTTATTCTCTAGTAAAATGATAATAAAAAGCCAATAACTGAAGTTAGTCCATGTACATTAGTCATTAGTTCATGAATGACTAATATTCTGATTCATTAAGGTGGTATCTAATTCTTAAATCGATGAATATATGTTGGGGATAGAAAAAGATAGCAGTCTATTTCAAATGGTATTTCATTGTCTCAAAAAAAGATTTAGAATAGACAGCAGTTAATTATATTGAATGATTATTACTAAGTTCCAGGAACAACATATCATTTTTTAATCGTTTATTACAAAGTTATAATAGAACAAAAATGAATATTTAAAAAAGGTAAGATTCAGTTCAAGAATAAAGAATGAATTTTCCATACCCCCATCAAAAGGGAGTAAATACTCCTGAAGGGAAGGCTTTAAGAAAAGGCTAAATAATTCTTCTAGCTAATGGAAAGTAAATTCTTTTCAGATATGAATTGAGACTCGATGGCCACTGAATTCCTATTCTGCAATTTTGTAGTTATTCTGCACAGAACTTTAAATAAAAAAAATTAAACCATTCCAAAATAGGGAAAAAAAAAAAACTATTTCCAAAGAAAAATACCTAAAACATTAAAGCACCATATAAAAATTTAAATCCATAAAATAGATTACCAACAATATTCATTATTTCTAAGCCTGTAATCTTAACAATGAGTAGTCACAGTGCCATATTAGTAAGGAAATTTTTCTAAATCCTCTAAATTCCTAAAACTAGTTTTCACACATTTCTATTATTACTTACAAAATATTTTGGATATTGTCAGATAAATAAGAGAAGAATATAAATGTAATACAAAGAATTCTTTCTTTGGTTTTAAATCCCAAGAATGAAAAAAAATTCTTTAATTTAAAAAAAAGTTTTCAATTAACTTCTCTTGTGACATGACATTTTTCTGATCTATGTTGAAATTTAATTATATAGTCACTATTAGTAAAAATGTATGGAATGCCAGAGGCAAACAAAAATAGGCTATTCAATTTGTAATCAGAAGAGTTAAGAATTGAAGCTATATCATTGTCTCTATACTCCCTTAATTTCAACCCATTTATTATTCAGTTTGCTATGCTAAATATTTCTATTATTGATTTTCATATTTATCATTAGGAAAAGTTGTATTTTGCTTACTTTAGCCAAATGAACCTTTCTCATGGCATGAATTCCTCGTATATGAGCCTTTTCAAGCTGTTCTCTCTTTTCTTGGATTGCTTCTTTCTGTAGTTCCTCCAACCTCTTTGTTTCTTCTTCAGCAGCCAAATGAGGATCTGGCTAGCAGTCAATCAATAATATTTTATACAAAACACACACACATGCACACATAATTAATATTTTTTCTTTTAGTTACCATAAAATTAGGGTAAAAATGATCAGATATGTGGATTAATAGCACACAATTTTAAAAAAGCGATTTAACAACTTTTTTCTTCAATATTTGTTGGATTAATGTCCAAATCATTGTGACAGCATACTTAATTATACAATTAAGCTCTAATGTTTGTGATATTTTCCAGTCTTGTATAGCACTCTCCCTACTGCACTCTGCAATCCAACCAAAATGGTCTTTACTGTTCTTATGGCAAACTCCAGTTCCCATCTTTATGCATTTGCATGGTTAGCTCACATGTCTCAAATTTTATTTCTATCTGTTTTTTAAATTCCTAGTTACCTTGAAGACTCAGGCCAATGGTATATTCTGCATGAGGCCTTTCCTGATCCTGCCAACTGTACTTCCAAAATATTTGCTATTCAGCTAATTTTTATTTGCATTTTTTCATCTTATATTTATTTTGCAGGCAATAAATCAAGATAGAAAATGTATACTGCAGGGGGCAGCTAGGTGGCGCAGTGGACTGAGCACCAGCCCTGAAGTCAGGAAGACCTGAGTTCAAATTTGGTCTCAGCCACTTAACATTCTCTAGCTGTGTGACCCTAGGCAAGTCATTTAACCCCAACTGCCTCAGCAAAAAGCAAAAAAAAAAAAAAAAAAAAAAAAAAAAGAAAATGTATACTGAAAACATTCATTTCAGTTTTATTAATTAAATGGATATTTTTATAAAACTTTTAAGAGTGGCAAAAATGTTTCACTTCTTTTTAAATGATACAAATTATACTTTAGTAGAAAAGCTCTTTTGATAAAAACATAAATGTACAATAACATACCTGGATACCTTAAAAATCACAAATAACATAACATTATATATTATTAACATATTAGATATTATATTTAACATTATAAAATGAATAATTCTAGGGTATTATAAGCAAATAAAAAATAGATCACCTGCTGTACTTCCATCTCTCTCTCCACAGTTGGTTCAAAATTATAAGTAGGACAGGTAGTAATAGTACTAGTACAAGTAGTAGTACTATTAATCTTAGAGATTTGCTTCAGTTGAAGGTTCTAAAAAAAGTGAAAATAAAAAAAAAATTTGAAAAGTGAAAGGCATTACTTTCTATTTAAAACAAATGGCAGAGACAAAAATAGTTTTGCACTTTAGTAAGTTACAATGTAGCCCAAGAAAACTGAAAATTGGCTTGTCTATCTGAAATTACTGTTCCACAAAAAGAGGAGACTTAAAAGTTAGAAAAAAGTTTTTAAAAAAAATTCTCTAGTATCTCCAGTATTTTACCGGAGATCTAAATGAATACAGTACCTCCCATTTTATTCCCATTCACTTTTAAGCTTTAAAACAGTCCAGCACAGGAGGAAGAACAATGAATCTGGAGTCAGATGACCAAGATCTGCTACTTATTTAAATGTGTGACCACAAGTAAATTCTCTCTTTAGGTATCATTTTTATCCTTTGTAAAATTGGTCTAGACACCTTTTAATATCTAATAGCACTTCCACCTCTTAATCTACATCTCCCTAAGACATATCATTCAATAAAAAAGGATGTTTATTATTTAATCCATAAGAAAAACAGTAAACATACAATTATGTACAATTACTTAAATGAGAAGAGAAAGCTGAAGAGTAAATGCCAAATATGAAGGGGTCAATGTAATATCATAGTTTTAAGAACTAAGTTGAAATCTGGGACAGTGGCAAATAGTCACATCATTCTAATTACAGAATGTTGCCCTAAAATAGGATAGAAAAATTTATGATATGCCTTCTCCTATATTGCTATATTTTGTTTGATAGGATGATTAGAACTATTATGTGCCTACTATACAATTATAAAACATATTTTAAAATATTTTTCAATGACTACAACCCATGCTTGCTAGGTTATTTAAATTTTACAAGCTAATAATATTAGAAGCCAAAGTAATCATTTATTGGAGCCTATATATAAGCAGTAAGTCAAATCACCTGCTCTACATCCTTCTCCTCATTTATGACACTTGGGCCAAGATGATGGTAAGTAGGAGGATTACTAGCAGTGTTGTTCTTTAATGTAGAAATTCCCTTTACTTGAACATTCTGAAAAAATAAACAAAACAATTTGCTGAAACAAAAGCATTATTAAAAAATGGAGGAAAAAATTCTTCATTTTAACAGGTTATCATGCGGTTCAAGAAAACCAATTATTTGGTTATCCACTTGAAAATTTGTTCCTAAGGAAAATTTACATCTCTATAAATTACAATACTATTTATTTTAAAAAATTTTCTATGCCAATGCATTTTCTAGGAGGTTTCAAAGAAGACAATGGTTATCATATGGAACACAGGCAAGAGCATGGATCTAATGTTAGGGACCCTTGATCCAAATCTTGCCCTTTACACTTACTCTTGAGCAAATCCCTTAATATTTTATTTATCATCTCTGGGCTTCATTTTCTTTATTTATAAAATGACACTAAAATTTACATACATATAATAAATTTACTTTCATTCATCTAAGTTTCTCTTACAGGACAGCTTAACATAGCAGAAAGAGTAAAGCTTGGAATAGGCAGACTAAAGAATCTAAAATCTGGCACGGCTATTTAAACTATGCTGACCAGTCAAATCACTTCCCCTCTACCCAACCACAAAATGAAGGAGTTGGATGAGATGATCTTTAAGTTCCCTTCTAACTCAAACCATTTAAATCTATTATACATTAAAGTGCACATATTACCTGTCATCCAGACTAAAATTACGAAAAACATCTGTTATGCCTTCCCTATTCCTTTAGGAATGAAAAGCAGTATAGTGTAATGCATAGAGCAGGTCCTGTAGTCAGAAACACCTGGGTTCAAATACTTCCTGATACAGAATGATTATACAATCTTTGGAAACTCAACCTCTCAATGCTTCAAAAACTCAATAATTGAATGCTGAAGAGCAACTATCCCTAAAGTAGCAAAAGGAGTTTCCTTAGACTTTCCCCATGCCAATGAAATATCAAAAATCTAAAGGATCAAAAAAACAGAGCTTGTATTGCTGCATGTTTGAGAAAAGAAATGAGAGGGGCAGCTAGGTCTCATACACTTCCCAAAACCTAAGTGACCCTGGGCAAGTCACTTAACCCCAATTGCCTCAACAAAAAGAAAAAAAAAAAAAAAAAAAAAGAACAGAAAATCTACAATAAGAAAAGAAAAAGAACTGCATTACAAAACACTTAAACTGCCAGCCTAATTCATTTGAAATATTTAAGGATCTGTGCTGAGTCCCACTACATTGTCCTAGTTTCACAAAGTAACAGCTCCCAAACCAAGGCAGAGAAAATTATGGTTTATGCCTCCACCTAAACTTCTATATTTTGTCTTAAAGAAAAAGATTATTGTGAAATTCTAAAACATTTTTTTTTTCCAAGATTTTTCTAATGGTTACAACTTTCCAGTGCCTGCTTTGGTTATTTAAGATTTGAAATCTAAATTATACATCCTCCTCTTTACTCACTCAAAATGATGAAAAGTCGAAATGCTATGTCTTTACTATAGAAATTCTCCTTATTTGAAGATTTTGAAAAATGAAACAAACTAGGCTAAAGACATAATTTTCTAGTTAAAGCTAAATGAAATGGAATAAATAAATATAAATAATTCTGTCAAGAAGACAGAAATACTTATTTCAAAAAGAAACATTTTAAAGCTTCATGAATTACCACAAAAAAAGCAATTAATTAGTACTTCATACAGGTATATGTTAATACCTGTTTAGTGTCCTCTGAAATCTATTATCTAATAATGATAACGCCTCCCAATCACGTTTATTCCTACGTTCCATTTGCTATTGTTTAATTAAAAGAGCCTCCATTTATCAAAATCCATTGCATATAAAAGCTCATCCATAACTAGTCAAGCAGATTCAGATTTTAAAAGCCTCACTACCATCATTACTGTGAAGATATACTTTATCCTTATGCTGTAGTGAAAAAAGGATTGAAGGCTGACTCTTGTCATTACCATCTATATGACTCTGAGAAAGTCACCCGATCTCCAAGCCCTCAGCTGTCCATCCGTAAAATGGAGTTAATCTAGCCTACCTCATCACTGTTGTAAGGATCAAACAAGATAACATGCTCATCACCTCCAAAATGGAGTTCATCATCTTTCCCTTTATATCTGCCCTTTCTCTCAATTTCTCTATTTTTATAAAGACCACCAATCTCCCAAGCACCAAGTTCAAAGCTTATCTTTGACTGGTCCTTTCCTATCTAATTATTAACCAAAGAAAGAAAGAATAAAAGGTGTATAGAGAATGAGAAAGAACAAAGATACCTGTTTCAGGAGGTTGAGGTTAGAAGACCGAATCAGAAGAAAATGGGAAGAAGCACAGTGAACATCCAAAGCCAAGTAACTTAATTTCCTCCAAAAGGAACAAACTGGATTGTCTAAGAGAGAAGAAGCTGACTGTGCTTCAAGAAATAAAGATATGTTCTCGGATCACAAATGTAGAGCTGGAAAAATCCTTAGAGGCGACCTTCTTTTCAACAACCTTCCTTTATAATGCAGAAATTAAGGCCAACAAAAATTAAGTGCTTGCCCAAGACCATAAACACAAGGGATAACTAACACAGAATGTACATTCAGGTCCTCTATTTCCAAAGCTAACTGTTCCAAGTCACCTTCAGGAAAGGGATGCTAGGTGAGATATTCCTCAATAAGAACCGGAAGAAGAGATTAAAAGCATACTGGATTGCTGACAGGAAATTACTAGTTGATATGATAATGCAAAAGTCAGACTGTGATAGTAGATAACTGGGGAAAATGAACTAGAATTCAGGAAATAAAAAAAAACAAAAAACAGAGATTAGGGAGAGAGGGTAGTATAATCAGGTTATATGGATGTTTAAACAAAAAAAAACACCACCACAGAAATGAAGAGAAACAAGGAATACTACTATTATCCTTTTGGCTCTCTGAGTCAGGTGAAAAAGGAGAAGCGGCAGCTTGAAGTGGAGAGAATTGCACGTGATGTCATATATTTAGAGGTCACCCACATTTTGGATAAACTAAGCAGGTAGAATAAATTCTAGTTTCAAGGTTTAAAGACATAGGGTGATTTATCAAGGAGTGCAAGAATGAATAAGCTACAAGTAAAATGAATAGGTTATTGGGAGAGGTTGGTATAAAATCCAGGAAATAAATATAGGATATAGTAATCCCCTCCTCCACTGCCATTTAAATAATTGAAATTAATTCAATGCAATTATTAATTGAAAAACTGAATTTACAAATAAGCTTTTTTCTACAAAGTAATCCATGTTGAAATCTCCTTAGTTATCATCTCTATCAGTGAATTTAGTTTATAGAATTTTAATTTAGAGAATTCATAGAACTTTACCCAAAGTTAAGCTATTAATGGTCACTGACACAGGAAAAGATCTCCAAACACTCTTATTTGTAGAGATCAGTGCCCTGAAGGCTCTAAGAACTTCACAGTAAAATCCATAGCCACTCAAGAGATTGTCCTAGTAATTCATATAGGAAAAATAAAATGCAAAAAGAATGCACATCATTCATATTATGATGCTAAATGTAACTCTTTTTAGTCCATCAATGTATCTATTTGGACAGAAACACAATACACTAGTTCCAAAACTGAATATATAGGTTGGATGGTATTTATGAAATTGTATGACATTTATGAAACTGTATGACATTTTCAATGACCCTAAGCTGCTACCTGATGTCAGTATCTAGGTTTTTAACACCAATATTCTTTTAGTCATTTTACACAGTTGAGAATCTTAGGTGTAAGTAGGCAATGGCATCCTACAATGACTTATATACAAAAAACGTCATAAAAGACATCTAGAATATTTACTGACTACAAAAGGAAGTGGGGCAAAATATTAACAATAACTCCAAGAGTGGGCAAGGGGAAGGGAGAAAAGATGGTGTTATCTCCATTTTATAGATGAGGAAATAAGTGATTTGTCCAGGTTCTAAGAGCCTCTAAATTTCTAAGAACAAATTTAGCTTTTCTTGATTCATGGCGCAGTACTACCTAGCATATATTAAATGCATGAACCATTAAAAGACAAAGTAAAGATGAACAATTGTTTTACTACAATCCTAGAGTACTGCTGAGGACAGGAAGAAATTAAGATATGCCTACTGGCAGATTTATGGAAGGAAACAGATAAGAATCAGAGATTGAAAAGGCAAGGATGAATTGTCATCTACTGGTAAAGATAATCTTACACTAATGAGATCAACAAACCACAGATAGCAACATAAAAATATTTACAGAAGGCCATTTTATGTAAAACTTTTTCTGGCTTCCAGACTCAGTTTGGCTTTAGAGGTTATCTCCCCAGTATCAATCTAAGGCTGGTCAGCACCAACTATGTATCAACAAAAAGAACAAAGAGGAAAGAAAGAACAAATTAAACCAAAAAAAGAAAGAAGGCAGAAAGAAGAAAAGATTTCATAGTAAAAGAATGCTTTCATTGAATGTCTGGCAAAATATCTCTATAGGAAATCTGAAAAAGAAATTTTAAACGATGATAGTATCACAAAAATAAAAAGTTTAAGCTTCCCAATGAGATCACTGGAAGAAAAAAAATCATTTGCATATACAAATTTTGTTTTTAAACAAACCAAAATTTGTATTATTTATTAAAAAGTCATGATACATCTGCATCTTTTATATAGTTTTAATGCTTAAAAACAGGTAATAAAGGAAAGTCCATTGCTTTATAAGATTGTAACTGACACAGAGCAAAGAATAGGCCTATAGTTAAAATGGAGATGTGAAAACTGAGGAAAATTCTGTACTGATCAATTCAAATCAATGCCCTGAGATTTGGGGATATTGAAATATTAATGTTATAAAGAATCACAAATTAAAAATTAAAAACATAGATTTCAAATGGATCAGTTCACATATTTTGAAGGCAGCTGTGTCTGATTGAACAATAGGATGCAAATGAAGCAACTAAAACAGGATACCATCTCAGAACATCTTTATTATACTTTTTCAAAAAAATGGTGTCCTAAGTCTCCTAAAAAAAAATCTTGAAAACTTCCCCCAAAAAACTCTTCTGAAGTTTATAAAGCTGAAAAAAGTGTTCCATTATCTTCTACAAATAGTAATTACTATACTGTTATGTATGGTATCAAATTAAAATATAACTATGCAAGTGGTTACTATATTTCCTCATTTTAATTGATACACATACATTAAAAAAAAAAGCTACATATTATATGCCTTTTTAGTTATGAATCATAGTGTTTGTTACTTCTAAAAACTCCTAGGCACCTTTAGTCAGGACTATTACCTCCCCACATCACTACTGTAGGAAAAAATCAAATACTTCAATAATTTTGACTTACTGTGCCTTTTCCAGGAAGGGAGTATGTCTTAAGTGTGAGTACAGCCTACAAATAGAAAAATCCAGCAATAAATCTTTACTACATGATCATAAAAAGAAAACGTTTTTTAAATATGAAATCTGACCATTTCATTTCCTATTCCACTACATAGAAATATCTTAAGGCTATCTCCTAATTTTAATATGGTGATTCCTTAAAAATTTTCAGCTAATGTGTCCATTCACATTACATGCAATATATGAATTCTTTATTATTCAGGAGTACGATTCCTTTAATACATCAACAATGCTATAAACTACGAGATAACATGCAAAAGAGTGAACAGTATTATATAAAATATAAGGTAAATATACATAGATATGTAAGGAAATTTTTTTTTTCTAATTTGATTCAGCAGTCTATTTGAGACCCAGCAGCATCTCCAAATCATTACTATGAACAATAACCAATGTATGGTGCCATAAACAAGTCAATCAGAAGCTTATGGCTATTTGAATTGATTGGTTACTTACCATATAGACTGAATATAGTTGAAACAAACTCTTTCATGGGTAAATTGCCAAAGAATCCTTGTGAATTAGACATTACCCTCAGAGATTTTTAAGGTTCTACTGCTCTTGAAGTGGAGAGAATTGCACATGTCATTTTTAGAGGTCACCCATGTTTTGGATAAACTGAACAGATGGAATAAATTCTAGTTTCAAGGTTTAAAGACATAGGGTGATTTATCAAGGAGTGCAAGAATGAATAAGCTATAAGTAAAATGAATAGGTTATTGGGGGAGGTTGGTATAAAATCCAGGAAATAAATATAGGATATAGTAATTCCCTCCTCCACTGCCATTTAAATAATTAAAATTAGTTCAATGCAATTATTACTTGAAAAACTGAATTTACAATATATAACTGGGATAAGTGCATAAAGAACAAACCTGACTACTCTCAATTAACCTCTGTGGTATGAAGTTCTCTAACAGAAAAATTTAAATGAGATGATTTTGTTTTGTTTTGGTTTTTTTGTGGGAAATGGGGATGGGGTAGGGGGTGTTCTGGGGTCCAGACTAGTGACTTGATTGGCATAAGGAATTTATACTGTGGACACTATAGCTGGGCAGACCAGCAAATGTTCTGCAACTATCATCTTAAGAAAGCTATTTGGGACATTGACACTTGTCAGGGGTAGAAGATGAACCCAAATCTTCCCAACTCCAAGGGCAGATCATTACCAAGTATACTACCCTGCCTAATTTTAGCTCATAAAAATATTACAATCTTATGTCCAAATAGTTCATTTTTATATGCATATTAAGAGACTTTCACTGTTTCAAGGGAAGACAGGAAAATGTATGGTATATTTAAGAACTGACCTTCTCAACTGAAGTTTTTACCCAGTAGTTTTTATTATTAAATTATCAGATACATACAATTCCTCATGTCTTAACAATAGCCAAACAATCCATTGCCTAGTCATATGTCTATAAATAGATAAATGTGTACGTGCCCAAGTTTTCCCTGTAATACTGAAAGAGCTAAAAGGAAGAATATAGAAGTCACATGAAAGGGTGAGGCAAAAGAGAGAACCAGATGTCCCATAGACCTGACACAATACAAGACCAATCAAAAAACATTTATTAAGTACCTACTATGTGCCAGCCACTAAAATAAGTGCTGGAGATTCAAAAAGAGGCAAACAGTAGTCTGCCCTCAAGGAGTTTACAATCTAATGTACAATTAAGAAAATAACTTCACAGGACAAAAAGAAATACTCCACATGATTCAGAGTCCTGCTTGATCAGAACTATCTCCCTCAACCTCCTCTAACGCAAGTACAATTTCTCCTTCACTTGGGTCAGATACACCTCTATTTATATTACAACATAAAAGGCACAGGGGGCCCAAGTTTATATCCTACCTTCCACATTAGCCTTCCTAGACCTATTTACTAAATGCAAAGTGAAGGGGTTAGACTAAATGGCCTCTGAGGTCTTTATCCAGCTTTAGACTTATGATCCTATGCCAGTTTGTATATACACGTACATATACAGACACTTTTAGCTTGTGAAATTGCACAACTTACCTCAAAAGGATCTGGAGGAGGGGGTGGAAGACTTGCAATTTTTGCAGCTCTTTCTTTTTCCTCTAGTAGTACTTTCTTACGAGTTTCTACATACCTTGAGTGAAATAACAGATTATAAATAGATGTTCAAATAATTTCCCATCCACTAACCCCTTTGAATCTTGGACCTGGGATTTCATTAGTGTAAGAAACTTCCAATGGGTAAATTCTCTCTTGTGATACAAAGCTTCAACTTCCTTGTAACTTAAAGTTAACTGCTTGGGACAGATGAGAGGTTAAATGACTTGCCCAGGTTCATTCAGCCCATGTATGTCAGAGACAGGACTGACCTACATGACTCAGACCTCCCCTCTATGCATACCATTTTGAATATCAATTCAAATAACACAATGGTTTAATCTTTTGTATCAAGTAAAATATTTAACAGAAACAGGCTCTCAAGAGGTCTGAATCTTAATTCTTTATATCACAGTGCCAGAAAACAGTCATATATATACAAAGGCTATCTTTAACCTCTCCTATAAAACATTTTAATCCCTGATATATCATTTCACATCTAGATTGCACTTTACAACTGTCAATAAGTATCGACATATGTTATACAATTTGATTTTTTTAACAACTTTATGAAGTAGTCAAGACACACTAACATACTAGGGAACTTAGTTGAAGAAGCCTACCTACCTCAAAGTCAAAACAGTGATAGATAACAGTGCAAGAACTAGAAAAAACCTCGTTTTTCAGAAATCAGACTAAAAAGAAAAAAAGTTGTCTAGCATCCTTTCCAAAGCAGTACATTCAATTAGGTTCAAAATATCAAATATTAGAATATTAACTGAGAGGAAAACAAAGTTACAATCAGCAAACATGGAAAAAAAGGACTAAAATTATTTGTATGCAAATATACTGTTAAACTACTTATTAGTTATAACAGAATGCAACTTGATTAGTTCATAGTGTAATGTACTTACCAAAAAACCTGTGATCTTAGGATAAGTGTACTAACTAAATTTAGAGAAGGTAATAGAAGTCTCTTACATATTTAATATCAGACCACACCTGTAACATTATGTTCAGTTTTAGGCAACTCGTCTTAAGACAGACATTCACAGACTAGGTTGTGTTAGAGGTATGCAGCAAGATGATATAAGAATTAGTCATTGGACTTTCTACCCAACTACATGTTATCTGGACAATAAGCAGTATTCATTTGTTCCTTCCTATTTTATCAGATTACTCTTGAGTGATCTTAGATCTCATGTAGGAGACTTAACATTCTATGCATCAGTCCAATTCACCCAAAGGGAATCTTCTTCCATTTGAATACTACCCTGGATGTTCTCTCTGACTGTAGCAAACATCCTGAGCAAGCTCATATAGTCTTTGCTTTTAATCTCATTCAAGATTAATGACCAGATCAAAAGATATGAACAGACAATTTTCAGATGATGAAATTAAAACTTTCTAGTCATATGAAAAAATGCTCCAAATTATTATTGATCAGAGAAATGCAAATTAAGACAATTCTGAGATACCACCACACACCTGTAAGATTGGTTAAGATGACAGGAAAAGATAATAACGAATGTTGGAGGGGATATGGGGAAACTGGGACAGTAATACATTGTTGGTGGAACTGTGAATGAATCCAATCATTCTGGAGAGCAATTTGGAACTATGTTCAAAAAATTATCAAACTGTGCATACCCTTTGACCCAGCAGTGTTTTTACTGGGCTTGTATCCCAAAGAGATCTTAAAGGAGAGAAAGGGACCCATGTGCAAAAATGTTTGTGGCAGCCCTTAGTGTAGTGATAAGAAACTGGAAATTGTGAGTGGCTGCCCATCAGATGGAAAATGGCTGAATAAATTATGGTATATGAATGTCATGGAATATTATTGTTCTATAAGAAATGATCAGCAGGATGATTTCAAAAAGGACTGGAGAGCCTTACATGAACTGATTCTGAGTGAAATGAGCAGAACCAGGAGACCATCATACATGGCAACAACAAGACTATATGATGATCAATTCTGATGGATGTGGCTCTCTTCAACACTAAGATGTTTCAAACCAGTTCCAGTTGTTCAGTGATGAAGAAAGCCATATACATCCAGGGAGAGGCCTGTGGGATCTGAGTGTGGACCACAACATAGCATTTTCACACTCTCTATTGATGTTTGCTTGCATTATGTTTTCCTTCTCAGGTTTGTTTTTTCCTGGTACATATGACTTTTCTTGTACAGCAAAACAACTGTACAAATATGTATACACATATTCGATTTGTCAATTATTTTAACAATTAACATATATTAGACTTCTTGCCATTTAGGGGAGAGGGTGGGGGCTAAGAAAGAAAAATTTGTAACAGAAAGCTTTGCAAGGGTCAATGTTGAAAAATTACCCATGCATATGTTTCGCAAATAAAAAGCTTTAATAAAATAATAATAATGATGACCAGAGGACGCAAGCTATATCTATTGTTAATTTAAAAGGAAAATATCTTACATGGTTCTGACATGCACATGAGTGATACTCAGGAAACTTTTAAGAATGTATTTTACTCTATTCAAATTAGATACTATGGTTTTATGTGTATTTTAAACAACAACAAAAAAAGTCCCAAAGTATTATCTTCTATTTTTTGTTCCTTTTAGACAACTATGTAACTCTAAAAAAAGATTTATAGAGAATCAATTTTTAAAACTTCATTATTGGTTTCTCTTATTTTCATCAAGAATATTCTCAACATATAAATTTTTTTTAAAGAATGAATGACTGCCACTTACTATATATGTTAAAATAGCACAGAGGATAGCTTAACTCATTGGAGATGTTGTGCAGGGGATTCACAGAATATATGACCTTTTAAAAAGTCTTTCCTAATTATGGTATTTTAGGAATAAAAATACTAAGATATAATTAAACAAACATGAACTTCTGTTGTGAGGACATAAAGACAAAGCACTTTGGAAGTATGCCCTAAAAGCCTTAAACTGTTCATAAACATCTACCCCAAAGAGATCAAAAAAAGGGGGAAAGGATTCATGTATACAAAAATAGAAGATTTTTGTAGAAATGAAACTAAGGAGATATCCAACAATTAGGGATTAAATGAACAAAATGATATGCAAATATTATAGAATATTGCTGCATTTTAAGAAATGATAGGAAAAAAAACACTTAGTGAAATCTGAAAAAAACTAATAATGTGAAGTGAGCATAACTGAAGAAAAATTTTGCAATTAATACCACCATAAAAATAAACAATTCAAACACATAAGAATTTGATGAATGCAGTGATCAACCACAACTTCAAGGGAATATGAAGCATGCTATCCCATCTTTGATAGAGATAACAGATTCTATAGAATGCAGAATAAGGTACACATTTTTGGATATAGCTAATGTAGGAATTTATCTTGCTTGATTATGCTTATTTGTCACAAGAATTTTATCTTTTTTTTTTCCATTGCAAAGGAGAGAAGGAAAGGAGAGAAGATTAAGATTTGTTAATTGAAAAAAGTTAAAAAGAATAATTGATATTGAGTGGCCTCACCACTTAGTATTCACATATAGAATATTTAACTTTATGTTAATTTGAGTCACACAATTAAAAGCACTGTCATATTTTTCTATTCTACAAAAAATGTAGGATGTTAAAAATGCTACTTTACCATGATTTTTTTTTCAACAGCTTTTCTTTTTCATTTTTCATTTTTTTCAATGCTTCCTGGCCTCTTTTCTCTGCTCTTTGTTGCCTTTCCTCTCTTTGCTTTATTATTTCATGTATACGAGGATCCTAAAATTAATTTAAGTCATTTAAAAATATTATAACAAACGTATACACTAAAACACAACCAATGGAAACATCTTATTTGAAACTAAATTTTTTAAAAAAATTTCTCTTTTCTTGAAACGTTAAAAAGAAGTTAATGGAAATGATATGCAGAGTAATTACTATACTTAGCTTTTTAAAATTACTTATTTAACTTATTCTTTTAAAATATTTCCTTCCTATCTATAATAATTAACAAAGAACTATCTCCTTTGTTGATCAACAACCTTTATGTTTGGGACTAATAAGTCAAAACAGCCAATTACTACTACCCCCAAAAAATGTAATTTAAAAAAATAGGGACATGCCCATTTAATGAATAAGCAACATTCTAAGCAATAGTTTTAAAAAAAAAATCTCAATGAAGTCAATTTCAATTTCCTTAACCATTTACACTGAATAAGATTCTGATTTCACATTATTTAAAGTCCCTCAAGCAAGAAACAATAAATATTTAGTAAGCGCCTACTATGGAGTCATTGTTCCAGGTACTGGGGATACAAACAAAAATGAAACAGGGGAGACAGCAAGATATTAAAAACAAATACAAGATAATCTGTACTTGAACTGAGTATAAAAGGAAAAAAGGGATTCTAGGAGGCAAAGGTGAAAAGAGAATATCTTTCAAGTATGGAGATAGCCTGTGCACAGGCTCAGATGGGAAATGAAATGCTATGTATGAAATACAGCAAAGACAGTTTGGCTAGATTACAGAATATGGGATAGAGAGTAACTTATAGGTGAAAGGTTAAAAACAAAAAAAACAAAACAAAACAAACAAACAAAAAAAAAACAACCCAGAGACATTTACATTTGATCTTAAAGGAAATAAGGATGCACTCAAGTGTACTGAGTTGAAAAATGACACAGCTGGTCTCATACTTTAGCAGAGTGGAAATGGGGGAGAAGGGGAGGAGAGAGTTTGTGGTATGAATACCTCTTAGGAGGCAGTAGCTCAGATGAGAATTATGAAGGCTTGAATTATGGTGTTGACAGCATGAAGAGAAAAAAGGAGATTTATGTCAAGGTAGAAACAGAAAGATGTGGCAGCTGAGTAGCTAGGCACTGCCAAACTGGGTGAATGGAAGGATGGTGGTACCCTCAACAGCAAGAAAAAACCTCAGAGCAACAGATAATTTTTGTTTTGAATACAAAAGTGTTTTGAGATGCCAACAGGACAAAGTATGAAATGTCAAATAGGTGGATGGAGTTATGAAAATGGATTTCAGGAGAGAGAAGATCTATCTATACAGATTTGGGTGTCACATACATAAGTTATGAATAAACTTACAGACAATGAAGAAAAAAAGCAAGTGAGAGAATACAGAGAAAGTAGTATCTAAAAAAGAACCTTGGGGCACTCATAAATGAAGTATGGTATAATGAACCAGCAAAGGAGACAGAGGAGCTATCAGGCAAATAGACAGAGACAGAAAGAATATATCAAGAAAATGCAGAGAGATGATGAAAGGAGAATGAATTATCAGGTTAAGAATTGAGATTAGGTCATCAGACTTGGTAATTAAAACATTGGTCATTCTGGAGAGAACAGTTTTGGTTAACAAGTGGACAGAAAGCCAGATATCAGAGGGTTGAGATGCAAATAAGATCAGAAAATGGTCTTTTTCTAGAAGGACTGGACAACAGCTTGAGGTAATGACAGGATGCAATGAGGGTTTTCTAATAAAGAAGACTTAGGGGATGTTTATAGGCAGTAGGAAAGGAACCAATTAAATACAGGCTGATAATTTGAAAGAGAAGATGATAAAAGGGCCTGGAGAAGAGAGAAGGGGACAGGCTCAAGGAATACATAAACATGTAAAGATGCTCATTTGGGGGAGAACAGTCACCAATACATGCACAGTTCCTGGAAGACAGTTGGCATACTATTTCAATAAATATTTCTGCTACATACTTTTTTATACTTTATAAGTAAAGAGAATTTTAATTTGTCATATTGAATGTGTCCAAGATATGATTACTGAAAGCATTTAATTATTCGGTTTACTCAACTGAAAATTAAAGTCACCACATTATTTTAAAACTATAATTGAAGTATTAAAAAGCTCAAGCACTCAAGTGAATCTGAGTGGTAAAAATTCCTACTCACATTTTCCTTTGCACTACGATGTCCCTCTCCCACACAACTTAAGCTTGCTATATACAGTTTTTCCAGTTCTTTGATTTTCTGTTTTTGTGCTTTTTCCCATTCTACCCTCAACTCTTCTGCCAAATGATGGAGATATTGATCTCGCCTTTGTTTTACTTCTTGTCTTAACTGAGAAGCAATGCATCTTTCCTGTTCTCTAACCTAAAAAAAGAATTAAGCATTAATTAGGTTGGGTAAAGACAATAGAAACATTTTGACCCCAATCATCAGAAATGAATTCTATTTAAGAAATGTATTATCCTGGTTATCTAAAATGCAATACAGTACCCAAGCATCTAAAGAAAATTCCCAACAATGAAAAAAAAAAAAAAAAAACAAAATAAGAAAAATTTAAGTTAAGGAAAGAGGTGGGAATTACAACCAGAAAACTGCCAATATCATTCTTTTCTCCTGATAGGAAGTTTGGCAGGCATGGTTAAGTAAATCTGGGGAAACATAAAAGTTTTAAAGAAAAGTGGATAACCCATCAACGGGGAATAGCTAAACAAATTGTGATATGTAAATGGATAGAATGTTGTACTATAACGATGAATATGATAAATACAGAGGAACATGGAAAGATGAACTTGATGCAAGGTAGTAAGAGTCAAGAAGACAATATAAACTATAACAATAACTGGGAAGAACCACTACTACCAAAATAAGGATGGATGTTTCAAAATTACAAATAATAAGCATGTCTCCAAAGAAAAGATATGAAAAGACAATTCTAGCTCCCCTTCTGCAGAGGTGCAAGGTCAATGATAAACTATACATACGTTCAAATATTTTAATGTACTAAATCAATTAAACTGAGTTTTTTCTTCTTTTTTGTCTTTAAAAAATAACATTTGTTATTTGTGATAGCTCTCTGGGAAGGGAAAGGGAAGAGATATTGGGGGAAATTATGATAATTAAAAAAAAACCAAAAAGATACCAATACAAAACATTTCTTAAAAAAGAAAAAAAAAGTTCCAAGTCACTAATGGAGAAATGAATAATAAAGCAACCAAGTCTTCACCTTATACCATCAGTTAGACAAATGGACAAAAATCACATTTGTTGGAGGGGCTAAGAGAAAACAAATACATTAGAGCACTACTGATGGAACTATGAACTTATCCAGGATGTAGTTCAAATAACTATATTACAATTACTATGTTTTGTTGGGGATTATTGGAAACTGGATCTTTTCACCTTACCCAACTATGTCCCTGGGTAAGTCACTTAAACTGCCTGCCTTAGTTTCCTCAACTATCAGTGAAAGATAATAGTGTCTACCTAATTCTACCCCTTTTGCAGTGAGTATTAAAAGGGAAAATATTTATAGTTAGCTAACAATTACAAATACTTAAAAAATTCATGACTGCTTTCTTCCTCTGGCAGACTGAACAACGCCTCCCTTTCTCATTCCCTTTCACCCTGGCTATGGATTTCAGACTTAGTGAGGATCCCATAATGGATTATCCCAAAGCATCTCAGAACTCCAGAACTAAAGATATTCAGCATCAGCAGCCTCCCCAGTAGCAGGGGTTACAGATTTGTGTTATTACCACACTCAGACTTTATGGCTATCTTTATATAAATATGTATGTTAGATGGATTTTATGTTTAAGATTCATTTGAATTTTTAAAATGTAGAAGACTCATACCTGCAGTAATCTTTGTTTTCGTCTTCTTTCATATTCTTCCTTCAAAAGCAAGGCTTCCTCATTGGGACTAAATCTAAAGTTTCCAACTTTTGTTACTTTTCTTTTCATTTTCTTAAATTTTGAATAAATAGAACCTTTATTGATAAAGAACAAAAAAAAAAAAAAAACAACCTTCTATTAAGTGAAACAAATGCACAAATAGGTTTCATAAAGTTTTTAACCAGTAGTCAACACAACTGTGGAACATTTTAAATTCAGAGAAAAGCATATGAAAATATTTCACTACTTTTTTTTTTTTAACTAAAAACCTCTTGTCAATTAAAGAAAATAAGTAGAAATTTGAAATAAAATCAGGTATCCTAACACTCCATGTGGCAAACAATTAAAATGATGAAATTCTGTTTTTGGTGGGCTATAGGAAAAGCCAGTTTACGGCATTCTAAGAGGATTCTTTCATTGATACTATCTCTTTGTAGAGCAATATATAATGAGAATTTAAAAACTAATTATACAATTTCCTCAGTAACTATATCAGCAGTTATTTAATTAGTGTTTAAAAAGTTCCCTGACAACAACCTGTTACTGAGCATAATAATGCAAGAATTATTAGCCCTATTTCACCAATGAGGAAATGAAGAGGCAAAGAGGTTAAATATCTGTATAAGTGGGATGGGAACTCAAAGTCTTCCAGTCCATTGCTTTCCCTACTACTACTGAGGCTATGTCTTAAGGACATTCCTGAAAGCTGGGCAGCAGTGAAAAAGAATGATGTGTAAAAGAAATTCATAAAAGCATTATTTGTAATTGTGAAGACCTGGAAGTCAATAAACAAGGTGTTTACTAAATATACCAGGTATGACTCAGAGACTACAAATAAAAGATAATCCCTGCTCTTAATTTGTTTACATTCTACTAAAAATAACCTTTGGGCCCAAAGACTAGGAAAGACTGAATAAGCTGAAATATAACATTATTATAAGGAATTAACACTGCTATTTGCCAGGCAGGATAAAGTTTGCTTTGATACTTTTTTGGTTTGGATTTAATGAATTTATTGCAGTATGGAAGATACTTTATTACTTTGGTATCAAAAATTTGTGTTAATTTTGAAGATATTTAAAGAGCTAAATTAATTTTTAAACCTATATTGTTAAAGTTTACAATAACCTTACAATAATTATGTATGAGCAAGTAAGATTTTTGTTTTCAATGTAAAATCTTTTAAAATTGTCATAATTTTGTGGTTTTTAAATGCTTAATGACTTGACTCAAACAAGAGAAATATTGACAAGAAATATCACCAAGACTGACCTCTGAAATATAGCCAAGAAAGGCCTATCTTTAGGATTTTTTAAAATTCAGTTTGTTCTACTTTCATGTTATTTGCAATTAGCTTATGCATGTAAGTGACAACTGTAGAAGCCTTGATGTCCATCAATATGCATGAAGGAATGATATTTGTTTCCAGAACTTTATAGGCTTCACTGGCAGATCCTGAGTTAATGGAGAATTTATTTTCATGTTCAAAGGTCTCAAATTGTCTGTGTTTGATACAAAAACATCTCTAGCAAACTGCTTTTGCAGCAGTGGTAAACTGGTCATAATACCCTATGGAATAACTTGTCCAACAGTCCCAACTTTCTGTTCTGGATTAATTAGAATCTCATCAAAGTCTCTAACAATATGAACCTCCTTAGCCAGAGGCTTAGAGCTAGTTAGTCATAACTTCTTTTCTTTTTTAAATAAATAGATTTTTATTTTTCAAAATATATGCAAAGATAATTTAACATTCACCCTTGCAAAACCTCGATGTTCCCAATTTTTTTTTTTCCTACCTTTCCCACCTTCCTCCTCCCCTAGACAGCAAATAATCCAATACAGGTTAAACATATACAATTCTTCTAAACATTTTCACATTTATCATCCTGCACAAGAAAAAAATCAGATCAAAAGGGGAAAAAAAGGGAAAAAAGCAAGCACTGCTTTATTACTTTTCTGATATTACTACTTCCTTTCCTTTGTGACTATCACATCTTTGCCGTATCATCTTGAAGAGTTAATTTTATTCCCAATCTACTTGCAGTCTCACAAAGGCATTTGTGCCCTGCTCCTTCCTAGAATTCCTTCCCACTATTCTAACTACATTCTACCCATGCTTCAAGATCTAATTCAATACCTACATATTTCATGCCTTTTTTTTTTTTTAACAAACTTTAAACAAGGTTAACTTTGGAAAAAAAATTTTAAAGGAATAGTGAATCAGGCTATGAAGGGTCTCAAATGCCGGTTTAAGGACCCCGTATTTCATTTTGTACGACATGGTAAACCCAGTATCTTAGCTACATTATTATTCTAGCAACGAAGAAATAATAAATAGGAAACAATAGATAGAAGATAAATCCAAAGTAATTCCGTGTGCAGGCGAAAAGATGATGCAAACAACTTCTCTTTTTACAGTTAAGTTTGAGGAGGGGGGGGAGAGGAGGAATGCACCTCAAACAAATGTAGACCAGGGAGCTTCGGGTCCCAGCTTGGTTACTGACTCGGGGTGAAAATTTTAAGTCACGCCCCCTCTTTGGGCCTCAGTTTCTTCACCTGTAAAGTAACGGGGTTGAACTAGAGGAGCTGAAAGGTCTCCTTCAGTTCTACCTGTGCCCGGGTGCTGCTCCCGGCCTGGAGCCAGCATGACTTCCGCTGCAGCTGCGCTACACTCCGGGGCCTGCGCAGCACGCAGTCTCCGTTCCGTTCGCTGACCCGGGCTGGCTGCCGCCGGCGCTCGTGTTGCGCCAGCGGACCCAGCCCGGTTCAGGGCCCGCGCAGAAGGTTCCACCTGGTCAGTCACTCACCTGGAAGAAACAGGCTCAACGCCGGCGTCTTCGTCTGCAACTACTGGCCAGCTTGGCACGAGCCGAGCCAGGTTGAGGTTCAGAACGGCGCCTCAGCCACTGACGTATTAACCCTACCGCCTTACAGCCGTTTCTACGTCATCCAGGAGCGCCAACGTTACTTTGAGGTTTCAAAACACCAACCAATGGCGGGACAGAAGCGCGGGAACTCGTCCGGGTCGGGACAATTCCACACAATTAGGCGAGATACCCGGAGTTTCTGCGCAAGCGCGGAAGAGACCTCTCACCCTGAAAGAGATGCTACTTTAGGGCAAAGCTTTTTAACCTGTGGGTCGAAAACTTGACGATAGTAAAAAATATCAATTATTCCCCCGAGATTTAATACTTTATGTAAAAATAAGCACACATTCCATTTCATTACTATGCAAATTTGCTTTCATTTTTAATAAATGGTAAAATATGTACACCAAAGAATGGTTTTAAAATAAATTTCTTTATGATTTATTATCTGTAAATATTTGATTTGTATACCTATTTTATATATCTATATATTTGGGATGTAAGATGCTACTTAAGCTTTTCTACTGGAGATCCCTTTTCTCCAGAGAAATTTTTGCACAACCTGGGGTATATAGATATATAAAATAGGTATACAAATCAAATGCAGATAATAAATCATCAATTTATTTTAAAACCATTCTTTGGGTACATATAAATTTACCATTTATTAAAAATGAAAGCAAATCTGCATACTAATGAGATGTTTATTTTTACATAAAATATTAAATCTCGGGGGAATATTTGATACTTTTTACTGTTGCCAAATTTTTTTGCAATTCCTTTATTAAGTTCTGAGGCCCTGCATGATGTCTCAACCTTTGAAATTTAAAAAGCTTTGCTCTAGGATACTGCTTTCTCACTTTTCTTAAGCATGCCTTTGCATGCAGCCTGCATGGGGCAGAGGCTAAGTTCTTATGGCATTTCTAAGGACTTAGAGGAGAATAGATCCATAGAATTCCTTCCTTTCCAGTCAGAGCTCAAGCACAGCCTTCTCCATAAAACCTTTCCTCAACCTCCCTATTGCTAGTTGCTTTCCAGCCTACCTATGTATTTTTTTTAATATTTATTCTGTATATACTTAAATGGAACATGCATATGAAGTAGTACAATGGAATGGACGTATACTCTTTAACATTAGGGATCAATTCTTTTGTCTCCATAATCTCAATGCCTACCAGTGTGATTGGCACCTGTGGTTGTTTAGGCATGTCAGATGATTCCTAACCCCTTTTAGGGTTTTCTTGAAATATTAGAGTGATTGCCATTTCCTTCTACCAATTCATTTTACAAATGAGGAAACCAAAGCAATCAGGGCAAAACATAGCTATTAAGTGACTGAAGCTGCATTTGAACTCAGGCCTTCTGTCTCTGTCTCTTTATTCACTGAGCCATCTTCCCCCATTGGCAACTAATAAATGCATCTTGATTGGTTGCCCTCGGGAAGGGAGATAAGGCGTTAATTCAGAGACATAATGGTTTGAAAGTGACTTAAGAATCAGAAATACTAGGGGTTAAGGTTTTGCTTCTGACACAAATGTGTTATGTTGGAGGCCCTGGGTGAGTGCCCAACATGTAGCAAAAGGCTATCACTGTGTGGTTCTGAAGGGAAGCCTGCATAGACATCTCTGCGCTTTTCTCTCTTTACCTTTGACCAATGGAGATTAATTCCTGCCAATAAGGGAAGCAAGAGATTGAGGCCAGAAGCTTGGCTACTCTCCTCTCCTCTCCTCAGGAAGAGGGGACACCAAAAAACGCATTTATCTGTTCTCTTAAGTAATATTAGTCTAGGGGATGTGGTTTTCAGGATCAAGTTGGATTTCTGGTCTCTGTTTCTTAATAGGGGGAAACAGGACCCCAAGTTTGACTCTTTTTACACCAACCAGTTTGACAATGAACATAACAAATTAGCAAAGAAATCATTTATCCAAGTTGAGAGCAAAACAGGAATTTGAAAATATTCTCAATGAAGGAGTTTTCTCATTGGGAACAAGATGACTCAGCTCAACCTAGAGAGAGAGTTCCAGGTCTGTTACCTGAAGTCTCTAGTGTAACAAGCTGAGATTAAGAATATGGTGGAGACTGCCCATTCCTCTCATGTTGGCTTCTTCCCAGAGTCTTTCCCTTTAGTCACTTGAAGTGGGGTTGGCAGATGGAAGCCAGAGAGCCTGAAGCAACTGCTGAGCCAGAAGGACTCAAGAGATTCTCCAAGAGACTGAAGACGCTGGTCTCCCTCTCACTTTTCAAACTCCACCTGCCCCTCAGAGAGGTTCCAGGAATTGAGCTCCTCCACTAGGGAATGTAAACATCTGGAGAGCAGGAACCTTTTTGTTTCTGCCTTTGTATTCCTAGAAACTTGAAGAGCACCTGGCACAGAGTTGGTGCTTAATCCATATTTGTGAATTGAATTTAGAGCCTTTTAAGCTTAAATGGCCATGTCTGTAATCAAATGGCTGGTAGAGAAGGCAAAAACCTGTCTCTTACTCTGTCTTTGTCTTTCCCACCCCAGTCTCCTGAACTGAAAAACAAGGAACTCCGTATCACAAGCTGGGTAGTTATTGGGGGAATAGCTTTTACATATATACATACACACATATGTATATATATATCTATGTAAACATACATATATGATATACATACATATAATGAACAAAGGCATAATGGAAATACTTAATAATTGTCTCAAGTTTTAGGGGTTGTGGATACCTTGAAGGGCATAGAACCAAAATTTTGTAATGGGAACAGGAGTGCAGTAATTGTCAGTGGCAAGAAGTTGTGAAGTTATGATGGATGGCCCTGGGAAATAAGGGGAGCTAGCTAAATCCCTCAGTGTACATCTGTTTCTGATCCAAGCAATGCACTTTGCCAGAGAGTGTTATTATCCAGAGGACAAAGGATTATCATTATACCAAGGCTAGGGCACAACCTGGTTGCTAGTTCTTATTTCTGGAAAAAAATGGTATCTCCAAAATATTTTGACAACATGTAAAATACATATATAAAACTATACATATAAAATACTGCTTATCTATTAAAATACAACTACAGCAATTTTCCAACTATATATTTGTGTGAGGTTAGATTTTTTTTTTCATATACTTCAACCAAAACAACACACCACAATATATTTAATGCAGAAGCAGATATGAGAATCCAGCTATCTTTTATTAAGATAGATAATCTCTTTGCTACAACAAACCCAGGCAATATATGAACACAATTACAAAACATTTTTCACACAAATAAAATCAGATCTAAACTAGTGGGAAAATATCAATTGCTCATGATTAGGCTAATTCTGCCTAAACTAATATATTTACTCAGTGCCATACCAATCAAACTACCAAAAAAACTATCTGATAGAGCTAGAAAAAAATAACAAAATTCATCTGGAGGAACAAAAGGTCAAGAATATCAAGGAAATTAATGAAAAAAAAAACAAAGGAAGATAGCCTATCAACAACAGATCTCAAACTATACTATATAGCAGTAATCAACAAAACTATATAGAATTAGCTAAGAAATAGAGTAGTACTATATCAGTAGAATAGACTTGGTACACAAGATACAATAGTCAATGGCAAAAGTAATCTAGTGTTTGATAAACCCAAAGATCCCAGTTTATGGGATAAAACCTCACTTTTTGACAAAAACTGCTGGGAAAATTGCAAAACAGCAGGACACTAACTATAAACTAACATCTCACCCTATATACCAAGATAAATTCAAAATGGATTTAGATATAAAGGGTAATACAATAAGCAAATTAAAAGAGAATTAAAAGAATAATCTACCTGTCAGATCTAAGGCAAGAGGAAAAATCCATGATCAAACCAGAGATAGAGAGTTTTAGAAAATGCAAAAATAGATAATTTTAACTTTATTAAATTATAAACAAAAACAATGCAATAAGGAAAACAGAAGGCTAGAAAACAATCTTTACAGGAAGTATCTCTGAAAAAGGCCTCATTTCTCAAATATGAAGAGAACTGAGTCAAATTTTTAAGAATATAAATCATTTCCCTTTTGATAAATATATGAACAGACAGTTTTCAAATGAAGAAATCAAAGACTTCTATAGACATAATATATGTTCTAAATCACTTTTGGTTAGAAAAATGCAAGTTAAAACAACTTGAATTGTGAACTGATTCAGCTATTCTGGAGAGCAATTTGGAACTATGCCCAAAGGGTAACCAAACTGTGCATACCCTTTGATCCAGCAATAGTACTACTAGGTCAGTATCCCAAAAAGATAATAAAAAAAGGGGAAAGGATCTACATGTGCAAAAAATATAAATAGCAGCCCTTTTCAGGGTGGCAAAATATTGTAGAGTGAGGGGATGTCTATCAGTTAGAGAATGGCTGAACAAGCTGAGATGCATGGAAATAGGTGCTATAAGAAATGATGAACAGGCAAGTTTCAGAAAAACCTGGAAAGACTCATATGAACTGACACAGAGTAAAATGAGCAAAACCAGTAAAACACTACACAAAACAGCAACACTGTGTGGTGGTCAACTATGATTGACCTACTCTTCTCAGCAACCCAATGATTCTAGACAAATACGAAGGACTTACTAAGGAAAATGCTATCCATGACCAGATAAAGAACTTGGAATGAAGATCAAAGCAAAGTTTTCTCACTTACTTTAATCTTTCTCATGTTTTTTTTTTTCTGTTTTCTGTTTCTTCTTTCATAACTGTGACTAATATGGAAATATGTTTTACATGATAGCACATTTTATCAAACTACCAACTCTGTTCAAAAGAGGGGAGGGAGGGAGAAAAGTTTGGAACTCAAAATTAATGCTAAAATTTTTCTTGATATATAACTGGGGAAAAACAAAATACTATTTAAAAAATAAAATTAAATTTCATTGTTAAAAAAAGTCTCTGCCTTTTAAATGGAAAGAGCATTGCAAAACTCTTTCTTCTAATGAGGAAGAAATAGCCAATGACAACAGTTAGAAGTAGAGGGGCTTCAAAGCCACATCCCCAGTGCTATGCCTGGCAGTGCCTGATAAAGACTATGTGTCTAGCAAAGCAATGTCCAAAGGAGAATTTGGCAAAGACCATATGAGCAGTCAAACAGGGTCCAGCAAGGCAGCGTCTGACAGATCAGTAGGGAGCAAGCTCAGGGTGTGCAGTATGTTGATTTCATTAGAAGATACCATCAACCTGGCATTGTAGGGGACATGAGTAGGGTCCCACAGGTGTACCTACCTATTCATGTGTGACCATACATGTGACTCTCCCTGAGTTTTCCCTTTGTTCATCCAGCCTTTTTATTGGAATGTATGTAAAACCACTACTGAAAATGCATACTAATTACATATTGATTATAGCCATTCTTACTAATGGAATATGTAAAACTGCACTAAGACTTTTAGGATACCTTGTATTTGGGGGAGAATGTACAACAGTTTTATGAAGGAAATGTTTTTCTACTTATTATGCAATTTCATTAAATATCTTTGCTTGCAACCTATATTCTGTGATGGATTATTAAAGGTAAATACACTAGATAGGAGATCACGAGTTATGGTTCTGATTGGATAGTCCCACAAATTATCTTGAATTTGAAGTAATCAGTCCTAGGGAATCCTCTTTATAAGCTGAGGGCATCCCCAAGTATTATGTATTTAACTATAGATAATGATTATTATTAATCCACTGTTCTGGACACTTGACAAATATTTAATAGCAATTAAAATATTCCTAGAAAGAAAGAAGTGTGTTTTGAATGGGTTTTCCCCAGGTGATTGTAATTACTGCTTTGGGTATACTGAATTAAACTAAACTTTATCCACAGGAGGAATTTTAAGATGCTAGTTAGAGTATATTTCTTCCCACCATCCAGATTATAAATTATGTGATAATAAGGAATTTCCTGCATATCCTAGCACCTTCTTTGCCAATAATAACAATAATGATAGTCTTTGTTAATAGTTAGCATTTATATATGGCTTTAGAGCAGGTAGGTTGGCACAATGGATAGAGTACCAGGCCTGAAGTCAGGAAGATTGATCTTCCTGAGTTCAAATATAGCCTCAGATGCATACTAGCTATGTGACCCTGAGCAAGTCACTTAACCGTTTGCTTTAGTTTCCTTATCTATAAAATAAGAAAGGGCAAACCACTCCAATATCTCTTCCAAGAAAACCCAAATGGAGTCATGAAGAGTCGGGGTCATAGTTGAAACAACTGAACATACATGTAGTACTTTAAAATTTTTAATGCCCTTTACAAATATTATCTCATTTTATTCTCACAACAACCCCAGGATATAGATACTATTATTATCTCCATTTTAGTGACAAGGAAACTAAAGGACCTAACTTAGTCCTTGTTCTCGATATGGACTGCACCTATACTTGATGCAAAAGAAAAGCACCCAGGTTATCTTCCTTAGTTTCTACTTCCCAGAGTTTCATTTGTCAGTATTTCTACAAAACTTCTATAGACTTTGGAGATCTCATCATATCATAGCTATGTACATTCAAGAATATTTTACCAAACTGGAAAGGCTTTAAGTATAATCTTAGTAATAAAGTCATATCTGAAGATGAGCTCAACTAATTAGAGAGAAACTCATAAAAGCAAATTGAGCAATAGGTTATGAAGTCTTTGATCATGGCAACACATGGAATATTGACTAGATAAAAGTCTAAAGTCAGATTATAGAAGATTAAGAAGAGAAAATGACTATAAACAGTTATTGCCTGTACTTTTTCTCTTCTTAATCTTCTATAATCTGACTTTATGCATATTTCCTATAACATATTTTTCTAGGAGTTGAACTGAGAAAAGGAAGATAACCATATAGTGTAATGGTAAAGTCTAGTGAAATTTTGTTTGTTTTTTAGGATGGGGAGAATTAAGCATGTTTTAAGGCAGTAGGAAAGAAAGCAAAAAATAGGGAGAAGTTGAAGATTATGTGTGGAAAGATATGATCCAGAGGGCAATTTTCTAGAGAAAATATGAGGGGAGTGAATCATGGACACATAGACACAGAAGAGTTAGCCTTTTCAAGGAGAAGGGTCACCTCATTATGAGAGACAGGGGAAAAGAGGAAGAATGGGGGGGGACAAAGTCAAAAGATTTATAGATAAAGAGAATGGGATAAGAGAACTCATGGCAAAGGATCTCAATTTCCTCAGTGAAAAAACAGTCAAGACACTCAATTCAAATAGCAGTGAAAAGCAAGTTTGCGAGAATTGAAAAGAATAAGTCTGGAATAACTTCTATGGGAAGTGAGATAGGAAATCAATTAGGGACAATTAAGTGGCTTGACTTGTAGCATTGACAGCTCATTTGAAGCTGGATGGCATGATTTCATAGTGTACCCAATCAGCACAGTTATGTGACTCCTTCCTATACTATAAAAAACTAAGCTGTTGGATTTAGCTTGTGTTTTTTATTTTTCTCTTTCCCTCTCCTTCTCTTTAACTTCCCACTAGACTTCTGGGCTAGAGAGACACAGACTTGAACTGAATTTTTCAGAATAGGGTAGAAACCTATATGCCCTTGTTCAGGTTCCTGCTCTCAGGAGCAGAAGATGCACAAGGTAGGCATGTGTTTGCCAATAGACTGAAAGGATACTTTATAGCCAACATTCCTGAATCCCAGCCTTCCCTGTAGAATAAAGGGGACTTGAATTTCCCTGAGCAATATGATTATAGATTTCTAGCCAGACAAGAGAAATTTTCTGAGCCTTATCAGCTCAATAGATGGTAGAACCTGAGGCATTGAGGGATTTTCCCACAAAAGCATGACAGAAATAGATTGTGTGTGTGTGTGTGTGTGTGTGTGTGTGTGTGTGTGCCCAGTTGGCCCAAGTTTAACAGTTCTTAAATTGATGTTTAGGGATAAGAACTTCTAGAAAGAGAAGGTGATTCCTTGATGAATCATCCTCCTTACAGGAAGAAGAATATTCTCTTTACTGCTCACTATTCTTGAGGATAAAAGCCAGTGGATTACTTGAGCAGGTTAAGTCCTATGAAAGGGTTTTACTAACTCAGCAGCCTTCAAAGTATGTTTGTTTACTTTTAGGAGGATGGAGGATATAAACCAGAAGCTGGCTTGTGGTTCCCAACTAGGACTATAAGAAAAAGGGATGCTAAAGTTGCTCTGAGAGCAACGCCAAGTTCATTTCTCCAAGGGGGAGCTGATTAGTTATTTGAGTGCTTTACATGTTTCATCATCTGTTCAGAGTTCTTATGATTCCTTGGCATGAAAGTCTGGTCTGTGTTTGATATGCATTCAGTGCCTCAGTGCTTATATAGGAGCTGAGAACTCTTTATTTGCTTTTGGGGAACCTAGAGATAAGGCTTATAGGAACTGGGGCCTCACTCTTCCCGTCTCTTTGTTTCTCTCTTCCCTCTTCCCTCTTTCTCTCTTTGTACATATACATCAATATACACATATATGTAAATGTATATACATACATGTATAAATATATTCATAGTTTTTACTATTTTATTTCATGCCATCTGTTCCTTATCTCCCCACATATGTTATACACATACCAAAGCAGCTGTTTGTTTAATTCTCTGCTGTGGATCAAGGCTTTTTTTTTCTTCCTAGTACAGAACACTTTGATAATACTCATGTTTTTTAGTAATAAGAATAAATAAATAATGCTACATAACCTGAGTACATATGATCTTTTCTCATATAAGAAATATGTCCATCCCTATGACTGCATGGAAGTGATTGAGGCTTTTTCTTTCATTATAACAGTTTCACTGGCTATGAGTTTTATATATATATATATGGTAGAAAAAGGTGTCACTAAAGGTAAAAGTGGGAAAAGCTTTCCATCGTTCTCATTTACAAAGCCTAGGAGAAAAGAGCTTATGGTCAGAACAGTATTAATAGCTTTTAAGAGCTCCCATCTGTCCATCTGCTGCCAGCTGCCATCCATCGTCCTCCCCCTCTTTCTCTCTCTGGGGAATAAACACTCCATGAGAGCTGAACAAGAGAGCCACTGTGTCTCTATGTGATAATTTAATGCTGTTACAGAAATGGAGATCAAGAGTGGTCAGCTGGAGAGGAAAGATGGACTAGGGAAAGCTTTTAAAAGCTATAAATACTGTGTTTTTTTTTTTTAGCAAAAAGTCAGGGAAGGAGTGGGATGAAGATGAGGTGGGAAAAGACAGCAATTTTTTAAAAGAGACTGAGAAATGGAGAGAAAAAAATAGGTGGAACTAATTGGCCACCTTCTATCCCTTAAACATTGTTTTCAATGCTATCCTAATTGCACCTTATTATTACTCATATTAGGCAACAAATGAACAGAGCATGATCTTAAAATAAAATGTTATCCTTGAAGAGCATTAGCACCCAAATCAAAACTAATAGTGAATAAAAAGTTAAGAAAATTTAGGTGCTTACTCTGCCTCAAAGAATCTCTATTTTCCTTTTAAGCTCCATTCAAGTACCACCTCCCACAGGAAGTCCATCCTTGCTCCCTCCTATTTATCCCCTTACCCTTTAGGGGCAGGCAGGTGGCACAGTGTGCAGAGCACTGGGCCCGGAGTCAAGAACACCTAAATTCAAATATGGTTTATTGGATAAGTTTCTTAACCTCAGATGCCTCAACTGTAAATAAGGATCATAATGGCATCTAGTTTCCAGGATTTGGGTTTTTTTTTTAAGATAAAATGAAATATTTTTAAATCTTCTATTGTGCTTAATAAACATGCATTCCCTTTTCCCTTTGTTAGCTTTTTCCTTCTGGAAGTTACTTTTTATAAATATATATCCATATAAATTTTTTTCTTTGTACATTTTATTCTCTTTTCCAATCCTACCCCCAACAGAATATAAGTTCAGTGAAGACAGAAACTTATTTTTGTCTTTGGATACTTAGCACCTAGGATAATATTGGACATTTAATGAACAGGTGTTTAATAAATGCTTATTGAATTGAATAATTGACTTATCCCCTTTCACTTTATGGCCAGTGGAATGGACTCTGGGCAAGCCACTTGTGTGCCAAGAAGAAAACAACTGCCATTATTGACTTGTTCTGATGGATTTGGTTTTTACAGAATAAAACTTGACACAATTTGGCTATAGTTCTGACCAGAAAGTATTTTAATTTATAGCTGGGAGCTCAAAAAGCTTTACAAATGACATCTCATTAATCTACATGAAATCCAATGTGAGGTAAATCTAGGGCCATAATTGACATCAAGAGGAACAGAACAGTTAAGTGCTCCATTTGAGGTCACATTATGAGTAAGTGGCAGAGTTAGGAACCTAACTTATGGAATTGCCAGCTCCATGTTCAAAGATCATGATGCCTTGATCAAAAGAATGTGGAGAGTAATGCTTTTGACTAATGTATATAAGCCTGGGGCACTCAATAAATATTCATATGAAGGACCAAGGTTACCTTTCATGACTATTATAAAAGTTAAATATGTTTGGAAGGAAAACTTAGAAGCCATTGGGAGCAGCAGTTCTCAAAGTGTGGTCCAGTAACCCCTGGGGGTCACCAAGATTCTTTCAAGGTCAAACTATTTTCATAATAATACCAATAATTTCTAATTTAAATTTCTAATATGGTTTATGTCCCATGAGATAGCCTACAGGACAAAATGTGTGTGTGTTTATGTGTGTATATATAAAGAGATTCCTCAATGATTTCTTGAGATTAAAAAAAAAGAGAGAACTACCTAGGCCAAAAGCTTCTTTTTATAGATGAAGTGAAGGTCTAGAAAGGAAATCTAGATTCAGCCTAGACTAATAGAAGGCAACAAGGATGAGGTGAGATTAGCAGGGGCTATAGTGTATATAAGATAAGGATTATCCAGCCCATTTGGTATCCAGAAAAGAATCTCTTCTTCAGAATTCTAAAGAAACAGTCATCCCATGTTAGCTTCAACATCCTGGTCTCATTTCTTGACTTATTAATGTCCTTTTATGTGATATCCAGAATTGATGAAAATGAACATGCTCTTGTGCCAGTGGACATGGCACATTCTTAGGTTTATGTTGCTCTCTGAGGCTTTGTCAGGTACATCTCTAAAGCATGGGAAGAAATCTAAGAACTAAGGAGAGTTTCCTGCCAATGAATTTGAAATACAGTCGTTCCCCAAACTACTAATCTGAAATTCACCCTTCTCCCCTCGTTAAGCACAAATGGCCTTGACCAATGCTTCCTTTATAAATATGTAGTGATAAGACTTTTTTTTGTTGTTGTTGTTGTAGAGCAAACTCACTTGCTCCTATTCTGTCTGTCTGTGCTGGTTTGCCCTAGTCACCATGATTAACACTTATAAACTAAGAAACTGTTATCTTTTTCACTTATTGTCATAACACCATCCACTTACTCTCTCCATTATGTGTCCCCCAAAATGCTTTGTGGTAAATCTCCTTTTAAAGCACCCCAGAGAGTAGTGTGATGTGAAGGAGAATTAGGGACAAAGAAGGAAATTTTTCAGCTTTCTGCTTCCAAGGGCCTTACTGGGGGTAGAAGAGTAAAGCTAAAACAGGTGGCAGCAGGGGAAATAACTGACATTCATCTCAAAATAGGAAAATGGCACTGGATTCTAGGTCTCCCCAATCCAAACTTCTGTCCATTGAACCACATTGCCTCCTAAGGTACGAGGTGTTTGTTTAGGTCATGAGCTTACTTGCACAAAAGTGATGAGATATGATGAATGAGACTGAATTCTAAGAAAACTGGTAGTTCTAAGAAAACTGCTCCCCATTCTCAGGCTCCATGCTATCTCCATTCACCATTGTGGTTGAAGAATCCTTGGGGAAGGCTTATTAACCTATGCCCCTCCTGTAACAGATGGTCTTGTCACTGTGAACCTTCAGAGCAATGGTGTCATATTTCTGGCATGATGGAAATGGCATATGATACTTTTTTTTTCATACTTTGCCCTCCTTAGGCAGAAAGAGGAGATAACTCATTAGTTGTTTGTGATTTAATAGGAATGTGGCTAAAGTACTCAAAGCTTGAGTACTGCAGCAACCAGATATAATTGTTCAGCCACTGTCAGTCAGCAAGTGATTGTGAAGAATGGGAGAAGAGCTACAAGATGGGAAAAGGCAAATAACCCATCTTTCAAAAGAAAGATGGGGTCTACAAATTATAAGCTATGACTTTGATTTCTGGTAAATTTCTAGAATACATTATTAAAAGAATGATTAGCAAATATCTAGAAAAGAAATCAATATTCCCAAAGACTCAGTAAGGTTTTTATCTAGAACAGTTCTCATTCAAACAAACCTGATTTTAGGCAGAAGGGCAGCTAGGTGACACAATAGATAGAATGCTAAACCTGGAACCCAGAAAACTCATCTTCCTGAGTTCAAGTCCAACTTCAGAGACTTACTAGCTATGTGACCCTGGGTAAATCACTTAATCCTGTTTGCCCCAGTTTCTTAATCTGGAAAATAATTGGGGAAGGAAATGGTAAACTTCTACTGTATATTTGTCAAGAAAACCCCAAATGGGATCATGAAGAATTGAACACGAATGAACAACCAACATCTTAGATGGAATTACTAACCTGTGAGGTGAGAGAAATACTGCAGTTTAGCTAGATTTTAATAAAAGATTTGAGGAAATCCCTCATGCTATTTTTTGTGGCTTTTTCATTTTGTTTTTCTGAGATGGGTTTGTTAAATTATTTCATGTTTTATTAATTTAATGTTTTATATTTTTCAAGCACTCATCTATTTCATTAAATGATCATTCTTTTATCATCAAAGTCTAGCAATTTTCTTTATTTTCTCTCCCTCTGTTTTCATCTTGATAATTTGATTGTCCTCTTTTAAAAATCAAATTAACTAATGGTTTATTTTGTTGGTTTAAAACATAGCTCCCAGTTTTACCAACCCATTTCCCCCAGTTTTGTTTATCTTTTCTTCATCTTTCAAAATGTCTGTTTTTATATTTATAGCAGATATCTGTTTCCATTTCTATTTTTTTAGGTTGCATGCCTAATTCATTTGCCCCTTCTTCCCCCTTTGGTTAAAAATGCTTAGAGATATGAAATTTCCATCGAGGACTTTTTTTTGGCTGTCTTCCCAAATTTTTGATATGGTGTCTCATTATTTTCTTTGATAAGCTTAGTATTTCTATACTTTTTTGTTCAGTTTTCTATGATTTTGTTTTCTTTTGATCCCTTATTTATTAAGATCATGTTCCCCTGCTATTCTTGTGGAAAAGATGGAGAGTTGTTGGCTAAATAACATAGTACATGAAAGTGCATTTATATTATTATTACCATTATTATTTTCAGATCTAATATATCTTAGGTCACATTAAGAAAATTATAATATCCAGATAAAGGACTTTAGTAATGTCATTATACTAAGCCCTGGTGAAACTATAACTGTAATATTGTCTAGTTCTAGATACCATATTTTAGGAAGGACACTGATATATTTGTGAGTATTTAGAAGAGGCACAAGGATACTCAGGAGTGTGGAGAATATGCCACATGAAGATCAGTTGAAAGGAACAAGCATTTAGAAGACTTGGGGAAAAGGAGACAAGATAGTTCTTGAATATTTGAAGAACACTTACATCGAAGAAGTATGAGGCTTACTTTGCTTGGCTACAGAGAAAAGAACTAGTAGTTCTTGGTACAAGTCTTAGACAGGCAGATTGAGGTTGGATGTCTAGAAAAACTTCTTGATTAGAGCTTTCCTGAAGCAGAAGAGCCCATCTAAAAAGGAAGGTCCTTCCTCTTCTCTGGACATCTTCCAGTAGAGACTTGAAAGACTGATCGACTGCTTGTCAAGTATAGTTTAGAGGAGATTCTTATTCAATTAAGGATAGAATTATATGACCTCTAAGATTTCTTCTGACTTTTAACAGAATCACAAAACTTGAGAATCAGCCACCAACAAGTGTTACCAAAGTCCTCCGAACCACCTCCCCACCAGTGGTCATGGTCATCTAGCCTTCCTTCAAGACCTGCAAGGTATGGGGAAACCCACACGCTTTCTAGGAGCTCCTTCCATGACTGCCCAGCTCTAATGGTTAAGAAGATTTTTTTCTGACATCAAATCTAAATTACCATTTTTCTAACTTCCTCCCTTTACTTCTGGTTGCACCCTCTGGGCCAAACAAATAAAATCTTCCTTCTTTTCTTCCTTTTTTCCATTTTAAAAATAGTTTATTTTTATTTTTTTCCAATTACACAGAAAGATAATTTAACATTCATTTTAAATAAATTTTAATAAAATTTTGATTTCCAAATTTTTTCCTACTCTCCTCTTTTCTCCCTCCCCAAAAAGAAAGCAATTTGACATAGGTTATATATATACAATTATGTAAGAAATAATTAAAACATAATCTTCTACATGCCAGTACTTCAAATTTTGTGAAGATATTTACTGTCGCCCTTTGCTCTTTTCAGGTTAAATATTTCCAATTCTTTCAACAAGTTTCTTTATCTGGTTCTGAAAACACTATCTCTGTAGATTGAACTCATCAAAAGTTTCTTGGAGCTTTTCTTCAGTCTCCTGGGAATTTTTATTCATTAATTATCAATTATCATCAATGTGGTATATTAGCACCCAGGGCATTAAGAATACTGCAATTTCAGAAAGAGGGGACCACGTCAATGGGGCAACAAGATAAAAAAGGGATAATTTATGAACATACTAACTACATAGGAAAAAAACCAAGACTGGTCCACGTAAAGACAAGGCATACCTGTTCTATGTGAGCTGAGCAGGAACTTGGAAGAAGATAAGATTATTGTCAATATCAATTGTTACCCCCAATACAATAAACTTTGTAAAATTTTGTTCATAAACTTCTAACAGAGAATGAGACTTTGTAGGAGTTTAGCAACATAAATCCATTATTTATACAGGCCATGCCAAATATAGAAATTATCTCCTGATTGTCATTAGATTGTGTGTCTGATTGAAAATGGAAAATAATAAATACCATTGCTATGTCCATTTGGTGCAATATATTGGGAACTTGTGTGTTGGATGTTGGTTGGATTCTACTCTCCATAGTCATGGCAGAGATATAATTCCCTTCTTTTTCCTGGATGATAGTACAATACTCCACCAAGAGAGATGGAAGACTGAATGAACCCCTTCTGACTACTTTTTTTTCTCCTAAGAGGTCCTATATTCAATCAGACAGTTAATAAGCATTATAATAAGCAAGTACCTATCAGGTGCCAAATACTGAAGTTAGGTGCTGGGGTCACAAAGAAAGAAAAACAAAAAATCCTCTGCTATCAAGATTCTCAAAATCTAATGGGAAGACATGTAAACAGTTGTTACAGAGCAACAGTTTTGGGCCTGGCCAATAAATATGTCCATTTGGCCATAGTTTGTGCTTCTAAAACCAGGTGAAAAGTGTGATTATAAGATCAGTGTGGTAGTATGTAACCACTGTGATCATGAATTATTTTATGTTCTTTTTACCCTATTGATATAGCCTACTGTTCAATAGTTAATAAACATTATTATGTAATAACAACAATAATAATAATAAACAGTTAATAAATATTCAATAGTTATAAACTACCCATACTTGATGTTAAGTGCTGGGGATATTAAGAAAAAGGCACATGACAATCTTGCTCTCAAGGAGCTCACAATCTAATTTTGAGGGAGACACATAAAAACGAGGCTGAAAAGGGTGGAGGGAAGTCTTAGTAAAAAGACATAATGAATCAAATAGAGGGATGGAAAAGAATCTGAGGCAGTATGATTTACAGAGTTGAATTCAGCTGGCAGAATCTGAGATTATGAAATCCAGAAAATCAACCAGGTGGGAAATGATGCCCTCCCCAAACAGAATACCTTGGGGGGAGCTCCCTAATAGCCACTTGCCATCCTCTCAAACCTGAGGGTTAGAGGGACTTCAGAGATAAGAGGGGGTACTATTCTTGAACTGATGATACATCTTCATTTGCCCTTTGTTCTACCATATTGATAATGACTGATGATTGAAAATTAATAGCTATCTCAAACCCCAGAACTATGCCTTTGGACATGGCCCTTAGAAACTGAGAACAGATATTGTTTTTAGTGATTTATACACAAGCCAAATATTCTCAAAGGAAATTTTGGTCATGGGCAAAAGAAGTCAATTTCTGATGTTTCCAGGGAAACCCCAGTGTGGGGCCACAGAATAATTTTATTTTTTAGTTGATTAATTCTGCTCATTTCCCCCCGTTGTTGAATCACCATTCCATCCTGGTATAAAGTTGTTGGTTATAGTGAATTTTTTTTTTGAGATGCTCTCAATGGTATTTTTGTTAAGAGTTTACTTAAATCTTCTGCAACAATATTCATTAGTTGTCTATAGTTTTCTCTTCTGCTTTATCTTTTCCAGATTTAAGGATTAGAATCATATTTATCTCATAAGAGAAGCTTGGTAGAGTGCAGTTTTTCTTATTATTAGGAATATTTTTTACCTTAACTCTGTCCCATTCCTTTGAGCTGTCCTATTGTTGATGTTAATCTCAAACATTTGGTATTCATGTCCCATGTAAAAAAAAAAAACCAAAACAATTTGTTCATGTTGAGTTCCTTGAAATTGATCTTTAATAGACTCATATGTTAAATTTTCTATTAAGTTCTAATTTGGTTGATAAAAAGTTCTAAAAATCTGCAAGCTCATTGAATGTCCATTTTTTCTCATTCAATATTATAATTTTGCTAGGTATGACATTTTTGATTGCAGACCTAGTTCTTTTGATTGTCAGTAGATAGGATTCTAGGATCCGCAGTCTTTTATTATGGCTGCTGCTAAGTCCTGTGTAATTCTAATTGTTGCTTCGGCATATTTATTTTGTTTTTTTCTTATTTCTTGCAAAAGTTTCTCTTTGATCCCCGGGGTTTCAAAATTTGGTAAGTCCCTATCTGGTTTCCACAAAGGATTTTGTGGAGGTGGTGATCCATGAATTTTTTTTCTATTTCTACTTTTCTCTCAAGTTCTATCACTCCAGGACAATTTTCTTGGATTACTTCTTGCATTATTGTGCCAAGGTCCTTTTTTGGTTCACAACTTTCAGGCAGTCAGATTATTCTTATATTTTCTCTTCTTCATCTGTTCTCCAGATCTGTCATTTTTCATATAAGACATTTCACATTCTGTTCTGTATTCTCACTCTTAATGATGTGTTTTATCATTTCCTAGTCTCTCATAGCTTCATTGGTTTCCTCTTGCCCAATTCTAATTTTTGAAGAATTATGTTCATCTTTGAGACTCTGTATCTCCTTTTCTAGTTGGTTAACTTTTATTTCATAATTTTTTTGGAGAGTTAAATTTTTTTTTAATTTTCCCTCAATGTCTCATTTGATTTTTAATTTCTTTTTTGAGTTCATCTATAAATTCTTTCTGGAAAGAGAGACATTTTACATTACTCTTTGGGTAGAAGCTTTTTTTTTTTTTACTTCAGTGTCCTCCTCTGAAGATGAATCCCGGTCCTCCTTGTTCCCATATGTGTGGTTCTTCTTTGTTGGCTCATTTTTTTAAAAATAAAAGAGCAAGCACCTCTAATCCTGAGGTGGGGGAAATGGTACCTCCAACTCCACCTCAGTTCTCTCCTCAGACTTGTAACCCCAGACCAAGAGCTCTCCCTTCTTGCAAGTGCCTGTAGCCAGCAGCATCTCTGCTCCACTACCTGTGCATTTACCTGATGCTGGTTTCTTCTCACTCAGAGCACCTCAGCAGCAAAGCTGGACATGGTGGTCCCAATCAGCCTGTTCTCTCAGTCTTTCCAGACTCAGACCTGGATTCTACAAACAGTCCCAGAGGTGAAAGTTTCTGTGGCTCCTGATGAAGCTCCAGCCACACCCAGCTAGCCCCAAGGCTTTCCACTTGGCCTTTCTATGGAGCTAGCTGGGAGGTGTTTGCCCTTCACAAGGATTATTCTACAGTGGGGAGTCTTCTTTGCATCTTCTTGGGATGTATCAGGAGGACCACTGTTCTGCCCCAACTCTTCTTGATTTGTCACTAGTCTGAGTTTGCTCTGAGGGGCAAATTTGTTCTATTTGTGGAAGAAATCTAGAGAACTTGAAATTTACCAACCTACTCCCAGAATCTTCCCAGAATCCTCCCCACTAAGAACATTTTTTTTTTTTTTAAAGCAGAGGTATAAATTATACTTTAAACATTTGATAGAATTCATTTGTAATCTATCTGGACAAGAATTTTTTTTCCTTTTGTTGTCTATGTTTTGTCCAAATTATTTTTATAAGGCAGAGTTTTTAATATTTAAGTTCCTTGTGTCAACTGAGTTTTTTCATACTTTTAAGTGATTATCTGATTCCTTTGAATCTTTAGTTTTTCAAGCAAAAATATTTTTTTAAAAAGAATTATTTTTAATTTCCTCTATTTTAAATTCACCTTGTTAATTTTTAATCTTGGTAACTGAATTTCCTTCTTTCAATTTAGTTACAGTTTTGTCAAATTTGTTACTCTAAAAACAGCTTTTAGGTTTTTGTTATTTTTATCACTTAATATTTTTTAAATAAAACTTTTTATTTGCAAAACATATTTATGGGTAATTCTTCAACATTAACCCTTACAAAGCTTTCTGTTAAAAATTTTTCCCCCCTACTCCCACCCCTCCCCTAGATGGCAGGATATCCACTACATGTTAATTATATTAAAATACTTGACCAATCGAATATATGTATACATTCCACACATCATTTTTGTATCACTTAATTTTTTGTTTTCCACCTCACTCTCTTCTAATTTTCAATATTCCTTTTTTCTTTTCTTTTCCTTTTTTTTTTTTTGGATATATATAAGAAGGGATGTTCTTCATAGGAGTGTCTGCTTTTTCCATTAGTATCTGAGGGCAAAAAAAAAAAAAAATCCAAAAAACAAGAAAGAAAAAGCAAACAGAACACATATGCAAACACAATATTAGCCACCAGATGGAACTCTGAGCTTAAACTATTAGCTTCCAGGATTATTTCATTCTCTTTGTACATATGCAGATAAAGCTTGCTTCTCTGGCTTTTGTTCAGTTGTTTCAGTATGTTTTTGTGACTCCATTTGAGTTGTTGTTGTTTTTAATCAAGGATACTAGAGTGATTTGCCATTTCCTTCTCCAGATAATTTTACAGATGTAGAAACTGAGGCAAACAGGGTTAAGTGACTTACCTAGGGTCACAAATCTATTAAGTGTTTGAGGCCACATTTGAACTCAGGACTTCCTGATTCCAGGTCCTGCACTCTATCCACTGTATCATCTAGCTGCCTTTTCCCCTGGCTCTTTGGTTTTGTTTTAATGAATCACTTGAGTTTTTCTGTTTTTTTTTTTTTTTTTTTTTTTGCTTTTTTTGCTGAGGCAGTTGGGGTTAAGTGACTTGCCTAGGGTCACACAGCTAGGGAATGTTAAGTGTCTGAGACCACATTTGAACCCAGGTCCTCCTGACTTCAGGGCTGGTGCTCTATCCACTGTGCCACCTAGCTGCCCTGACTTGAATTTTTCTGTAATGCATTTTCTATGATGTAATCCCATAATCTGAATAAATTTGGGGGAGAGGTGAACCATGAACCTAGTTGGAAAAATTACATCTTTATTTCTATATAATTGGTTCCTTAGTAACCCTTTATGTTTTCTTTTATGCATTTAAAATCATGATTTTTTTCAAAAGGACCCAGAGATTTCACTAGACATGACTGAAAAGGTTCATGACACAAGAGAAGTTAAAAATTGCTAGCCTAGCCTAGAGTATGGATTTTGGAAATTATACATGTTTGATTCATTTTGGCTTTCATCCCACCTCCTTTAATCTCCCAACTGCCAGTGACCCAAAATAATGCCATATTAATGTTAATTAATATGATGTATTTTAAATTATTGTATATTACTGAATGGAATAAAAAGTAAAATATATAGCATCAAAGCTCCTTAATGGCAGGAAACATACTGTTTCTTGTAACTAATGAAACTAAAACATAATTTTAAGAATTATTTTGAACTTAAATACATAAAGTCAAAAAAAGAAAATTTCTATGCACAGCATAACATAGAGAATTCAACATAAAATCATGAATTTCCATTTCACACTATTTACTTTAAAAAAAAAATGTAAGAAGTGCTACTTGTTTTCAAAACTACCCTTCTTTTCTATGATTCTTTGTTTTCTTTTGTTCTCTGCTGTGCACATTTTACTTCCTTCTTTTCCCCCTCACCTTGCCCTAGAGAAAACTGTTAGACACAACTATGTATATATTTGTGAAATCATACTGTATACATACTTCTATTTATCAGTTCTTTTCTCTAAAAGTAGATATCATTTTTCTTGACATATTCTTTGTAGTTGATTTGAGTATAATGCTCAGAATAAGTTAACTGTTCACAATTGTTCTTGAAACAATATTACAGTTACCCTATACAATGTTCTCTTGGATTCTGCTCATTTAACTCTTCATTATTTCACACAAGTTTTTCCACGTTTTCCTAAAATTAACTAGCTCATTATTTCTTATAGCCCTAGTAGCATTTCATCACAATCCTATACCACAACTTGTTTAGCCATTCCCCAATGGATGGGTCTTCCTTCAATTTCCAGTTCTTTGTCACCACAAAGAGAGCTACTATAAACATTTTATGACATATATGCTCTGTTTTCCTTTTTTCCTAATCAGCTTGGAAAATGACCCAATAATGGTATTGCTGGGTACAAGAAAATACATAATTTTATAACTCTTTGGATAAGATTGCTCTCCAAAGTGGTTGTATTGGTTCACAGTTCTATCAACAGCAAATTAGCATCCCAATTTTTCCACAATCCTTTCCAACAACTGTTGTTTTCCTCTTCCATCATTTTGGATAATCTGATATGTGTAATTTGATATCTCAAATTTGTTTTAATTTGCATTTCTCTAATCAATAATTATTTAGAACATTTTTTACATGACTATAATAGCAATAAAATCTTAAGTGCCCCTTGCCCGATCTTTGGCACTCACAACCAGGAGCCCAAATGCTTTCCATCTCTGAAAAATAGATTTTATTTACTTTTATTCATTTCTATTTATTTAAATTTATTTCTCTCTATCACTTTCCTGTCTTTAAGAAACCATTGATAATAAAGAATTCAATCAAAAAGAGGAATAAGAAAAATTGATTAATATATTGAAAAAACTGACAATTGTATATGATAATATTTCATAATGATGATCCTCCCATTGCTACAAAGGAACAGGGAAAGGTGTCTTTTCATATTTCTTCTTTGAGGTCTACATTGTTCTTTATAATTTCTCAGCAGTGTGAATGCTTTTTATAAGGGATTGCTCTAGTGTCCCACTTTCAAAGTCTCAGTGGGGAAGGAAAGTGAGATTCATCTCACTGACATTCAGCCAGTGTCAATTTGACAGCCAGGGAACATCTCTCCATCTCAGGTTCTTAGTAACAGTTCTCAGTTCTTGAGGTTTCAGCAGGTGGTTTTCAATAGGCTTCAAGGCCAAACTGATGCCCATAGTATCATTTGGTTGTTTCTGACATTATACAATGTTGTCCCAGGTCTGGGTTGGGGGATTATTCTCAGAAAAACTGCCAAGGCAATTATTTGGATATCTGCTGCAAATTTACATCTTAGTTGCATCTCAAGAGTCCTAGTTAAGTTTCCTGCAAACTACAGAGGCTTTGATTTAAGGCAAACTCCTGTACTTTAAAAAGTTCATACAATTTCCCACTGTTCATCCCTTTGGAACTTTAACTAGAATGCAAAAGAAAAGTAAAAATTTAGGGAAGCAGGAGTTACATATTTGGAGTTTGTTGATTAATTGATTTTCAATTTAAAAATGCATTTCATTTCATTAATCTGTTCTTTTTCTTTGTTATTAATGTTAATAAATTATAGCTAACATTTATATAGTTTTTAAAAGTTTGTGAAGCACTATACCTATAATTAATTCATTTGATTCTCATACTAAGCATATGAGATAGGAACTATTATTATCCCTGTTTTACAGATTAAGGATACTGAAGTTTGAAGAAGCTAAATAACTTATCCAGTGTTTTATAGCTAGTAAATATCTGAAGCAAGATTCAAACTCAGGTCTTCCTGACTCCAAATATATTACTTTATCTTCTATGTCATTTATTTTCAGAGCTATAAATTTTCTTTCAAAAATTGCTTTAGATGCATTCCAAGAATTTTGGCATGTAGTCTCATTGTTACAATTCTGTGTTAATTTTTTGATATACCTATTCATCACATCTATGAATTGTTTGTTAACCCACTTGTTACTTAGGATGTCATTTGTCTACAAAGAATATAAATTATTGAGAAACTACTAAAGCTGAATTCTGCCCAAGTTAGAATGCCTAGCACTGATTAGAAAGCTTCAATTTAGAATCTAATAGAAATTATATCTCTATGTTGCATGTTAATTTAGAATAATGTGGGGTGGGTCTGGCTTACCACATCCACTTTTAGGGCATTCTTCCTCTTCCTACAAGGTCTCAAAGACTTTTTGTAGAAATTGATGTCATGTTATGAAACCTGCCAGTAGAGATGATGGGGAAGTGGCAAGTAGCTTCTTTGTTCGTTGGAAGACGAAGAAAGAGAGGAAAGATGTAGTCATGTCCCCAGTAAGAGAAGTGGGGAGTTGCCATGACCAAAGAATTCATCATCATGTGGCCTGTGGAGAAGCTCTCTGTACTCAGTCTAGGATGGTCTTGGACACAGACTGTCTTTTGACCAGTATTTGAATCCCTTTCAACATGGTAGAATACACTGAGCATACATTCCATGGAAATAGCCTTTAGGGGCCAAGTGCCAATCATATCCATAGCATGAGAAACCATCCCTTCTTTTGGGGGGTTGGGAAGATAAATGTTCCCACATGAAATCCCAAGTCAAGTCTGAAGGCAAAAGCAGGAAGTCCAATAGGCAAGCCATCTAGATTGGAACCTGAGAGAAAAAGATAAGATAAGGGATGGTCTGTAAGGAGGAAGGTGAGAAAATGCCACATGATGCCAGCAAAATCAAAGCACTTGTTACCGCAGCTTGTTGCCTGCAAGAAATCAGCTTCTATTTGAAGCATCAGCACGTTAACCATACAATCCCCTCCAATAATTGCAACAACACAGGTAAGGGTTCCAATCTCCAATCTTTGACTTAACACTTCCTTCTGATAATGAATGACCTTATAGCCTTTTTGGTCTTGATTAAGGCATCTCCCTTGTACTAGCTATTGTACCTCCTCACTAAAATTTGCAGGACCTGACCCCCTGGAACAGTATACTTTTGTGATGTTAATTATCTCTTTATTTATTGTTCTCTGTGTGGAATGAGGGAACACTGAACAAGGTCTATAACTTTCCTTTAGACTTTTATAATTATCCTACCCACATTATTATTCTATACTGTGATTAAATACAAGCACATAATTGATGACCATGTTTTATTTTAGGTCCTAATTGTCTATATCCTAAAAATCATGAGTGTTTACTAATTAATAATAGGAATGCATATGAGCTTTAGTCTGTTATATAGTCTAATGATTATAAATGTCTTCCCATAAGGTTAACAATTTGTCCTGGGGTCATTTCTTTCAATTAATCAATCAGTCAGGCTAAGTGTAATGGTACACATCTGCAGTGCCTGTGCCTGCTGAAGCGAGGGCTGGTGAATTCTGAGTTGTAGCAGGGCAAAAAGTGAGCACAAAGTCCCACCACCAGGATAGTGAGCCTCTGAGAAGGGACGGTTGGAATTGTACTGTCAAGGACCATTCTATACCTTCCCCCAGTCAGAAAAAAGCCCATTAGGTGAAAGCTGCTTTGCCAAATAATGTTGATATCAGGCCTATGAATGGTCTATATTTCCACCCTGGGCAAGGTAAAGAGACAGTCTTAAAATGAAAAAAAATTGGTCAACAATTTGTTACAAAACTATTATGTGCCCAGGCCATGTATTGGGAATACAGATGTGTCTGAATGTCATAAAAATATGACAGTGAAGATAATGATGATCATAATTAGATCATATTTGACTTCATTATTATAGTGATATTTCTTTTATTGAACTGAAATCTGCCTCGATATCATTTCATCCTTCCTTACTTCTAGTTCAGTCCTTTGGAGTTACACAAATTACATATAATTTCTTTTCCACATGGTCTTCAAATATTTGATAAATAATATGACATCTATAACTTCACCGACTTGTCTTCTTCATGTAAAATATTATTTGGATATTTCTCCTGTTCCTCACATTCCATGGTTTCCAGACCATTCACAATCCTGATTGCCTTTTTCTAGATATACTCCTCAAATGTCCCCTCAAATGTAGTATTCCAGATGGGATCTGATCAATTCAGGGTACTATGGAATCCTTTTTGATCTGGATTTGTTGTTCAATTGTTTCAATCATGTCCAATTTGTTGTTACCCATTTGGGCTTTTCATGGCAAAGATACTGGCATGACATGCCATTTCTGTCCCCATCTCATTTTACAGATGAGCAAAATGAGCTGAACAGGGTTAAGTGAATTGTCCAGGATCACACTGCTAGAAAATGATTCCACATTTGAACTCTAGGGAGATGAGTCTTCCTAACTCCAGGCTCAGCTCTTTTTATTGCATCACTTAACAGCCCCCTGATCTGGACCCTACATTTTTATTAAAGCTTAAGATCGCATTTGGGTTTGTGCTGTTGTAGTTGTTTGTTTGTTTGTTTTTTAAAGGAACCATCTAACTTATGTAGATTCACTGTCACTCAATGAAATCCCATAGGTCTTTTTCTTCATGAACTGGTGACTAGTTAGATCTTCCTCATCCTGTACATTTTTAGGCATTAATTTTGTGCAATGAAGTGTGGAATGTGACATTTAGCCATTTCAGATTTTAGGTTAGTCTGCTGAGATCTTTCTGAATCTTGATTTTTACCAGCTAGTATATTAACTCTTCCTCTCAGTTTTCTGTTATGTGCAGAAAAAAAAATGATAACCACGTCTTCATCTGAGTTGTTTATCAAAATGCTGAATGGGACAGAGTCAAGTTTAGAGCCCTACAGTATACCAGTCTTTTCAAGTTCTTCATTCTCAGTCTTGGTGCCTGTCATAAGTCTGCTAAAGGCTACAAAGCCACTTATCTCCCTCTAGTATTCTTCAGTCGTCTGCTGTCCATGTTAATTTGTCTGTTGCTCTCACCCATGTCTTCAGGACCCTTCAGGTCTCCCAAGCATCTGTTCTTCCCTTTTTCAAAACTCCAAATCCTACTCTGTCCCTGCTGTTTCTCTAAATCAAATTCTTATCATTATAAGCAACTCTTTCTTCCAAGATTACTTTGGGCTCCAATTAATTCCCTGGTAACAATATATTTTTTTTTCCAATTCAGTTTTGCCTGATGCTATGAAACTTTGAGCTCATTAAGGGGTGAAATAATATGCAATTAGTCAGTTCTAGCTTGCTTTCACACCATGAAGCAGAAAATTCATAATACTTGTATAAATGCGAATACTTTTTCTGATTTATCAGCTTGTGCTCTAATTGGCTAGATAGTGAACTGGCTAGAATGTGGGACCTGGTGTTAGGAAAAACTGAGTTCAAATCCAGCCTGAGACATTTATAAGCTATGGAACCCTGGGCAAGTCACTTAACCCTGTTTGCCTCAGTTTCCTTACCTGTATAATGAACTGAAGAAGGAAATGGCAAACCATTCTAGTATCTTTGCAAAAAAAAAACACCAAAAAAACAAAAGCTAAAAACCCCAAAGGAGGTCATCAAGAGTTAGATATGATTAAATAACAAGAATACCTTGAATTCTCTGATTGGCTTCTGAAACCACACTATTGTGTGTGGAATTCTATGGGTCATTAAAATGACAGTCACATTTTTCCTTAAAAAAAAAAAAGTAAGCCTAGTAGGAGATAAGCCTATAGGAGAACTATAATTTCATTGATATAGGGAATTCCTAGGAGAAGAAACTTTCCAAAAGTGAAAGCTGTCACTTTCTCTGGGACTTATCTTGAAGAGTTACCTAAAGGACAATTATTACTAAAAATTTTCAAAGGAAAATGAAAATGTGTCTCTTCTCTGGACTTATATTGATAAAGTTCATTCTTGGGAGCATTCCACATGAATTTTATCTCTCTGATTCATTTTGCCCTCATCCAGAGTTTCCCTCTGGGAATAAAAAAACTAGCTCAAAAATAAATGTGGAGAAGAGTTCATAACTTCTATGCAATCACTCAAGGTAATACAATGCATTTCAGGTACAGGACTAACCATCTAAAAAATATCTTGGATTCTCAGTGGTATCTTGGTACTCATTAATTCCAGAAAGCGCGAGTGCAAAAATGACAAAGGCCAAAATAATTTTTCCCAAAGGAGTACATCTCCAGTCTGCAGTGTAACCATCCTTTCCCACTTGGTTCCCCAAAAGGGTAAAATAGGGCTTTCAACTATAAAGAAACAAGCCAACCCAGCTCAGCTGGGTTCCTCCTTTTTTTTTTTTTTTTTGACCCAACTTGCTTTCAGAGAGGAATAGATACCTTTATCTTCCCTCCATTCTGCTCCCTCCAAGCTTCCAGTGTGTGTGTGTGTGTGTGTGTGTGTGTGTGTGTGTGTGTGTGTGTG
>JAJPUD010000210.1:421509-497559 GCA_023553655.1 Myrmecobius fasciatus | reverse complement strand
GTGTGTGTGTGTGTGTGTGTGTGTGTGTGTGTGTGTGTGTGTGTGTGTGAGTGTGTGTTGTGTGTCTGTGTGTCTGTGTGGTATGGATTTGGAGATCTTTGGCCACCACCCAGGACTCTAGGCTGTTCGATGTTCTGGGTTCTCCACCACTGTTTCCACCTGGGCTCCCAGACTTGTTGCTCAGTTCACCACCATTGCTCCTGTTCATGCTGCTTTTCCTCCTGCTTAACACTCCAGCTGGTCTATGCTCCTTCTAGTACTATTGTTTTGGGAACTAAGAGAAAATAGTCTGCTACCATATTGTCCTGTAGGAATTGCTCTGTGACCTGCCTGCCAACAAGCACAACTTCAGCATCCTGGACTGTACACTACCAATTTCAATGGGGAAGAGCTGCCCATAGCAGAGGACAACGGCAGGAGCAGGGACTGCAAAATATGCCTGGCCAGCCTCACATCCCTACTGCTCAACCAAGGGCAATGGGTTCTAGGCAAGCCTCAAGTACTGAAGCACTTTTTTCTTCTCTGAATACGTTGAATACTAAATTGAAGAGTTTTGAAGCAGATGGATGCTGAGATACCATTGTACACCAATTTCACATAAAACTGCAATCAGCAAAATAGTAACAAAACATTCTATTTGTTTCCATGTTCCCTTCTGAACCATTTATTTGAATATTTCACCTGCATTTTATTACTACTATTATTATTCTTCATCTAGTTGTAGTTGTCATTATTGTCATTCAGTTATCAATTATGTTTTTTTTCAAAATCCTTTCAGTCATTTTCCTATATTTATTGATATTATTTCGGATGAGGCCAACTGGTACAGTGGAAAAGTATTCTCTGGAGTGAGAGGTCTGAATTCAGATCCTTCTAAAGCTTCCTTGTGTGTCCTTAGGTCAGTTACTAAGACTTCATTTTCCTCAAATGTAAAGTGAAGGGGGTTGAATGGCTTTCAAGGTCCCTTCCGGAACTATGATTTATCTTCCTTGCTTCCTCCCTTCCTCCCTTCCTCCCTTCCTCCCTTCCTCCCTTCCTCCCTTCCTCCCTTCCTCCCTTCCTCCCTTTCTCTCTTTCTCTCTTTCTCTCTTTCTCTCTTTCTCTCTTTCTCTCTTTCTCTCTTTCTCTCTTTCTCTCTTTCTCTCTTTCTCTCTTTCTTTCTTTCTTTCTTTCTTTCTTTCTTTCTTTCTTTCTTTCTTTCTTTCTTTCTTTCTTTCTTTCCTTTCTTCCTTACTCCCTCCCTCCCTCTCTCCTTTTCTTCCTTCCTCCCTCCCTCTCTCCTTCTCTTCCTTCCTTCTTTCCTTCATTCCTTCCATGCAGGCCAGTGAGTAACTTTTTCTACTAAGGAGGATTAGTACTCTGTCAGCAGCACTTAGAGAATTTCCTGAGACCACTAAACACTTAATTGGCTTCCTCAGGGTAGCACAGCTAGTCTGTGGCAAAGGTTGAACTTAAATGCACATCTTCCTGATTTTGAAGTCATCTGTGTCAATTTATGCCACCCAGTTTCCATTTTATTCTTAAGGTACAATAGTGCTTCAGAGCATTCCTATACCATGATTTGTTTATTCATTCCCCAAATTATTGAATACTTGTATATACCCACATCTTACTGTCATCCATTTTAGAATGTGAATGTTTGAGAACAAGGAATGGTCTCCTATATATTGTGGAGCTGGGAATAATGCCAAGTCCTGGTGCCTTAATGAGATGTGTATGATAAAGACAGGTCCAGTGCTCTGACCATTATAATAGGCATTTGCCACAGTAATGACACTGAAGTCTAGTTAATCCTCTAGCATCAATTTTTGTGGTTCTATGTCATTTTGTTGAATGTTATGAAGCTTGGTATCAGAATATTCTCTCCATTTTTATTTGCTTTATTTCTAAGTAGTTTTTTTTTTTAACTGGAGCATTCCCTGGTTCTGACCCAATTTAGTTTTTGTTCAGATATTTCCTGCAGTCTTGCAAATTATCCCGAGTCAGCTGATAATTGTTAATAAAACACAGTGTAATACCAGGAATCACTATTTGCTCTAAAGGAGGCCAATCTCTCTCCTGGGAATATCTTATATAAAATTACAGGGCTAAGTGAGCTCCTCTGTACTTTTGAAAGCTAGTCACTTTTTGTAATAACAGGAAAGTCATTTCAGCAGAATCAGTGTCATTTGTTCTTTTAGTGAACTTATTTTGGACATAAGATGTGCCATGAAAGGATCTCAGTCTTTAACTAGGGCTAGCACATCTCTGACATATTTGTCAGGTCGGCATGGAAAGGTACTGAATTTGGAATCAAGAAGGTCTAGATTCAAATTCTACCTCAGACTCTTATTGACTATATAGCCCTAGGCAATTTCTCGGTGCTTCAGTTTCCTTTTCTGTAAAATCAGAGTTGCTCTTAATATTCACTAAGGTTGCTTCCAACTTTAAATGATTCTGTGATCCAAATTAGAAATCTATGATCCTGTGATCTAGCAATTGGGCCTGGGTATAAGTAACTTGTATTCACTGCTGGTAAATCCAATTTAGTAATTTCTAGTTAGAGCTTTAGAGCTGGGTCAGAGCCAGCAGTTACCACTCTTCTGCTTGACAAATGGCATCAGGCCCAAGTGAGAAAAGTTCAGGAATGAATGGGAAAGTGTTTATTAGCCACTTACTATGTACCAGGCCTTGATGCCGAACAATGGAAATACAATGTAAGAGCAAGAATCCCTGTCCTTCCCTGGAGTCTACATGCAGAGAGAGTAGACTATACTTACAAAGGAGTAGTGGGGAAGTCATAGAGATGGTGAGTTGTCAGAAAGCAAGTGATTAATTAGCACTTGATTATCATTGAATTGATAATCCTAGACTCTCCAGAAATGATAGAGTTCATTTGATTACTATTCCAAGAGTAGGAGGTAGAATTTGACGGGGATGTGTATGAATGGCACAAAGATGATAGGAGTACAGCATAGTGGACCTGAGTCAGCTAGAACTGACCCAGAACTCTCCCCAAATTACAACTAAGAGACAGGAGCAAAAGACCTACCTGGAGGCAGAGGCAAAAGCAGTCAAGATATTTGGGCTACTTCTGCTTCAGACTCACACAGAATCTTAACTTCTAGCTTCATCTACAAGTAAATATTTTTGAGAATGAGATCTCCTGGAATTAGGTTTGCCACATAACCAAAGAATGATACTATAAGACTGGCATTTATCTAGCATTTTAAATTTTGCAAAGCCTATTAGTCAGTCAACAAGCATTTAAGTGCCTACTATGTTAGGCACTGGCTAAGCACTAGGGATACAAAAGGGAGGCAAAAAACAGTTTCTGCTCTCAAGAAACTTATAGTCTAATGGAAAAAATGAAATGTGAAAACAGTTACATGTAGAATAGAGAGATGAAAAAATTGGAGATAATCTACAGAGGGAATAGAGAGATGAAAAAAAAATTGGAGACAATCTACATTAAAAAGGATTGACTTTACATGTATTGTCTCATTATATCTTCACAATAATATGATATAGGTGCAATTCTTACTCTCATTTTACAGATGAGGAATCTGAAACAACCTAAATAGTCTTTGTTCACAAAGCTGATAAGTGTTTGAGATAGGATGTGAATCTAGATCTTCCTGATTGCAAATCCTATGCTTTATCCACAATACCACCTAGTCTCATCTCACCAGTTGGGAATGTACATACGCACTCATGGGAAGGGTTGATGTAAGTCCTGCAAGAGATGACTAGCACAGTTCAGTGTTTTAAAATAGAGAAGCAAACAGACTGAGGCTGGTATAATAACAACTGAGTACATGAGAAACTGTTGTTGGGTTTTTTTTTTCCCTCTCTTACTATTTACCTTGGGAAATTCTGATAGCATGCAATGCTACTTCCCTGCAGCAAAATCCAACAGATTGTTCTAGTACTAAGAGTACAGAGGTAGACTGATTGGTACACATACTTACTTAATCTCAAGAAGGGAAGAAAACCAATATAGAATCAGGATAGTTTAAACCTGTGAAGCCAGGAAATGTGAAATCAACTCTGACTGACTCACTGTTCTCACCAGAGGTCTTGGAGAGGGGAACCATGAACACTATATTTCTAGGATTATAGCATCATAGATGTAGTACTCTTAGGGACTTCAGAAGGTATCTAATTCTTTTTTTAGTTGTTAAGTTCTTATTTATTTTTAATAGTATTTTATTTTTCCAAATACATGCAAAGATAGTTTTCAATATTCATCTTTGCTAAACCTTGTGTTCCAAATTTTTCTCCTTCCCTTTCCTTCTTTCCCTTCCCAAGAGAGCAAGCAATCCAATATAAGTTAAATATGTGCAATTCCTCTAAACATATTTCCATATTCATCAGGTTGTGCAAAAAAAATCAGGTCAAAAGGGGAAAAAAAAACCAAGAGAAAGAAAAAAACACACAAAGAAACAACAAACCACAACAAAAATACCATGCTTCAAATCACATGCAGTCTCCATAGTTCTCTCTTTGGATGTGGATGGTATTTTCCATAACAAATCCTTTGGAATTAGAAGGCATCTAATTCAAGCCCTTCACTTACAGAAAAGAAAACTGAAGTCCAGGCAGGTTAAATGACTTGTCTTAGATCCTACCAGTAAGTAAGTGCAGAGCTGAAACTGGAATCTACATCCTCTAATTAGAAACCCAGTATTCTTTTGCAGATGCTCACCTTCCTCTTCAAATTACTTTTGATTTTCTTAAATGGGTACATGTTCTTTTCCCTTAGTAGCACTTCATCATTCTTAACCTCTTTTTTCTCTGTAGGAGTGAGAATATTAGACTTGAGGACTCCTAAAACCCTTCCTGTTCTGAGAATCTAGGGAACCTAATACAATCAAGGATTTTCATCAAAATAGGCAGCTTAATTTGTGAATAATAACTATCATTTCTAGAGACAGAGATTTCTGGTTTATAAAACATTTCTCTCTTAATAAACCTGTAAGGGTAGGCATAGTATATTGTTATCCCCATTTTTGTTTTGTTTTGCTTTATTCTTTTATAGATGAGAAAATTGAAAATGTGAGATGGATTTTTGCTTGTGGTCACACAGCTAATATTAGTCCAGATAGAATTCCAAATCTACCAGCCTTTCCACTACAACCAAATTGTTATTGTTCAGATATGTCAGACTTTTAGTAACCCTATGGATCATACTGCTCATGGGGTTTTCTTGGCTAAGATACTGGAGTGGTTTGCCATTTTCTTTTTCAGTGATTAGGGCAAAAGTGATTTGGTTACACAGTTAAGTGAGTATCTGAAGCCAAATTTGACTCCAGACCTAGGACTCTATCCATTGAACAAGATTCTAGGCTCAGGAAAATCTTTTTTACAAGTCTACTAACCATACTATGTGCTCTAAAAGTTCCCATTTGCTCTCTTTTTTTTAAATAACCATTTCAGCCTTGGCTCTCAGGTGTAGAGGGCCACACATAGTGGGGGAACTCTGGGTGAGGTATAAGACCCTTCAGCCCAGAGGGAACCTGCTAACAATATCTGGTTTGGCTTCCCATCTCCCCTAAGGGCTCTCAGCCTTCCTAAGAAGTCAGGGGGCTGTGAAAACCTGTGTTGGAGTTGAAGCAGAGTGATACCTAGTGGTAGAATCATCAACATACAATAGCAAATTTATTATGTGGTCCCACATGCACAGTGTTGCTATGGTTATATAAGGGTATTAGGGTATATAAGACTGAGAGAATTTGGAATAAATGGATTCCATGTTTGATCATCCACATGAGTCCCACCTCTTCACTCCTCTTCTAAGTCCAAGGCTGGTACTGAGATCCTCCAGAGAGTTAGTCAGGGTTTCCCCCTTCAGGGGACTCATCTTGCCTCTGGGAAGAGGGAGTGAAGAGAGGTGAGAGGAATAAGGAATTTGAAAGAACAATCAACTTTATGAGGTGAGGGATAATAGGGGTTGGAGGAAAGGGAAGGTTGGCAGAATTACTGATCTCTCTCCCTGTCCATCTCTCTGATATCTCACTGTCAGTATTTGTGATTATATACTTTCAAATGTCTGTGTCTATGATGCCAAAATCACTCTCAATCTGCTCTTTCGTTAGTTCCAGCTATTTCCCAGTTTCCAAAAGAAGCCTCTTATCCAGCTGAGTTAAGAATAAAACTTCAAAATCCCCCTTCTTTGATGCTTGGGAATGGAGGGTTGCAGCAGGGCTTAAGAAGGGTTGTGAGATGGGATATGCACAATGGATTGTGATAGAATATTAATATGCTTATGTTTACCTTATCACTTTTATTTAATGTCTTTCTAAAGTTATGGCTTTGGCAATAGCAATCTAATGAGGTACATAAAAGGAAAGTCCATTGGGACTTGGACTTCTGGAACACAGATTAAAATATAGAGGCAATAGATTCTTGGTTAGCGATGTGGTATTCTAAGAAAATCAGGCATGAAATTTTTTGTGGAATGTCTTGCAAACCTAATCAAAAGATTATCAAATGAAATCAAAAGATTTCTAAAAAACGTGGGAGAGAGAAGGCTGCCTATAATAGCTGTCAGACTAGATACTATGGAGAGGAAGAGTATACTGCAGGATATCCATAAGTTCATAGGATACAAACCTCAAAAAAAGAGCCTAACCTTCTAATGGAAAAATGCTCAAAGTTTAGCCAAAAGGCCAGAGAAGAACTGTAGTTTCCAATCTGAGACAAGTTAATTTCAGAAGTGTCAATGAGACTTTGTTGGATACAATCCATGAATGGGAAAGGTAAAAGGGTAAGTGGAATAACATTGTATTTTAAGAAAGGATATGTACTGTTATAATAACTAGTATTTATAAATTATACATAAAACACTTTAAGACTTGAAAAGCCCTTTCCATGTTACTTTATTTGATCTTTACAACAGATGCTACTGTTGTCAGGGAATCCTTGTGTATAAGACTTACCATGGTCACTACTGACCAACTGCCATCAATAAGCAAAGCAGACCAAGAGCCCTGGAAATAGCAACATCCCCAGTCACTGGTCCTGCTTCCACCAAGCCTCCACAAGCATGATGTAGGGAAAGAGCCCCTTTAGAGAAGGGTCCACACATTTTCGCCAAATGCTAACAAACTGCCATCATCAGGACAGTTAACCAAAGCAGCAAAGTACCCCCCTGGAGAGACAAGCCCGTGTCAGGCAAGCCAAGCAACTACTGGCACCATAATCTCAACCACTACCTTCCCCCAGATCCTGATGAGGTCAGTCTAAAATGAGTCCAACTATCTTCAGAATAAGCTGTACATTTTAGAGGAATGACCAAGCTTCTAGCCCTGTCCCCAAAGCCAATTTCTAGGGATGCAACCCCTTTTGGAGATACAACCTGGTAACTGACTTTTGCTTCAGCCTTCCCCTTCTCAATAATCACAGTTTCTGAAGACCCATAAAAAACACTCCAGGAAAACGGTTTTCTTAGTTTTTCTGTTTTTCCCTCCTGGTTGTACTTCTAATTTTCTGGATTTTGCCATCATAATTCAGCTAATTTCTCACTCTGGAACTTCCCTTATCTCCTAGTGCCTTCTAATCCTGGAGCAGTCCTCTGTCATACCTTTTACTCACTGATGAGTTATTTTTTTCCCCTGGGGGCCTCTGGTTAGGAAATGGTCAAGTCTAACTATGCTTTATTTTCCTCTGGAATATGCTTCTGATTCTTTAGAGCTCACCACCATGCTATGAAGTAAGTATCTGCTCTGATATTTCAATGTAGCATCAAACAATAAACATTTTATTAAGTTCCTATAATGTGTCAGGCACTGTGCTAAGCATTGGAGATACAAAAAGAAGTAAGACATTCCCTGCCCTCAAGGAACTTACAATTTAATGGTGGGGGGGGGAGCAATCTGCCAACAAATATATACAAAACAAGCTATAGTCTGGGTTCTTAAAATTATACCAGCAGAGCATAAATTTTGGCAGGTCTGCCATGTTGGGAAAGCTTTGAGTATGGTCCTAGATATGGACCAAGTGTGGTTCCCAAGACCAGCCTATCTAAGTATGAAGAGGCTCATTTCTAGTAGGCTGCCAACCCTGTGGTGAATTATTTGCCTATGGAAACATGAAACAAAGAAAAATGCAAAATAACCCTCAATCTTGATGGTTGCACCTTTTGCTCTTAGACTGACAATAGCAGAGTAGAAGAAAAGAGGCTAGAGAGTGCTGATAATAACAGTTTTTAGGCCTTCTATAGATATTATTTTGACTGTTGGTAAATTAACTATGAGGTCTTTGTTGAATGACCAGTAAATATGCACATGCCTAAAGAAGCTGAATCACTTCAGTATTGATATTCTTACTATAAATGAAACTAGAAAAAAAGAAGGAAAAACATCTCACAGGTGCTTCTTGGAGAGGCAAAGAAAGGAGTTGGCAGATTATTTTAAATACACCAAAAAGAAAAGAAAAACCAAATTTTGTGGGATACTTAGCCATCTCATATTTTAAAACTCATGGATGAGTGTTTGAAGAAATAATAAGATGAAAATAACTGAACTTTATGCTTGAATCTTGGTTGAAGTGTTGAAGAGGTAGAAAATTTCTATAAAGATCCAGATATGAACTTCTGAATTAAAACAGGGTATACTTTGAAACTTGGTGAGTTCAATGCAATATGGGAATAGGTTGGGAAGGTGAGAAATAGATCAGAAATGATGGGTCAGGAAAAAGAAATGAAAGAGACCAAAGACTTGACAACTACAGAGCAGGCTCATGCCTTCACATCATGAACACTTTTTTTTTGTGAAGAGATTTGATATGCACTGGACATAGAAAGCTCCAAATAACATCACAAAAAATGAAATTGATTATACTTTAGCACACAGGAAAAGCTCATTATTCATGAGAGAGTCATACCTGAATCAACTTTGTGTGTAGTCAGACTTCCAACTTGTTAGAGCAAAGGTCAGAATTAGCAAACAGCTTGAAGAAAGAATAATAATGAGAAAAAGATAGAATATGCAACTGAGACAACTTGGTATTGAGTTATGTTTTTAAATTGTTAATGAAAAATGGGTAATGGACAAATGAAATGATACTGATTATAATGCTTTTACATAGAAATTTAAACTATGTAACTAACAGAAATTTTAAAAATACCTTAAACTCTTGTTTAATGTGTTAAGCACAGAAAAATGGTGGCTAAAAGCAATACTGTTTTAGCATATAAACTAATACTTGTGAAAAAAGATGACAGCCTATTATGAGCAGAATTCTATCAAAACTAATTCTTTTCCTAAGGTTTAGATCTGTTGATGTCAGTCCTCAGCTCTATAAACTGAAATGGTTCTGTTTTAATTCTAAGATCAAATATTATTTCATCTTTATCTCATATTTTATGATGTACATTATTACCATAGTATAAATAGTATTAGTATAGTATAAGAGCACATTTATATAATTTACAAGTACTTAAATATACACATATTGGTAGTGCAAGTTCAAAAATTCATTACTGATAGAGAGGTGAATTCAAAAATAATTAGACACCACTGCTCTAGGAACTCTGCTAAACAAATCACACTCTTGGATCTCCTCTATTACAATGTTTCTAAGATCACTGAACAAGAAGTCTGATCCGTTGCTTTATGGATGTTTTGGAATTCTATTTTGAACAAGTGAAGTATAAGATGACTATAGAACAACTTCATGATGTGGGATTGACTGGAGGTCAACAAAGAATGTTAAGGCTGGGTAAATGGACCTATGAATCATCTGTATAGAAAGGATCATTAAGTTCATGGGAGCTTATAACATCATCAAATGCAACAGTGTAGAAAGAGAAAGAGAAGAGAAAAGGGCACAGGGCAGAGCCACAATATATGACCTGGAGAAAGACCCAGCAAAGGAGATTTGAGAAGTAGCAGTCAGATGTAGCAAAAGAGAACCAGGAAGGAGAGAATATGAAAGCCTAGAGAGGAGAGAATATCCATTAGAAAAGGGTAAAAGCGGGGCAGCTAGGTGGTGCGGGGCAGCTAGGTGGTGCAGTGGTTAGAGCACCAGCCCTGAAGTCAGGAGGACCTGAGTTCAAATCTGGTCTCAGATACTTCCTAGCTGTGTGACCCTGGGCAAGTCACTTAACCCCAATTGCCTCAGCAAAAAGCAAAAAAAAAAAAAAAAAAGAAAAGGGTAAAAGTTTCTGACAGTGTCAATGGCTACATGTCAGAAAAGATGAGGACTGAGAAACAACCATTAGATTTGGCAATTAAAAGACCATTGATAACTTTGAAGAGAGTAGTTTCAGTTGAATGATGAAGTTAAAAGCCAGACAGCAGAGAGAATGTGAGAGGAGAGAAATGGAGGTACCAATTACAGGTAGCTTTTACAAGTTTAACCATGAAATATGATATGATAGGGAATGGACAGATTAAATTTTCTTTGATGATAGGAGAGACATAAGCATGCTTGTAGACAGCAGAAAAACAACCAGTAGAGAGGAAGAGACTCAAGATAAATGAAAGAGGGGGAATAATAGAGGGGGAAGTCTGCTGGAGAAAATGGGATGACATGGGATCACCTGAGCATGTGGAAGGATTTGCCTTAGCAAAGAACTGGGCCACCTCTTCTTGTGAGAGAGGAGTAAAGGCAGAAATAGTTGTGGAGGATATCTAAGTGATGTAAGGTAATGAAAAGAGAGGAAAAGGATGATGTAACTGAATGGCCTAAAGTTTTTCAATGGTATATGAGTGTTAACTGAGAGGATAGAGAGAGTGTATGATGGAAATTTTTTTTTTTTTGGATAAAATTTTTATATTTTTAACTCAGTGGGTTATAATTCAAATCAAGTCAAGATCACAAGTTCAGTTCCCTAAAATTTTGTCACCCAGCGCAGAAAAACATTTTGCTCATATTACTTGATAGTCTTGTTAATGAAAAGAATAGCATATTTATATAACAACTTATAATTACAAAATGTATATACATTGTCTAACCTGATCATCACAGCATTCCAAGGAAATAAGTACAGAATGTATTATTATTCTCCCTATTTTACAGAAGAGAAAATTCTTTTTTTTTTAATTTTTATTTTATTTGCATAACATATGTGTGGGTAATTCTTCAACAATAACCCTTACACAGCTTTCCGTTACAAATTTTTCCCCCCAACTCCCCACCCCTCCCCTAGATGGCAGGATATCCACTACATGTTAATTATGTTAAAATATTGGCAAATCGAATATATGTATACATATTTCCAAACTTATCATTGGTGTGCAAGAAAAATCTTATCTACACAAACGATATATCAGATAAAGGAAACACAATGTAAGCAAACATCAATCAAGGAGTATGAGAATGTTATGTTGTGGTCCACATTTCGCATCCCTCTCTCTGGGTGTATATGGCTTTCTTCAGTGAACAATTGGAGGTGGTTTGAAACATTTCATTGTTGAAGAGAGCCATGTCCATATGATGGAAAATTTAAGGAGGAATGGAAATATTTGGTGAATTGGGTAATGAATTCTTTCCGCATTGAGGGACCAGTTGAGATTATGTAATATAAATTTATAGTGGACCCAGTCAGCAAGATTTCATGATTTTTTTTTCTTCAGCTTTCTTTAGCAGCACATGAATAGGAGAGATGGCAAGGCTAGTGGATGTGATCCAAGTTTGGAGCTTGGAAAGATGTGATTGGCAAAAGAATAAGAGGGCAAGAGTCCCAAGGACAAAGTAGGGAAGAGTGAAAAGTGTTTCTAGTATTAAGAATTAAGGGATAGGCTTTCTCTCAGGGGGGTGGAGCCATGGTGGCAAAGATCAGACAGGAGTCTCTGTAACCTCCTCTAACCTTCCCTCAAACCAACAACATATGAAGCCTCTAGACTGATTTTGAAGCAAAAAAATCCACAATATCTGAAAGACAACACGATTCTAGAAGAAGATATTCTGGAAGAACTTCAAAACAGGTCTGTTTTAATTGGGCAAGGGGGTAGTCTGCTGAATCCAGACTGCAGCACAGGGAGACCAGGTCAGGGAGCTGGAGCAGGGAGCTGGAACAGGAGTCAGAACAGGAGTGGGAGCGTTGTGCTTTTCACACACCTGGGAGTCTTCTGCGGGCCTCTTGGAACAATCTGTCCTGATTGTGGGCAGGTGGTTTGGAGGGTCTGCCTTTTGTGGGGGGTAGATTGTGAACCACTGAACCCCTGATGAGCATCAGACTAGCTGCCATTACACAGCACCTTAAAGCAATCAATCAAACAACAGGACTGATAAGCACCAGAAATAATTCAATCAGCAGAACTGCCCAGCACCTGACATAATTCAATCAGCAGAACTGCCCAGTTCCTGAAATAACTCAATCAGCAGAACTGCCCCAGGGCAAATTAAAGCAGCTGTCCCACCTTTGCCCTAAACAGACCTCACACCTTTAAAAAAAAATGAATAAAAAACCAAAAAGAGCTCTCACCATAGACAGCTTTTATAGAGAGAGGGAAGAACAGACCTCAAATCCTGAGGTCCCTAAAGGTAAAGCAACTCCAGAAAAAGCCCCAAAGAGAGACATAAAATGGTCTCCATGTCATAAGGCTTTCTTTGAAGATTGCATAAAAAATCTTAAAAGAGAGTTAGAAGAAACATGGGGAAACAAAATGAGATCACTGCAAAATAAAATAGAAAAAATGGAAAAAGAATGCAATGAACAAAAAATGTAATTGGTCAATTGCAAAAGGAACTAAAAACAGTAACTGAAGAAAATAAGACATTAAAAATTAGAATCGGACAATTGGAAATGAATGACTCATCAAGACTTCAAGAATCAGTCAAACAAAAACAAAAAAAACGAAAAAATAGAGAAAAACATGAAATATCTCGTAGGAAAAACAACTGGCCTGGAAAATAGATCTAGGAGAGACAATCTAAGGATTATAGGGCTTCCTGAAAGCCATGATGAAAAAAAGAACCTAGACACTATCTTCCAGGAAATCATAAAAGAAAACTGCACTGATATTTTAGACCCAGAAGGCAAAATACTCCTTGAAACAATCAACTGATCACCTCCTGAAAGAAACCCAAAAATTAAGTCCCTCAGAAATATCGTGGCTAAATTCCAGAATTATCATACCAAGGAAAAGATATTACGAGAAGCCAGAAAGAAACAATGTAAATATCAGGGAGCCACAATTAGGATCACACAGGACCTAGCAGCTTCTACTTTGAAGGATCAAAGGGCCTGGAATCAGATATTCTGAAGGGTAAAGGAACTTGGATTACAGCCAAGAATAAGTTACCCAGCTAGAATGAGCATTATCTTCCAGGGAAGAAGATGGTCATTCAATGATATAGGAGAATTTCACCTATTTCTACTGAAAAGACCAGAACTGAACAAAAAATTTGATCTGCAAACACTTTTTTAAAAAGATAACAAGAAAAAAAAAAAACTCTTGAGAACTATATTTATGTTATATATACTGATAGAATGAGGGTTGATTTTATAAGTCTATTATTACATTATGATTATGATATGATTACTGTGATTTTATGATTATTATGATATGATTATTGTGATTTTATGATTGTTATGATATGATAAACTGAAAAAGAAATTAGAGGTAGAAAAGGGATAACACTGGAAGAAGAGGAAAAGGAGGTAAAATAAGGGAAATTACATCACATGTAGAGGCAAAGAAAACCTATAATGATTGAGGGGAAAAAAGGGAGGGGAATGAGAATTGGGTTAATCTCCATCTCATCAGATTTGGCTCTGAGGGAATAATAGATGTACTTATAAGGAAACAGGAGGGAAAGAGGGAAAAAAGGGGTGGGTGGGGCTCTAAAGGGGAAGGATTGTTTGAGGGAAGTGGTTATCAAAGGCAAAATAGTAGGAAGGAGGGAAAAGGGATAAGAAAGAGAAAAGCATAAGCTAGGGTAAATAAGATGGCAGGAAATACAGAATTAGTTATTTTAACTGTGAATGTGAATGGAATGAACCCTTCCTTAAAGCAGAAGCAGATAGCAGACTGGATTAAAAACCAGAATCCAACAATATGTTGTATACAAGAAACACATCTAAAACATAGAGATACATACAGGGTGAAGGTAAAAGGCTGGAGCAGAATCTATTAAGCTTCAGGTGAACAAAAAAAAGCAGGGGTAGCAATCCTGATCTCAGATCAAGTAAAAGCAAAGATAGACTTAATTAAAAGAGACAAAGAAGGAAATTATATCTTCCTAAAGGGCACCATAGATAATGAAGCAATATCAATGCTAAACATATATGCACCAAGTGGTATAGCATGGAAATTCCTAGAGGAAAAGTTCAGAGAGATGCAAGAAGAAATAGACAGCAAAACTATAGTAGTGGGGGATCTCAACCTCCCTCTCTCAGAACTTGATAAATCAAACCAGAAAATAAATAAGAAAGAAGTTAAGGAGGCAAACAAAATGTTAGAAAAGTTAGGTATGATAGATCTTTGGAGGAAATTAAATGGAGACAGAAAGGAGTTTACTTTTTTCTCAGCAGTCCATGGAACCTATACAAAAATTGACCATGTGTTAGGACACAAAAATCTCAAAATCAAATGCAGGAAGGCAGAAATAATAAATGTATTTTTTTCAGATCATGACGGAATAAAAATCACATGCATTATAAGGCCAGGAGAAAATAGACCAAAAAGCAATTGGAAACTAAATAGTTTTATCCTAAAGAATGAATGGGGGAAACAGCAAATTACAGACACAATTACTAATTTCATCCAAGAGAATGACAATAATGAGACAACATACCAAAATTTGTGGGATACAGCCAAAGCGGTAATAAGGGGAAATTTTATATCTCTAGATGCTTATTTGCCTAAAATAGAGAAAGAGAAAATCAATGAATTGGGCTTGCAACTAAAAAAGCCAGAGAAAGAACAAATTAAAAACCCCCAATCAAATACCAAACTTGAAATCCTAAAAATAAAAGGAGAGATTAGTAAAATTGAAAGTAAAAAAAAACTATTGAATTAATAAATAAAACTAAAAGTTGGTTTTATGAAAAAACCAACAAAATAGATAAACCTCTAGTTAATTTAATTAGAAAAAGGAAAGAGGAAAATCAAATTGTTAGTCTCAAAAATGAAAAGGGAGAACTTTCCACCAATGAAGAGGAAATTAGAGCAATAATTAGGAGTTACTTTGCCCAACTTTATGCCAATAAATTTGATAACCTAAGTGAAATGGAGGAATATCTACAAAAATATAGATTGCCCAGATTAACAGAAGAGGAAATAAATTACTTAAATAGTCCCATTTTAGAAAAAGAAATAGAACAAGTCATTAATCAACTCCCTAAGAAAAAACCCCCAGGACCAGATGGATTTACATGTGAATTCTACCAAACATTTAAAGAACAATTAACTCCAATATTATATAAACTATTCGAAAAAATAGGGAATTAAGAACTCCTACCAAACTCCTTTTATGATACAGACATGATACTGATACCTAAACTAGGTAAAACAAAAACAGAGAAAGAAAATTATAGACCAATCTCCTTATTGAATATTGATGCAAAAATCTTAAATAAAATATTAGCAAAGAGATTACAGAAAATCATTCCCAGAATAATACACCATGACCAAGTAGGATTTATACCAGGAATGCAGGGATAGTTCAATATTAGGAAAACTATTAACATAATCAATTATATTAATAACCAAATTAACAAAAAACATATGATAATCTCAATAGATGCAGAAAAAGCATTTGATAAAATCCAAAATCCATTCCTATTAAAAACATTAGAGAGTATAGGAATTAATGGACTTGTCCTTAAAATAGTCGGTAGCATCTATTTAAAACCATCAGCTAGCATCATATGTAATGGTGATAAACTGGAACCATTCCCAATAAGATCAGGGGTGAAACAAGGTTGCCAACTATCACCATTACTATTCAATATTGTATTAGAAATGCTAGCCTTGGCAATAAGACAAGAGCAAGAGATTAAAGGAATTAGAGTAGGTCATGAGGAAACCAAATTATCACTCTTTGCAGATGATATGATGGTCTACTTAGAGAACCCTAGAGAATCAACTAAAAAACTATTAGAATTAATCCACAACTTTAGCAAAGTTGCAGGATACAAAATAAATCCACATAAATCATCAGCATTTTTATACATCACCAACAAAATGCAACAGCAAGAGACACAAAGAGAAATTCCATTCAAAATAACTATCGATAGTATAAAGTATTTGGGAATATATCTGCCAAGGGAAAGTCAGGATCTACATGAGCAAAACTACAAAACACTCTCCACACAAATAAAGTCAGATCTAAACAATTGGAAAAACATCAAGTGTTCTTGGATAGGTCGAGCAAATATAATAAAGATGGCAATACTACCTAAACTAATCTATTTATTTAGTGCTATACCAATCAAACTCCCAAGAGATTATTTAACTGACCTAGAAAAAATAACAATAAAATTCATCTGGAAAAACAAAAGGTCAAGAATTTCAAGGGAATTAATGAAAAAAAAATGCAAATGAGGGTGGCCTAGCTGTACCAGATCTAAAACTATATTATAAAACAGTGGTCACCAAAACCATTTGGTACTGGATAAGAAATAGAGTAGTGGATCAGTGGAATAGGTTAGGTTCACGGGACAAAATACTCAATGGCAATAGTAATCTAGTGTTTGATAAACCCAAAGACCCCAGTTTTTGGGATAAAAACTCACTATTTGACAAAAACTGCTGGGATAATTGGAAACTAGTATGGAAGAAATTAGGCATTGACCCACACCTAACACCATACACCAAGATAAGCTCAAAATGGATTCATGATCTAGGCATAAAGAATGATATTATAAACAAATTAGAACAATATAGGATGGTTTACCTCTCAGACCTGTGGAGGGGGAAGGAATTTGTGACCAAAGAAGAACTAGAGGTCATCATTAATCACAAAATAGATAAGTTTGACTATATCAAGTTAAAAAGTTTTTGTACAAACAAAATGAATGCAGACAAGATTAGAAGGGTAGCAGTAAACTGGGAAAATATTTTTACATCCAAAGGTTCTGATAAAGGCCTCATTTCTAAAATATATAGAGAATTGACTCAAATATATAAGAATTCAAGCCATTCTCCAGTTGATAAATGGTCAAAAGATATGAACAGACAATTTTCAGATGAAGAAATTGAAACTATTTCTGGTCACATGAAAAGTTGCTCCAAGTCAAACAAAATGAATGCAGACAAGATTAGAAGGGTAGCAGTAAACTGGGAAAATATTTTTACATCCAAAGGTTCTGATAAAGGCCTCATTTCTAAAATATATAGAGAATTGACTCAAATATATAAGAATTCAAGCCATTCTCCAGTTGATAAATGGTCAAAAGATATGAACAGACAATTTTCAGATGAAGAAATTGAAACTATTTCTGGTCACATGAAAAGTTGCTCCAAGTCACTATTGATCAGAGAAATGCAAATTAAGACAACTCTGAGCTACCACTACACACCTGTCAGATTGGCTAAAATGACAGGAAATGATAATGATGAATGTTGGAGGGGATGTGGGAAAACTGGGACACTGGTACATTGTTGGTGGAACTGTGAACGGAGCCAACAATTCTGGAGAGCAGTTTGGAACTATGCTCAAAAAGTTATCAAACTGTGCATAACTGTGTTAGCAAACTGTTTTTTGACCCAGCAGTGTTTCTACTGAGCCTATATCCCAAAGAGATTTTAAAGGAGGGAAAGGGACCCACATGTGCAAAAATGTTTGTGGCAGCCCTTTTTATAGTGGCAAGAAACTGGAAATTGAAAGGATGCCCATCAATTGGAGAATGGCTGAATAAATTATGGTATATGAATGTTATGGAATATTATTGTTCTGTAAGAAATGACCAACAGGAGGATTTCAGAGAGGATTGGAGAGACTTGCATGAACTGATGCTGAGTGAAATCAGCAGAACCAGGAGAACATTATACACAGCAACAAGACTATACGATGATCAATTTTGATGGACATGGTTCTCTTCAACAATGATGTGATTCAAACCAGTTGTTCAGCGATGAAGATAGTCATATACATCCAGAGAGAGGCCTGTGGGAACTGAGTGTGAACCACAACACAGCATTTTAATGCTTTCTGTGAATATTTCCATGCATTTTGTTTTCCTTCTTAGGTTGTTTTTTCTTCTTCTCTTTCTAGATCTGATGTTTCTTGTTCAGTAAGATAACTGTATAGATATGTATACATGTATTGTATTTGTCAGATAATTTATCCTATTTAGCATGTATTAGATTACCTGTCATCTAGGGGTTGGGGGTGGGGGGAAGGAGGGGAAAAGCTTGGGAAAAAAGTTTTTGCAAAGGTCAATGTAGAAAAATCACTCATATGTTTTGTAAATAAAAAGCTTTATGAAAAAAAAAGAATTAAGGGATAGGAGCAGCTAGATGGTGTACTGATACTAGGATAGAGCACTGGCCCTGCAGTTACAAGGACCTGTGTTCAAATCCAATCTCAGACATTTAACTTCCTAGCTGTGTGACTCTGGGAAAGTCACTTAACTCCAATTGCCTCGCCAAAAATGAAATACTTTTTTTAAAAAAAAAGTAAGAATTAAGGTGTGGGAGATCATAGTTCGCAGTAAGAACAAAAAAATAGAGTGCTATCAACCCCTTATTGAATAGTAGATACTATATTCAGAATAGAAGTCAAAGCTGAACTAAACACACACAGAGTTGGCTTCCCATATCTCATTTCATTTATTTGGAAAAGTTTTATTGTTCCCTTTTATTTTCATAGCAGCTAATAAAGTTCTTAGATAAGTTCTCATTTCTTCTCTATTATTCCATGCTTTCAGAAGACCACAATGGAAGGAAGGGATTGGCAGCAACATAAATCATCTCCTTTGAACAACTCTTATGGATTCCTAGAGGATAGGGATAAGAAATTCTTTTATATCCTGTCAGTGAGCTGGGCATGTACTAAGAGCTGATTAGTATTTTTTATTTTTATTTTATTTTTTCATTTTTATTGATATCTTTTACTTTTATATCACTTTAATTTCTTATTATGTATTTTCCTTTTATCTATCCAGAGAGCCAATTTTTATAACAAAGAACAAAAAAAAAGAAAGAAAAAAGCAATTAAGAAAATTTAACCAATTAATTAATCTAGTGTGGCATTATATTCTGTATTCTACCCCCATAGTTTTCTACCTCTACAGAGGTTAGACTTGGTCATTATAATGATAGAGTGTTCAACTGTGACTGTTGTTGTTATTCTTCTCATTTACATTTGTTGTAGACATTATGTATACATATATATATATAATATAGATGTCTTTTCTAGTTCTTTTTACTTTGTTTCAATTATTTTCTAAGCAATACTTTTTGGTTGATTTACTTAGAAATTGTTTAATGCTCTAACCTGTTTTGTATCCATTTTTCTTCCTAAACAGGGGGCATAGGTACAAATGTAGGGTACTCTAACACTTGTCTAGATTTTCAAGATGCAGGTCAAGAAACTAATACCAAATTTTCTGTGAATTAGGGAGAGGGTGCTGATTTGGTTTAATAAACAACAGAAAATCTGTTAAGAGGCTCCACTTATAAAACATAACTGAAAACTATTAATGTTTTCTTATTTTCCAACACTCTATAAAAATTGAAAGCAAGTAGGATGCTGGTTACCTTTTAAAATTTTTATTGTGATTTCATAAATAATTCAGACTACTAGATGACTTAACTCTGCTAATAAATTGTGTACATCTTGAACACCATAAAAATCATTCAAGCATAGCAGAATGTGTTTATTCATCATTGGACACCTCAGGGGATTGCTAAATTCAAGAAAGATGAATAATAGATTTAATGGCAAAGGTGCAACACTTCTTTTGAATGATATTATAAAACTTTTTTTCTTTCATTTTACTTGGCAGTACTCTCTCCAAAGATCCAAGGCCCTTTAAATGTAGTATATTTATGTGTAGGAGTGAATTTTTTAGTACTGTAATAAAATAAAGGAAGAAGAAAAAAAAATTTTCTTCCAAAGAAGGAACTTTAGAGAAAGAAGTAGAATAAGGATAAGTAATGACTCCTCAAATTATTAAAATTTACTTCCAAAAAGTTACCTTTAAAATTTTCTACCCCTTCATATTATATTACATTTACTATGAATATTTGTTGCATTTGTTAATTGATGTACATAGCATTTCTGCCTCTTCCTCCAACATAAGCTACTTTATGGTAAACTGCTGTTAGTTTTTTTTTCTCTGTATTCCCTGGGTATAACAGAAGATCTCAAGTAGAATATATCTTTAACATGTATTAAGTAACTCCTATGTATCAGGCACTATGCTAATCAATGGTGAAATAAAGAAAGACAAAATCCAGTCCCTGTTCTCAAAGAACATTCTAAAGGATGTATTTAATAAGTGCTTGTTGAATTGAAAAACTTCAGAACTAGAATCAACATAGTGTTTAATCCTGACTTTGGTAGGCTACCTAATTCTGGGCAGAGAAATGACAAACAATATGTGTGGTAAGAGGCACACATTTTCAGACACAGTTAATGAGTTGATTTTTACTTGGATATACCCAATTAGGATAGGAAAAGTCATTGGTAAATGTCAATGATACAAAAAAAGCCTCAATAAAACATTTAAAAAATGAATACTTGTTGAATTGAACTGAATAGAATAGAATAGAATTTTGTAGTTTATTATCTGGAAAGAACTCATGAAGTAAAAAAAAAGCAAATCTTACCTCAACCAAGGGATAAAGATGAGTTTGTTCCTAACATAAACTGGGAAAAATCCCTCATAAATGAAGGATATTTGTCCTTAAGAAACACTGCTTTTAATTTGGAACTATGCTCAAAAAGTTATCAAACTGTGCATACCATTTGACCCAGCAGTGTTTCTACTGGGCCTATATCCCAAAGAGATTTTAAAGGAGGGAAAGGGACCCACATGTGCAAAAATGTTTGTGGCAGCCCTTTTTGTAGTGGCAAGAAACTGGAAATTGAAGGATGCCCATCAGTTGGAGAATGGCTGAATAAATTATGGTATATGAATGTTATGGAATATTATTGTTCTGTAAGAAACAACCAACAGGAGGATTTCAGAGAGGCCTGGAGAGACTTACATGAATTGTTGCTGAGTGAAATCAGCAGAACCAGGAGAACATTATACACAGCAACAAGACTATACGATGATCAATTTTGATGGACATGGTTCTCTTCAACAATGATGTGATTCAAACCAGTTCCTATTGTTCAGCGATGAAGATAGTCATATACATCCAGAGAGAGGCCTGTGGGAACTGAGAGTGAACCACAACACAGCATTTTAACGCTTTCTGTGAATATTTCCATGCATTTTGTTTTCCTTCTTAGGTTGTTTTTTCTTCTTCTCTTTCTAGATCTGATGTTTCTTGTGCAGTAAAATAACTGGGTAGATATGTATACATGTATTGTATTTGTCATATAATTTATCCTATTTAGCATGTATTAGATTACCTGTCATCTAGGGGTGGGGGTGAGGGGAAGGAGAGGAAAAGCTTGGGAAAAAAAAGTTTTTGCAAAGGTCAATGTAGAAAAATCACTCATATGTTTTGTAAATAAAAAGCTTTATAAAAAAAAAAAAAGAAGGCTCAAAAAAAAAAAAAAGAAAAAGAAAAGAAACACTGCTTTTTATTGGTTAGGCCAGTGTAGTTTTGTAGGGTCTCTTTGTTCACTGGCTTCTCGCCTTCTGTATGATACCAGGTAAATCCTTCTTAATAGCCTAATTTCTTCACGTTTAAACAGAATAGAAAATGCCAAACACTAACCTTCCTACCTTCCTCCCTGGTTTTGAAGATCAAATAATATAGTATTGTTAAATAGCCTTGAAAATTACTTTATGCAAAGTACTCTGCTAGGTACTGGGGAGGCAAATACTATGATTTTATCCCTGTAGATGCTGTCTCTACAAAATCAAATCATACTAGTGCTACTACTTAGTAGCTGATAATAACTCAAAGTATGTCATCAAAAATTTGGTCTTTCCAACAACCCTTTGAGAAAACTGCTCAATAATAATTTATCTCCATTTTGCAGATGAGACAACTGAATCTGAGAGGTTAAGTGACTTGTTCAGGGTCACAGAGTTGGCAAATGTCTGAAGTAGGATTAAAACTCCTGAATCCAAGCTTCCAACTGAGCATCTTCTTACTCTCTCTTCTCACTCCTGTTCATTCCCCAATATCTGAACTTTTGCTAGGTTCTGTCAATTTTGTCTTCCACATCTCTCTTCTATATCCCCTTCTTTTTTTTTTTTTTGATACTGTCCCACTGTGTCAAGGTCTGTGTGACACAGTGTGAAGGTCTCTTAACAATTGGACCATTGGGGGCAGCTAGGTGGCACAGTGGATAGAGCACCAGCCCTGAAGTCAGGAGGACCTGGGTTCAAATCTGGTCTCAGACACTTAACATTCCCTAGCTGTGTGACCCTGGGCAAGTCACTTAACCTCAATTGCCTCAACAACAAAAAAAAATAAATAAACTGAAATTTCTTAAAACAAACAAACAAACAAACAATTGGACCATTGTAGTAGACTTCTGGTTGATCTCCCTGCCTCAAGGGCTCCCTACTCTACCTTATCTTCCACTTAGTCATCAGAGTGACCTCCTTAAACACATATCTGACCATTTCATCCTGATAGTCAATAAACTCCAGTGCCTTCCCCGATCAATATAACATCCTCTTCTTGGCTTTTACCTGTCCCTTTTCTCATCTTCTTAAATCTACTCCCTTCAATGTACTGTGCTATCTAGTGACATAGGCATCCTTGCCATTCTTCTCACACAACACTATCAACTCTGGGCATTTTTGTTGGCTGACCCCCATATCTAGAATTGTCTTTCTCTTCACTCTGCTTTCTTCAAGTCTTGGTAGTGAAAATTCTAATTTCTGTAAGAAGCCTTTTCCAGTCCTTCTTAATCTTAGGGCCTAAATTCTGAGATTATCTCCTGTTTATTACATATATACCTTGTTTATACAAAGTTATTTTTTAGGTTGTCTCCCCTATTAGATTGTGAGCTTCTTTTTTTTAAATGATAACTTTTTATTTTCAAAATATATACAAAGATATATTCAACATTTACCCTTGCAAAACCTTGTGTTCCAAATTTTTCTCCCTCCCTTTCTTCCACCCTGTTCCTTAGATAGCAAGTAATCTAATATATGCTAAATGTGCAGATTGTGAGTTTAAGATTAGGGACTGTTTTTGCCTTTCTTTGTATCCCTAACACTGTATAATGCCTAGAGTACTGTAAGTACTTAATAAATGCTTATGATTTGACAGATCTTGTGCACTTTCCACAAGGGTATCCAACTTCTTGAGAGGTGTCATGGCCAAAGGATTTACTATGATTATGACCAACTCTATTCACAACCTAGCCAGACTGATTCACAGATAAAAGAAAACAGCCCATTTCCAGATATGAAATTGAAGATCTTAGTGTGACCAGTTAGAACTTAAATTCCATTGCCATAGCTTTCAAGAACCTAGGTAGCTGTCATACCATGATGACGCATCAGAAGAAAGCTTTAAAAGAAGAAATATTGTTTGTTGTATTTAATTATTATCTGAAAGGACATTCAGCTCTGCTGAAATGAGGCAAGGACACAATTTGCTACAATTTTCTTTTGGGCAAATTAAAAAAAAATGACCTTCCATTTTCACTTTAGCTTAATAAATAATCAATAAGCATTTATTAATTACCTACCCTATGCCAAGCACTATGCTGAGGGGTAGGGATACAAAAAGAGGCAAAAGAAAGTTCCTGCCTTTACAATCCATGGAGAATTTTACAATTTAAACTCTAACAGTTACGATTTGTTAAAAAGTAGGTGTAAAAAGGTTTCCTAGAAAGTGGGTGAAAATAATTTTCTCTTTTCCTTTTCTATTTCTCTTGTCCCTAGAATCCCTTTTCTTATCACAGGGTTCCTCTTACAATCATGCTGATATAGTATTTTACCCAGGTCTGTCATATTAGGTCAGTGTCTCATTTCCTCATATTCTCTGCTTCCCTTGAATGCCCTAGTTACAATTAACTAAAAGAAAGCTGATAAACCAATTCATGATAAAGTGAAAACTCCTAACAATTCTAACAATGACTGCTAACAACTTACTACTTTACCCTTTCAAAGGGCTGACTGTTAAAACAAGAGGCTTTAACAAAAAATAAATATTTCTCTAATAGCAAAATCACAGTCAATAAAAGAAGAGGGAGGCTTCCTAATTCCTTTAGATTACAACATTTAGTCCAATGGTTATTCCCCTTATGTATATTTCTGAAGCTCAGAGAGGAGGAAGTTTCCTTCTTGTGTTCTTTATTTGGGTTGCTACTTCTACAAAGGAAATAAAAGGAGAAAAAAAATCTTCAATCAAATTTAAACATTTTCCTACAACTCAGCAACAAACTGTTAACAAGTTCTTCCATCAAGCAGATAACATTATAAGGCTTTAGTTGCTGGATGAAAATATCCAGCTGAAGATGGGCCCACGATTGGCCTTTTAAAATCAATTTAGCACTGGAGTAAGGCAGCCCTATGGAAAGGATTTGCTTTTCACCTTTTCAGGAGAACCTTTTGGGGAATATAACTAGGGGACAGGGGACTTCTTTCTCTTCCTCCTCCACTGGCAGTGTGTTCTGCAGCAAAAGCTTGTGGCAGTGTCCAGTGGTTCATAAAGTCCCTCTGTAGAGTTAAGGGGTAGTTTGCAAGAGGAAAGAATGGAACTTGGGGCTAAGATCTTGCTTCTTGGGAGATGATAGGCCTCAGAATTAATATCTCAAAGGACCAGAACCAGGTAGTCTTCTGCTGATTCTTGAGTAATTGTACCTTTGATCAATATTTCACTTATTCTTAGAGCTAAAGGTGGTCGAAACTATGGTTCAGTCGTTACTTTCATCCAAAGGTGAAAATCTTGTAATTACAACTTAAATTAGATCAGAAATTGATCCATCTCAGACTTGGCTCTTTTCAATAATGAGGTGATTCAAGGCAGTTCCAATAGATTTAGGATAAACTTGGGATGGAGAGGGCCATTTGATGAAGAGAAAGAACTATGGAGACTGCATGTGGATCAAAGCATAGTATTTTTTACCTTTTCTGTTGGGGGTTGTTCACTTGGTTTTTTTTTTTTCTTTCTCACATTTTTTTCGCCTTTGATCTGATTTTTATTGCACAGAGTGATGAATATGGAAATATGTTTAGAAGAATTGTAATGTTTAACCAATATCAGATTGCTCGCTGTCTTGGGGAGGAGGGAAGAGAGGGAGAAAAATTTGGAATGCAAGGTTTTGCAAAAGTGAATATTGAAAACTACCTTTGCATCTATTTAGAAAAATAAAATAGTATATGAAAAAGAAATTGATCCATCTCTTTTTTAATGTAACTCAGGCCCTGTTGAAGCCTGAGACCACTGTATTGCTTTCTCTCTTAAAAGTTTTACCGGAACCCTTCACTTTTTCTGAGAAGCTTTTTCTGATTCCCCTTAATGTTAATACCTTCCCTTCTATTGTTTTCAATTTATCCGGTATATATTGTGTTTGTACATCATTATACACTGAAAGCAGGATTTATCTTTTGCTTTTGCTTTTCTTTGTATCCCAAGTGTTTAGCACAGTGCCTGACACATAGTATGCTATGCACTAAGTATTTAATAAATCCTCATTGATTGAAATTCAAGGAAATATCAGAATGGGGATGCCAAAGCAGCCACTGGGAGCAGAGAATTCTCCAGACACAGATGCTGAGGGTTTTTTCTTTATGTCTTCCTAGGTCTTCTCAGCCTGGTTCTATAAGAGCCCAGGGTCTTGTGCTGCTACTGAAACATTTTTGTTCCAGGGAAAAAGAGATTTTCTCAAACTTTGAGAATATCTCTCCTAGTTTCTAACAGTTTTACTGGTTAATGTTTTAAATTTGATAGTTATCTTGATATTCTATATCTGTATTTGTATTGAGTTCCTTCTAACGAGGCCTTCTATCTTTTTTTCTATGTAATTATTCCACTTCTTTTAATTTCATTCCTATGAAGATTCTTACATTGAATTTATAGAGGAAAAGTTTCCTCTTTATCAGAAGGTTATCAGAAATCCACAGGTTGAAGTCTTCCTTTTGCTGTCTCATAGATTTATAATTTTATATATTTATCTTTAAGAGAGACAGCATGACAAAATGGAGAGGGTGCTGGAATTGCACTTAGGAAGACTCAAGTTAAAATCCATGCTGTTTTATTTAGCAATTGTATAACAACAGGTAAATCATTTAACCTCAAATACTCTGAGCTATCCTGGTTGATGTTTAACAACTGACTCTCAAGGGGAAAACTTTTATGTTTAATCTGCATTATTAACATTTTTTACATCTTGTTCTGAGGTCTAGAAATTAGCAAAACAATATATCAATCCCAGATTTGTAGCATTTTCCAATTTCTGAAATATCAATGCTTTCAATGAAAATTTAACATTTGCCTCTTGAAAGCAAATTTGAGCAGGCTTAAGCACACTCTTACAACTCTAATAGTCACATTATACACCTATTGTTTCTACTCCTTCCTTTATGGTGGAGAGAATTCCCAAACCAATGAATTCACACATTATTGATGTATAGATTTCATATGTTCATTAGGGCTGGAAGAGTCCTTGGAAATCAAGTCCAATTCCTTCATTTTACAGATGAGGTAACTGAAGTGCAGGTAGATGAAGTCACATAGGTTATTAAGGAATAGACCTTGGAATTGAATATAGGTTTTCTGAATAAATCCTGACTCATTTTTATCATACTAAATTGTAACCCTTTCTCTTTTTTTCTTTTTTTTGATGTTTTTTTAAATGTACATTTTCTTTTCTTTGTTTTAAAGATTTATTAAAAAATTTTAAAGTTGGAGTGGCTAGGTAGTACAGTGGATAGAGCACCAGCCCTGTTCAAAGCTGGCCTCAAACACTTAATACTTCCTAGCTATGTGACCCTGGGCAAGCTACTTAACCCCAAGTGCCTCAAAAATTGTTTTAGGTTGCCAGTTGTTTCCCCCCTTCTTTCCATTCCTTTCCTCCCCTTGAGAAAGCAAGCAAATGATAGATATTTCAGTTCTTTCTCTGGAAGTACATAGAATTTTTCATCATGGGTCTTTTGGAATTATTTTGGATAATTGTCTTAATCAGAGTAAGTCTTCTACAGTCGATCATCATTGTAATATTGCTCTTACTGTGTACAATATTCTCCTGGTTCTGCTCACTTCATTTTGCATTACTTTTTATGTCTTCCCAGATTTTTCTGAAATCACCCCCTTTGTCATTTCTTACAACACAATATTCCATCACATACAAATACCACAACTTGTTCAGTCGTTCTCCAAATGAAGGGATCCTTGGGAGTGTCCTTATGTCACTTCTTCCGAGTTCTATGGGAGCACTTGCCTTGTGTGAGTTTTCCATAAAATGTTTTTTTCTGCTAAGGTATATTCGAACAATGTAATCAGTCCATTTGAGTTTCACTCTCTGTAATAGAGTGTGAATGCTTGGCAATTCAGTTTCAGAAAGGATCTCAGTGTCTGGAACCTCATCTTGTCAGGTGACTTTCATGATTTTCCTAAGAAAATTAAAATGGAAGTGATTTAGTTTCCTAATACCTCTTCTCTTCCACTTAGCTTCAAAGCCCTGTAAACAGCAAGCTAGAACCTGCATCAATTTCATAGTCTATGTGAATTTCCCTGGAAAGTGTATTGTAAACTTATTCACAACATTCAAAATTTCTCCACGTGCTGTAACTGATTATTTTATGTATTGATGGCGTGGTGCTGGCTGGTGGAATACCTGTGTTTTCTTGGTGTTAATTATTAGACCAAAATTAGCATAGTTAGCAGAGAATCAATCTCAGCCCCAGAGACTGTACTGAAAACACAATCACTGAACAAAAAATCATGTGCCCACTCTCCCTCCACTATAGTTTTGGCTGGTATCTTTTCCAGTTAAATAATTTACCGTTACTGTGATAACTGACCTTGATGCTATTTTCTTCCTTGTTGAAGGTATCTAACAACATTGCTGAAAACATCATGCTAAAAAGCATGGGAGCAAGCACATCACTCCATTGGTGACTGGGAAAGTTCGAGAGCATCTAAATCTATGCAAGCATGTCATCATAAAACTAAAGAACCAAATTAGGTGCAAGGTAACAGATAGAATAATTGCCCTAAAGGAGATTAGAATCCAAATGTGTCAAGAAGATATTTTTTTAAAGGGGCAAAGGAAAAAAATCTTTATTAATCAGGAAAGACATAAAGTAATTAAAAAGTGAATGTACAGAAATTAGCCTCCAACTCTGTAAACAAAGAGAGCAGTAGTGGATAAGGATAAGTAAGGATGCTTCTACTTTAAACTTACGACGTAAGAAATACATCCTGATGACATGATGGAACATTTGGAGTTCTCATAAGCAGGTGAAGCAGCCATATTGTCATGTGACCATATTAGGGTTGAATTTGAACAATACCCTAATATTTCTGAACTACCACTTCAGTAGCTAGATGGATAAAAGGATAGATAGACACCCCATACATACATACATACATACATACATACATACACACACAATACAAAGAATTAAGGCATAATTTAGTTTCCTTTGCAAAATATTGAGCTGATTTACTCTGACCAGAAGCCAATACAAACCATAGAACCTTATGCTTTATCCTATAGAGCCAAGAGATTCATTATTCATCTATATTATATTTTTGTCTTATGGAATATGTGTTATTGTATTGAGAATAAGTATTATGGCGCAATAGAAAAGGCACAGAACTGGAAATCAGTCTAACCCTGGCTTTATTGCTAATTAGCAAGGTTGTAACTAGGGCAAGATAATAGGGCTTTGCCCTAGGGTGCCAAAATTTAGAAGATACTGATAGTATCTTAAAATCTTTTGGTAGTATAAGAACAAATAATTGAACAAAAATCAGTTTTTAATAGATTTTATTGATAGCTTTTGCTTTTATTGCACCCAGAGTGGTGAAGAAGAAAGCAGAATGGTAGTGGGTTCTGGAAGAAGAGTTAGGCAAAAGAAGCTAACATGGGTTAGGACTAGGGTTGGATATAGAGAATGATGTACAAAGAGGATCCAGAGATTTAGGATTTCTTGAGACAAACAGATTGAGATATGAATTTCAAGAAAGTATTGGCTATATCATAAGAATTTATTTGTGGTCACATGAAGTCATTAAAAGGTTTATAACAATTTTGGGGGCAAGGAGGGGATCATCCCAGAAAATCTTAGTATATGCCCAAGGAGGTTAAATTCTAAATGATCAATGCAAATGATACCCTTTCACTTGGACAAAATTTCTTGTTTCTCTATCCTGTATTGGATCAGTGTACTAAGCTCTGTACTGTCTGCATTTCATCACTGAGTCAGGGTCAGCTTAATTGCCATCTTAGTGATTTCCACATATTGTCCCTATTTCAAAAAGCTGTGTCCAAGTCATCATTATCATTCCAGATTCTAGCTAAGAGTATTAGAATAATTCCTGGGAGAAAGACTCTTACATCTCTCCTTCCATTAGTATTCCTTACACATCCTGGAAAAAATACAATGCAATCTTTTACATGAATGTCTGTGATCTGTTCAAATGAAAAATGCTTATTCAACTATATTTAATTGGCTATACTGAACCTTTGTTGAACCTGTGACTCCAATCCGTAAATATGACACTCATCACCCCAAGTATCTACTTATCATTTGTATTACATTTGCCAAGTTGTTATAAGCAACCCCAAAGGTTAAAGGAAAAAAAGAGTCTTACAATTTAATCTTTAATTAGGTCAGGTCAGAATTTTATTCCTTTTGGCTAAAGGTCATTGTGCTTTCTAGTTATTGGGAGGAGAATCTGTGGCTTAGGAAGAAATTCTGGGAACTCTGAGCAAAACTTTAAGAAAAAAATTTTTGCCTTATGTTATTGAGTCATTTTAAACTGTTTGTGACTCCATTTTTAGGGTTTTGGCAGGGATATCAGAGTTGTTTGTCATTTCCTTCTCCAGATCATTTTTTTTTTACAGATGAGGAATTGAGGCAAATAGGGTTAAGTGACTTGTCCAGGGTCATACAGTTACTACAGGGCTGGGACTCCACACACTGTACCATATTGCTGTCCTTATATTAGGCAGAAGATAAACAGTCTTCATCCTTCATATTATATAGAGACTAGTAAGGCAATGGTTAGATCCATGGAGAGCAAAAAAGAAAGTAGCCTGAAAGGTATTCCCTGTCTCTTTTGCTCTGGCTCTGGTTTGCTTTCTCATATGCTTTGCATTTTCCCCATAAAGGACAAACTCACATGAAGAATTAATACTTTTCAAAGCATGTCTGATCTTTATCAAGTGGGTATCTCCTATAATTTAGAAGATTTAGCAGAAGTAATTATTTGTACATATAGTGCTTTATGGACCAATATTTTGTTAAATTTTGGATTGTGACAGGGATTGGACTTGTGATTTTATTGGTATAGGAAACTCCCTGGTAAAGTAACTCCGTCTACCAATTCAGCTTGGCCCCTAGCCTACAACTGATGCTTTTAGCCAATTGCCTGGAAAACTAAAAAGCTAAATAATTTTTTCTAGGATCACACAACTAGTATGTGTCAGAATCAGGATATAATCCCAGATTTCCCTGGCTTTGAGGCTATCCCTCTCTCCTCTATGCAATGTTGTGTTAATTATTAAGAGTTGTCACAAATAAGGTCTTATACTTAGGATGCTTAGCTCATTACTGGTGCTCAAATACAAGTGCACCAGAATGGCTAGGATGCTAGACTTGAAATAAAAAATACTGCATTCAATCCTATCTTCTAACACTAACTACATGACTGTAGGCAAGTCACTTAGCTTTCTAAAGTCTCAGTTTCCTCATCAGTCAAGTGAAGTTAATGATATCTGTAATACTCACCTCCAAAGAGCTTTTGTAAGGCTCAAATTTGTTAATGTATCTGGAAGGATTTGGAAATCTTAAAACGCTTTGTATTATTATTATTGTTTGATTAAGTTTAAGCATTCCCAAAGAGTCAAATCTTTTCATCATTAACTGATCTCCAAGAGCTCTTGGTCATAGTACACTGTCATGGTATTTATCCTTTAATTTAGAAACATTTATTCTAAATGTAGTGGGGATAGACCCATACATACACACACTCACACATATACATAGACACACATATAAACACATTCATACATATGTGCATGTGTATATATATATACATACATATAAATGTATGTATATGGCTGTGTGTATCTATAGAGAGAGATACATATATGTATTTGTATATTTGTATACACACACACACACACATATATATATATATATACATATATATATATATATATATATATATAATACACTGGGAAATGCTTCCCTTTTCTTCTCCTTTGCTCCCAGTTCTAGAAATAGTCTAATAAAATGAAATGTTATCAGCTTCTCTGTCCTAATTGTTTTTGAAATGGAAATTGTTTTCCAAGTGTTTTTCAAAAATGGAAAATGAAAGGAGGGGAAAAGAAATTGAATTAAAAGGAAAGGCAATAATTTAAATCTCTTCAACTGTTTGAAAGAGCTTTTTGGTAGGAAGCTGTTTAAATAATTCAGAGTTTCCCTTTCAAGCTGGTCCCCTGTCAGGACTTGAAACAGCATCTTTTCTGCCTGGGACACGTGATACAAGAAACTTAAAAGATACCTCTCTGGGTAATTTTTCATACTAAAAAAATATTTTCCCTAGTGGTGCTTATAACAACCACTTTGGAGCTTGAAAAAAAATCAAAATTGAGTTCTTTTTGAATTTTTTTCTTTTTCTCCAGAACACAAGCTCAGACTATAGGCTTTTTCATTGTAGGATGGCTTAACAGTAATGCTGAGAAGGACATTCATTGAGCTACCTATTTTTTCCTAAAGCTCAGGTTCAATTATGTCACTTTCTCCCTCCTTCTCCACCCCCCATCCTCACCCCTAAGTCTCAATAAACTCCAGTGTCTTCTCTTTGTCTTCAAGATCAAATACAAAATCCTCTATCATTTAAAGCCCTTCATGAGCTAGTCTGCCTCCTGCCTTTCCAGTCTTCTTATATCTTACTCCCCACTATGTACTCTTCAATTTAGTGTCCCCTATTCCTGGAATGATCTTCCTCCACTCTGCTTACTGACTTCTCTGCTTTTCTTTTAAGTCCCAACTAAAATCCTGTCTTTTACAGGAAATCTTTCCTACTCCTCTTAATTCTAATGCTTTCTCTCTATTAATTATTTCCTATTTATCCTATGTCTAGCTTGTTTTACATAGCTAGGTGAAGCAGTGACTAAAGTGTTGTATCTGGAGTTAGGAATATTTCTTGAGTTCAAGTCCAACCTCAGACAATTACTAATTGTGTGGCCCTGGGCAAGTCACTTAACTCTATTTGCCTCAGTTTTCTCATTTGTAAAATGAGTTGGAGATGGAAATGGCAAGCCTTTCCAGTATCTTTGCCAAAAAACCCCCCAAAAACCAAATGAGGTCATAAACTTTGTATGTTGTCATCCCCTTTAGATTATAAATTCTTTGAGGGCATGGATGGAGTTTTCTTTTGCTTTTTTTTATTTTTTGCCTCTTTTGATATCTCCAATACAGTATAATGTGTGACAAATTTGTTGTCTAGTTGTGTATAATTTTCCTCTGATTAGTCATTCAATGCTGATTTGGAAATATCTTCCCTGAGGTTTCTATGCTTCAGTCAGGCCAGACCAACACCCTGAGAGGTAAGGTCTTTCCCAACACCCTCCTAAGTTGTCTTAGGTTGGATCATTGCTTTACCCCAACTTTGAATTATTTCTTCTCTATAGTTCACTTTGAGGCATTATTTTAAATGATATGTGGGAGAATTTGGGAGAGTCAGTTAATTTTCTGCCTTATTCTACCATCTTCCCAGAATCCTCTGCTGAAAAGGTAGCCTTATGCTATATTTTTGTCTTTATTTTGTTCCCTTCCTTCTCAATACTACCTGTTAAGCAGTCATCTTGTTTTCTTTATCACTCTAACCCACCTCTTTCTTTTCTGTCTACCTGTAGAGGAGGTTTATTCTTCTTGTTGAACCTATATTGCTTTCTTTGAAAGCTGAATAGTTTGGTCAGGACAGCCTCTAATTAATTGGTTGTTGTTTTTCCTTCTTGAAGAAGACCAAAATGATGTCACACTCTTGGGGTCAAGGTATAACTGTGGCTGATAAAACCAACATGAACCCAGAAGACACTATCACCCATTGGGCACAATTAGTCCACGTGAACATTTGGAGTAGAGATGTTTCGAAATCTGAACATCTCACATTTCTTTTGAGCTACTGGAATTCTTTTGCACCTTCTTTGATGGGACATGTCACGTGGAATGGTCTTATGCCAGTGTCTCTATGTGGTGCAATTGATTCCAGAGTTTTTCAGAGAGACCTTGAGAGTGTCCTTATTTTACTTCTTCTGCCCTTCATGTGAGTGCTTGCTTTGTTTGAGTTCTCCTTAAAATAGTCTTTTAGGGCAACATGCATTTAACATTTGAACAATATGGCAGCTATTCTCTGCAGTAGAGTTTAAATATTTGACAATTTAGCTCAAGAAAGGACCTCAGAGTTGAGTACCTTATCTTACCAAGTGACAGTTCTGAATCTTCCTAAGATAATCCAAATGAAAGTGATTCCGTTTCCTGGCATGGTGTTGGTATGCTGTCCAGGCTTCATAGGCATATAACAAAGTTTTGTCTCACTTTCCTTTAGAACCTAGAAAATATGGAGCTAGCTCTGGAAATTCAGGCATCAATGTCATTGTCTATGTGGACATCTTTGGAAAATATACTGCCAAACTAAGTGAACTTTTCCACATTATTCAAAACTTCTCCATTTTCTATAATTGATAGTTCCACATATGTATGGTGTGATGCTGGCTGGTGGAGCTCCTGTGTTTTCTTGGTGTCAGTTGTTAACATGCCAAAATTAGCACTAGTGGCAGAGAATTGATCCATACCCTGCTGCCGATTAGCCTCAGAGGTTACAATGGGTGAACAATCATCTGTGAACAAAAAAATCATGCATCAACTCTTTCTCTACTTAAGTCTTGGCTTGTAGCCTGTTCAAGTTAAATAAATTACCTTCAGTGTGGTAGTTGACCTTGAAGCTGTTTTTGTTTTTGTTGGAGGTACCTAACAATATTGCTGAAAACATCATGCTAAAAAGCATGGGAGCAAGCATACAGTCTTACTTCACTCCTTTGGTAACTGGGAAAGTTCAAGAGCATCATGTGTATGTGTATATATATATATATAGACATACATACGTATATATAATCTTCCACAAGCCCTCACAATTAACAGTGTCAAAGGTCTTGGTCAGATTGATGAATATTGTATACAGATTTCTTTACAGATCTTGGCATTTCTTCTGGAGTTGTTAGGCAGCAAACATTTTATTGACTATTCCTTGGTCCTTTCTGAAGGCACATTAGCTCTCAGGTAGATGGTCATTTTTAAGTGACGGGTTAGCTAATTAAGGAGGACTAAGAATCTTGCCAGCATTGAGTAAGAGAGCTACATCCTGTGATTGTCACAGAACAACCTACTTCCTTTTTCTTCACAGAAATGAACAATGGAGGCATCCTTGAACTCCTGGGGGACAATCTCTTCTTGCCATATAACCTGGAAGATTTCAATCAGCTTTTTTTTATAAGCAGTAAACTCCCTGCCTTGTATTAGCTGGAATAGAATCAACACTTTGCCATGAAAGGAATCTAATCACATTCAAAAACCTCTTCTTTGGTTTTGGTTAGAGAGGGTTTGACTTCTCTCTAAGATATGTGGTCAATGGCTTCAACATTGATTGATGATGGTCTGTTGAGAATACTATGGACATGTTTAGCCCTTCTCTCCAGAATTCTGTCCTTATCACTAATCAATGTGGCTCCATCATCACTGAGTAGTTGAGATGCAGCATAGGTCTTTGACCCATCAATAATCTTCAGGGCACCATAAAAGCTCTTTGCATTGTTACTATCAGCATAAAATTGGATTTCATCTATTTTCTTACTGAGTCAAGAATCCCACATCTCTCTAAGCTTTGCTTGAACTTTACTTTTATGGAGTTAAATACAGTCTCCCTAGAGACAGATGAACTATTCTTTTGGTAAGTCCTGTGTAATTCTCATTTTTTTATTTATCAGATTCTGAATTTCTCCATCATTTCTGTCAAAGCAGTCTTAATGTTTGCAGGTGTTCTGGCCCTGATGAGTAAATGCTGTACTGTACACCAAATCTCTGAAAGTAGCCCACTCATCTTCTGTTCCAACCATTTATTGGCTCAGCTTTCCCTCCAAGTTAGCAATGAACTGTTCATGCTTAGAGAAGTGACCTATTTTACTGACATTAAGTCTTCAGATAGACATTTTGCCTTGAGACTGCTGCTTTTGTTAAATGCAAATATTTACGTTAGTAAGTCTAAGATGATAGGGTCAGCCCTCTATACCACCCTTGGCCTTCATCACTTTCCCATCCTGTCTCTCTCTTCTTGCAGTGACTTAGTCTATTAAATGCCAGTGTCTGCTGTGATGGTACCTCCAGGAAGGGTTTTTGCATTTAGGTAGATGGAATTGTGTTGGTGATAAGATGGTCATGAGACACAAAAATCTTCAATACTAAGTGACCATTCCTGTTACTGTTTCTGATCATTCCTTTTAATGACTCCTTGCCATTTCCAATAGTCTGTGTTTAATCTTACATTAAAGTCACCCAGAATTATAGGTTTGTTCTCTTTTGGCACATTGATGATGAGAATCTCTAGGTCTTCACAAAATTTTTCTTTGACCTCGTAGAGTTCATTATGGTGAGAGCATATGCACTGATAAGGGTGGTTTGGTGCTTTCCTGGGGCAATTGCATTGTCATTGAGCCTATTATTCACTCTTTAGAATCAAACTGGGGCCCTATAAATTGCCTACTAAGTCATCCACTTAAACCTGAGATAATAAAAAATGTTAATAAACACTAATATTCGCACCATGGTTCATGAAGGCTTTTAACAAGCACTTCATCTGAGATCTTCAAGTGATTTCCCTTAATAGATAACTTCCTTGTGGTCACATCTGATCTTGACTCAAAGTGATTATCCTAACCCACCATGTGTAGGCTCGAGCTAAAATGCTTTTTGGCTGAGCTCCCATAACTGAATTCAAGAACCTTGCTTCATAAAGATTTTTATAAGTAGTCATAACTCACGCTTCTGAGGGTTTGAATTGCAGAATTCTTAATTCTCTCTTTTTTTTTCCCAGGGAATCCCACACAGGTGATCAGATAATTTGGGCAAAAAAAAAAATCTATTTTGAATGATTACTGAATGGGTCAATTAATCAAATAATTATCAAGTTTTAACTTTGTCTTACCTTCTATAAGCACAATTTTCCTTGCTGGGACACTTAAATTTTTGGAACCTGCAATGAGTTGGGTAGGCAAAAGAAATTTATTACAACAGTTTCATTTGGGATTTTCCTAATGGCCACAGTCAGATAATTAAACACAAGAAGAATTGGAAGGATACACATGAATTTTCATATTTTTGCATTGCTAATTTTTCAAGTTTTACTGCAAATTTAAGAAAAGAAGTATCATAAGCATCAATAGGTAGCTAACAGGTTTTACTACAGCAGAGATGGGAAAGTAAAAGTCCAGGATTAGTGATCATTGTCAGAAACCTTTGCTAGGTCCCTAATGCATTTTGAGGAATGGTATAGAGAATGTTCTGTGTCACTGACAGTCTTTTATTGTTCCTTTGTCTGCTTTGCTGTACAGATAGATTATACATCAGGATACAAAAGAGTCTCTATCTCCTATTTGTGACTTGCCAGTCTCTTAAAATATGTCCTTGCATGTTATATACCTCCAAATCTCTTAGACGCTGGAAACTACATTTCTTTCCTTTAGCAGTGAAGCTTCATGCTATCAAGTAACAGAGAAAGCAGAAAATCCTAGAATTTAATTCAACAAGCATCTGTTATGCTCCTGCTGTAGACAAGGACATAGAGCTTATTGCTGAGGCAAAGCCAAGAAATAGGTTGTTGCCATTTTTTGTCCTTGATTTTGGAGAGAACCAACCATGGGGTGATGTCTTAACTCATTCATGGATTGGATTTAAGTGAAGGTTCATTCTTTCAGAGTCTTCAAAGTCCAATGAAAAAACAAAAGTGAAAACTATTGTCAATGGCCCGGGGTTACAGTGGATGACTTAGGCAAATTCTAAGCAATTCTTTGCACCTGCTTCAGATGCCTTGTTGGCCATTGGAACGAATTGTTCTTATTCACTATTTCCACTGGGGAGACTCTGCACAAGCTTCTCAGCCATCTAACTCACAAACAGAAGAAATCCTTTAAGCATGTTCTTCAAGTTATGGAGGAAACATTAATGAAAAGCCTTTTAGATCACTTTAAAATGGGTATATCGAGCTGCTTTCCTATCTTCCCTATATCTCCATTAATCACCCAAACAACTGGATTTCTTCTTTTCCTGACTATTTTACCACATTATTACCACCAAATTCCTCATCATTTGGCCTACATTAGTTCATTCTTCAAAACTATCCAAAGACTTCCTATTCATGTGTAGATTTAATTTATACTTTTGAACATAGTTAACTCACTTCATTCAACAGTTTAGTTCAGCAAATATATTAAGGATCTTCTATGTATACGGCAATGAACGAGATGTTTATAAAGATCACAATGAAAAAATTCTGGCCTCTAATGAGTTTAGATTTCTAATAAAGGGAAACAGCATATACATAGATAAATAAATCTAAATTAAAGCTTAAACAGGAGATACAAAGAAATTTCAAATGAGATGGTATATATAAAGGGCTTTGTATACCTCAAAGTATTATATAATAATATTGTTGTTGTTGTTGAGGGATCACTAACTGGAGAAGTCTGCATCAGCCACATATAGGAGACAAACTGAGACAAACTTTAAGACCTTCATCTTTTTTTTTTTTTTTTTTTTTGCTGAGGCAATTGAGGTTAAGTGACTTGCCCAGGGTCACACAGCTAGGAAGTGTTAAGTGTCTGAGACCAGATTTGAACTCAGGTCTTCCTGACTTCAGGGCTGGTGCTCTATCCACTGCACCACCTAGCTGCCCTGAGACAAACTTTAAAGGAAGATTTTTTTATGAAGCAGTTAAGAGGGAATTAGAACTTTGTATATTGTAAAGTATTTTTTTAAACAATCAATCAACCTACAAGCTTTTATCAAGTACCTATTATGGATCAGTAACTATGCTAGGCCACGGGGATTCAAAAGTTAAAAAAAAAAGTTCCTGCTGTCAATGTACTTATATTCTAATGAGAGATTATATATATATATATATATATATATATATATATATATATATATATATACACACATACACACATACATACATAAATACATATATATGGATATATAAAGGTATACATATACACATGTGCACATACATATATATAGATAGATAAACACTTTACACACACACATAAAAGTTAGTTCAAGGATCTGTTCTGTGCGAGATAATGATATATACACATACACATTGAAATGTATGTAAAAATGTTTATATACACATATAGACAACACAAATAAAACAAATGGATGATAACCTGGTTAGGGGAGGCACTAAGGGCTGTCAGAGAGTGGGGATCACTGAGGAGAACCAGGAAAGGCTTTATGCACTAAGGGTCTTTATTCATATTGACTATTTTGCCGATAGTCTGACATTGTCCCCTCCTCCATCCTTTTTTTTTCTACAACCCAGCAAATGGCCAGAAGCAAAATCCTGCTTCCTCCTAGTGAGGGAGAACATTCAGATCATTCTCCTGGTCAGGAAGCAACAACTTGCCTTCCTGTATTAGGGCTGTCTGATTTCTTTTCATGTCAGGTCCAGAAGCAATGAGATTTTTACCACCCACTCTCCTTTCTTATGTAGTGCAATGGACAGAGTGAAAATAGACCCAGGGTCCACACACTTCAGTGCCCAGCTTCATGTGCCAGCTCTGCCTGGAGATGGAAAGGACTGAGCATGCTGGTGTCTGCACTCTACAATTCTCTGCACAATCATTTCTATCATTCTAATTAAAGTCTGTGATGAAAAACCACTAATGTTTCATGACAACACTGGAATTAGAAATGGAAGAAGATAGTTTCCTTGGGTTGATGTGCGCATGTGAGTGTGTATGTATATGTGTCTATGTGTTGGGGTGGGGAGGGAAGGATGATGGGGTGTTTAATCCTGTAGAGGACTCAGTGTCATGCTTCTTGACTCTTTAGTATTTAAAAAAAAAGCTTTCTCAATTAAAAGGGAGGGAGAAGGAGGGGGAGGGATGGAGGGAGAAACAGAGACAGAAACAGAGACAGAGACAGACAGAGACATTGACAGAGACAGAGACAGAGAGAAGGAGGGAGAGGGAGAAGGGAAGGGGTAAGAGGAGGGACAGAGAGAGATCTCTGATTTTTGCTATTTTTCTATATCAATCACCAGTTCTTTTTTTATTAGTTAGAATAGGTTCCACTAAAGCTATTCTTTTCATTGTTTCTTATATCTCCTGAAAGATGAAATTAGCAACATTGTCTTCTTAAAAAAGCATTAGTTACTTTGAAGAGAGAAAGAGAAAGAAAGAAAAAGAGAGATAGAAGTGGAAAAGATGAGTGAAGAGAGACAGAGAGGGAGCAAGACAGGAAGACAGAGAGGGTAAGAGGTGAAAACTACAGATTACTTCTAACAACAAAAATTGATCTATCCTATCTGCCATCTTTTTCTGGGCAGATTTTATTTCTTTCTCTGCATATCAGTAAATTACTTAGTAGAAACAGAGCCAAAAAAAGATTATTTCCCATCTGTTCCACCTTTATTTTGCCCTCAAAGTAAAACAGAGACCAGCTAAAACCTTTTACCCTTGTCTTCCCATTATTCTAATGCAATGTCATTGAGCCTTAAAAATCAAAGGTTTTTGGTGTCTTATAGATCTTTAGGAGAGGAGAAATCATGGCTCACCTTATAACAGAAGGCCCTGGGTTAAACCAAAAGGATTTGTCCAGGTATTCTGCTCTGCCCATTGGTCTAAGTGGTGCTTGTTTCTCACCACACTTGGCCTTTGCAGAATGTATCTGGGAGGGAAACCTTGGAGAAATCTGAGTTCCATTTTCACTCCTAGCTGAAAAGATGTGTGTGTGTGTGTGTGTGTGTGTGTGTATGTGTGTGTGTGTTGTGTATGTGTTGTGTGTGTGTCTAAGAAGGTACATATCCTGTGAAAGTAAATTAAGGAAAAATTGCTTTCTGACAAATTCAAAGGCAGCTGTGAATGTCATCCTAGATAAATTCAAGAAGTGCTCAGAACTTAAGGTTTTTTTTTTAAACAAAGATTACCCCTAGGAAAAGAATCAGAGCTCATGCAAGGCTATATGAAAGTATTGCTAGTATGCTGATTTCTGAGCTAAATAGATTCCCCATGTCTAAATTTGGGTTACTCTCTAGAGTCAACTTTGAACTTCAAGCATCTTTTGGCTAGTAAGTGCTTTCTTCGACTACTTTTCATTTTAGATGTACTGTAGACTTTTTGGAAGCTGGTCTCAGTCTCCACTTATAACTTTGTGTCCATGGGAACCTACAAAGGAATTTTTAGGATACTACCTATTTTTAAATTGGGAACTGCCTATTTTGCTGAAAGAAACTTCAATGGTGATAATGATGGTTGTAGTGATAAAAAACAAAACAAAACAAAACAAAAACAACCTCATGTAATTATATAATAGCTTGAGGTTTTCAAAGAATTTTTCTGAAAACAACCCCCATGAGGTAGTAAAAGTTGGTATGAGTAATTATTGTTTCCATTATACAGATGAAGATATTAAGCCGCAGAAAGCTTAAATGATTTTTCTCATGGTCGAAGCAACTAGTAAATGACAGATACTGAAGAGACAGCAGCTATGTACAAATACAAAATACTTCTCTTAAGGAGCAACAAGGGAATCTGCATGATGGAAGGGAAAGAATACTGCATCTGGAATCAACCTGGTTTCAAAGCCTAGCTCTACTACTTACTGGCTGTATGAGATGAAACAATTTATTTATTCTTCCTGAACCTCATTTTCTTTACCTATATATATCAGGTTTAGAGATGGCATCCATGTGTAGCCTACACTGGCGATACAGTCCTTTCTTTAATTTCTCATTTCTTTAATAATTCTCATCCCTGGTTCTGAAGCAATCAGGGAGTATGTTATGATAGTTCCTCATAAATGAATAGAAATGACAATGTTCATCATTATTTAGCTCAGAGTTCCTGATTCTAGTTAATAAGTAAATTTTCTTCATAAACTTTCACTCCTCATATGCTCTCTAAAATCCCTTTGTCTTATGCCTTAAATAAGCATAAGTATTATAGATATATACTTTATTGACAGTATAAAAAACAATTCAGACTTTATTTAAATATTCCAACAATTAACAGTGAAAATAATTGCAAAATCACTTTTAACTATCAACTGCAGTTTCTTATTTTTACACAACTCTGGAAGTATAGTCTCATATATACTTCTGTTTAGATGGGAACAAAAATCCTTTCTCCAGAATTCTTATGATTTCTTTTCCAAGTATAAGAACTAAACTCAGGTCCCTCAATATCTTTTCAAATTCTTTTTTCTCGATAGTTAACTTAGTTTCTGTTCTTTCTTTCTGTGCCTATACGGTCTTTCCCCATTCAAAACAATTTTTCTAAAATGATAATTAAATTATAACCCAAGGAACCAACTCTTTCCCTTTTTAGTTGAGACTCTGTAGTAGAAGTTATTGAGGCTAGGGTTACATATAAAATATGAATTGAACTATATGCTTTCCAGAGTCTCCTGCAGTTCTAAATCTATGATCCAATTATCCCATAGATATAATATTCACATTTTGTTTGGCGTCATTAGTGTTGTAAGTTAGGAAATATTAGAACACACAGCTGTATGAGGAAGTTAGTTTTATTCAGATGTTAACTTTTAATTCTTAATTCTAGTGCCTTCCTTCTGTTAATTATTTTCTATTTATCTTGTACATAACTTGCTTTGTGTATATTAGATTGTAAGCTTCTTAAGAAAAGGGAATATCTTTTGCCTCATTTTATATTCCCAGTATTGAGTATAGTGCCTGGTATATAGTAGGCACTTAATATATGCTTATTGTCAGGCACTATGTTCAACACTGGGGCCAACTTACTTTCATACTTTCTTCCTTATCCCCAGCTTTCCTCTTCCTTATCATCACTATGGGCAACTAGGTGATTCAAGGGATAGAGCACTGGGCCTGAAATTAAAATATGACCTCTGGAATGAACTAGCTATGTGATCCTGGGCAAGTCACTTAATCTCTATTTATCTCAATTTCCTCAACTGTAAAATGGAGGTAATAATAGTATGTACCTCCCAAGGTTATTGTGAAGATCAGATGAAACATTTGTAAAGTGTTTAGCACAGTACCTGATACATATTAGGCTCTATATAGATGCTTACCCTTGCTCCTCTTCCTCCCCTCACACAAGGCTCACATACCCAGAAAGGGACCTTGGAATCTGTGTAGTCTAGCTAATGCCCAATCAGGATCTTCTCTGGAATAATGGATAAGCGGTCATCCAGTCTTTGCTTGTAGATCCCTGTGAAGGGGGAACCCATCACTTTCAAAGAGAGTCTTTTCCTTACATTAGGGTTAAATGTCCAGAAGAAATCTTATATTAGGGTTAAATGGGCTTTCTAACTATTTGCTAGTTTTGCAACTAGTTTTGTCCTTTGGAGTCCAACAGAATAAGTGCAACTAATCCTTCTTTCATACTATAGCCCTTCAAATGCTTGATGCCATGTTACCCTTTAATGCTTCCTGTTAGACATATTGCATGTCTTTTTGTTTTATAATGAAATTCTCATTTTATTTGTTTATTTTTTTGGCAAGACAAGTGACTTACCCGGATCACATAGCTAGGAAGTTAATAAGTGCTTGAGGACAGATTTGAACTCAGGACCCTTGGCTCCCAGAGCCAGTTCTCTGTCTATTAAGCCACCTTAGCTGCCCTCATATATCTTAATATATTGCAAAGATTGTCTTACCCTTCTCATCTGCTATTTCTCCCTGCAGAGTCACATATAGTCTGTTGTCCCTCAAGATTCATAGATCTTTTTTTTTTTTCAGATGAAGTACTGACTAACTACACTCCACCATCACCTATTTGTGAAGTTGGGATTTTGAATCCAAATGTGGGACTACACTGATAGTTCCATCATTTAAAAAAAATCAAGAAATTAAATGAGAGAAAGCGTAATTAGGCTGGTCAACTGGTAAGAGGGAAGGATGACATGTGGACAGTCCATGTGCTCCATTGATTTCCTTGATATGTTGGGAGAAAGCAAGGATATTCCCTACAACACATTGGATGGAAGAATATAGAATTAAATAGAATAGACTGGCATGGATGGGTTGCCATTTGCACTGTGTGAGAAGGAATTCTTGAATCAGTGAAATCACAGATTCTCTGGAGTATTCTGAGTAAATTTCATTTAATTATATTGAGTCCAGTGTTTTAGCCTGTCAGTATCTTAAATAGTACAGAATCTATTGGTACTCCGCTGAAGACCTTCCAAGTTCATATCAACCTATTACAATCTACTCTTTGAATCTGGCCTTTTAATCAGTTCCTATTTGACCTAATCATGCCATTGTCTAGTCTATATCTCTCCATCTTTCCCACAAAAATAGCATAAAGGAAATTGTGAAATGTTTTCTCACCTTAATAAGAATGACTTGGTCAGAAGTAATATTTGAAAGGCACTAAAAAGAAAATATTTTGACTCTTTCAGAGGGAAGTTCTCTGTCCATCAGGTCATCTGTAGGAATGGTAAGCAAACACTAATTCTAAGAGAGTGGGCTTTCTAATGAATAACTCTTTAAATGGATATGTTAGCTTTTTCAGTTACAGGATTTTTCTAAAGAACAATAAATAGATTCTGATTTTAGTATTAAATCACATGAGAAATATTGCTCTCTAAGTTCCATTTAATGTTTTTCTTTAAACTAATTTAAATCTTGTTATTTTCCCTATGTCCAATTTATATATATATATCTTTAAAGGTATCAAAACTGATTTTTCTCTTGAATTTCTGCTGTTTTGGGGAGATGAATGCTGTGTGTGGTAGTGAATCAAAGGCTGACCTTGGAGATAAGAACTGAGTTCAAATCTTTTCTCTGCCAATGGCTGTGTAACCATAGGCAATTTCACTTAACCACACTGAGAGAGCCTGGGCAGCTCTATAAGCCAGTGTTTTACAAATGAATGGCTTGTACCTGTATTAGTGGAGTTTCCATATAAGGAATTCTCTACACAGATAAAATCAAAGGGCTAAACCAAAATCTTAGCAAAGATACTTAAAAACCTTTTATGCTATCTTTCCTGATATTAGATTTGATATTGAAATCTCTCATCTATGAAGGTTTCAGTTTCTCTCTTATTATGTTTACTCCTCTCTCTCCCTAAGAGGCAATATGGTGAACCCATTAGAAAGCTATCTTTATCACCAGGAAAATCCGGCTTCACATCTGCCTCTACATATATTGGTTGTGTCATCCTGGACAAATCTCTTAATTTTTCAATATTTTAGGCAATTCTCTAAGACCATAAGTTTCAGATCTGGTCTTTTCATTAGAAATAGGTTAAATTCACCTATGTCATTGAATGACCATCTTCTTCCCTGGAGGATAATGCTCATTCTAGCTGGATAGGTTATTCTTGGCTGTAATCCAAGTTCCTTTGCCCTTCGGAATATCTGGTTCCAGGCCCTTCAATCCTTCAATGTGGAGGCTGACAGATCGTGTGTGATTCTAATTATTGATCCTCGGTATTTGAATTGTTTCTTTCTAGCTGCAAGCAGAATCTTTTCCTTGGTGCTATAGTCCTGAAATTTAGCCACAATATTCCTTGGGGTTTTAATTTTGGGGTCTCTTTCAGGAAGTGATCGGTGAATTCTTTCAATGGGGATTTTGCCTTCTGATTCTACAATCTCAGGGCAGTTTTCTTTCAGGATTTCCTGGAAGATAGTGTTTAGATTCTTTTTTTCATCATGACTTTCAGGAAGTCCAATAATCCTTAGATTGTCTCTCCTAGATCTATTTTCCAAGTCAGTTGTTTTTCCTAGGAGATATTTCATATTTTCTTCTAATTTTTCTTTTTTTTTTTGTTTTTGTTTGACTGATTCTTGAAGTCTTATTGAGTCATTCACTTGCATTTGTTCAATTCTTATTTTTAAAGTGTTGTTTTCTTCAGTTACCTTTTTAAGCTCCTTTTCTAACTGGACAATTTGTTCATTGCACTCTTTTTCCACTTCACTAATTTTATTTTTCAATAAATTGGTGTCTTTATCATATCTCTTTTGGAGGGCTTCTTGCAGTGACTTCAGTTTATTTTCCCATTTATCCTCTAACTCTCATTTGAGATTCTGTATGCAATCTTCCAGAAAGGCCTTTTGAAAAGGGGACCAGTGATGGTCCTTAATAACATCCTCTAAAGTTTTGTCTAAAGGAACCTCAGAATCTGGGGTCATTCCTTCTCTGTCTCGATAAAAGCTGTCTATGGTGAGAGCTCTCTTTTGCCTCTTCATTTTTTTTTTTTTAGACAGTGTGTATATCTCTTTAAGGTTTGGAAAAACCACGGCTAAAGCTCTTTGCCCGGGGGCAATTTGGCGAATTAATTTAAAGTGCTGGGCCGGTGGGGGCTAGGACTAAGTCTGAATTACTCCTTAAACAAGGCAAGTCTGCCAGAACACCTGCCCCCAATCCGGGCAGAGTGTCCCCAGTGCCTCAGATAAACTCCAGGTGTGTGGAGTTTGGAGTTGGAGTTTTTGCCACAATGAGCTGAGCTGAGTCCCACCCTCACTTCCAGCCTACACCACTCTTTATCCCTCTGTCCGAGATAGGCAAACCTGATGTGAAGTTCTTCAGAGGTATCAGCAAGCAGTATCTAAGTATTTCTAAATTCATTGACTTGAAGATCAGTTCAGAGGCTTATTTTATTGTTGATTTGAGAGAAGATCGTTTTCACTCTGCCATCTTGGCTCCGCCCCCTTCAAGACCATAAGTTTCAGAGAAGGGAAAGACATATTTGTAAAGGGAGTTTTATCATCTGAGACTTTCCTGTAATAATGTTATTGGTACAATCCCATCCCCATCTTCCTACTAATCCTTATAAAAAAACATTTCATTGTATGACAAATTTTGTAATTTTTTTTTTCCTGGTGAGCGAATGACACTGTTAATAGCAGAGGAGGTGAAATGGCAAATATATTGTCAAGCAACAAATATTTAGAAACTTACCACTGAAATTCTGTGACCCCCTTTAATGCTAATGAATTGTTCCTGACAATAATTAATTGTCTCTTCCTCTTTTCATAAAGCTTTCTAGGCATTTCACAATCAATTAACAGTTCAGGGATGGCATCAATAGGCACATTTTTGTAATGTGCTTACACTCAGAACTTTCTAACACACAATTTCATTCTTAATAAGGAAATTGGTCTAAGTCTAGGAAGCAAGACAACCAAGCAGTCTCCCAACTTGCTTTACCATCATCAGCCTGTCTTCTTGCCCTCTCCCTTGTATCTTTCATGCATTACCTTACCTCATTGTGGCTGTGTTAAAATACAGACTATACTGGGCCATCATTGGATTGATGACATCTAAGAAGCTGATGGGATTGAGAAGAAAAGTGCAGACCTGGGAATGGGCAGAGGAGAGGGAGGAAGGAGGAAGTTAAACCTGATAGACCAGGGTGATAAAATATGACATAGAAAACACTGTTAAATTCCATGGTCCCACATATTGGAATAGAAAGAGGAAGGTTATAGATATTTTTATGGTCATTGGCAATTAGCAAAAATTATAGCATGAAACACACAAATTGGAATAAACCTTTATCAATAATTAGCAAAGGTTGGTGAATAGTGGAGTAAAGCCAAATAGATGTTCTCAGTAAAATATCATGGCCTGTGTTTTCTAAGTATACAATTACCACTGGAGTCTTATAGTGGATGGGATGATTATACCTTAGATCTCAATTAGGGTAAATGGTGAATCCTGTCAAGTAGTTCCATTATTCTAATCTGCCCTGCATTTTTCCATTGGACTGGGACCAATGACCATATTTTGCATAATTATAACTTTGACTACTGTGAATTCAAATACATTGGACTACTTTATGGAATTCATTATTTGCACTAATTTGGAACCTGGCTGCAATATGATGATTGTAAAACTTTAATGAGGAAGCAGTTTTTTTGTGTGACTCACTCCCCTCTCCATGGTGGATGAAATAGACACCATTATTAATCTATACACTTTGAATTTTCAAGGGTATATCTGTATGGCACCAGGTAGTTGCTGTTTGGGGGGAAAATGCAAACTTTATCATCCACAATGATGGTGGAAATACAAAGATCACAATACCAGAGTTAGTGCCCTCCCTGCCACAATCCCTGACACATGGTAACATGCAATCAGAAATCATATTCCTTAATCCTCTCCTCACTTCCCCCTCCTTAGTTGTTGGAGCTCTTTCTCTCATCTTCAAAATATTATGGCTATACTTATTTATCTCTTAATCTGTCTATAAATTATATCCACCACCACATTTCCAGTCTCCAATAAAATTTAAATTACTTGAGAGATGAAACTAATTTTTTTTTGTTTTTATATTTCCAGTGTTTGCATACAGTAGGCATCTAATAAGATTGGATTTGATCTAATAGCAACATCCATTCAAGTAATAGCTGCCAAGCCATATTTTGGTATTTTTGAGTTGTATTACTGTCTCTTAGATTAATTATATTTCAGGTATGGTATTTGATTGATTTACAAGGGCAAATTAAAGCTATTATTTAATCAATTAAATAACAATGAGAGATTTTCAAATAGAGTCAGTTTTGTCTTAGCACTTTGTTTCATCATTTTCAAGTTTATCTTGACTAGGTAAACTAGATATTGGGTACTCAAAGCAAAATCTTATATAATCATCAGTTTAAATAGTCAGACAATCAGAATAATTTAGGTGGAAGTGGAATTTTAGGTCAAGGGCATGCTAGAAATTACCCAAATACATAAAGAAAATAGAAACTACTAAATGCTAGCCATCATGAATCTACTTATTTTATTCCAGCCTTGTGAATGATTCTTTATGGTCTTACCATGCATGTTTGACCTCAATTATCTGCTTTGAGCCCAAGAACCGTGAAATGTTGGACTTGAGCAGGTTGTAGTGCAGTACTTTCAACACATAAAGATCTGGACACTCGCTCCTTTGACTTTGATTTGGTAAGGACAGACCACATTCACTAAAACTATTGATGGTTCTGCTGAAATGAAAGTTGAAGGAAACACAAAATGATTTATATGACACATTGTAGATACTGGTGATTTTTAAGTCAGGAATAAATGAGAAAGGAGAAGTGTGAATAGAGATTAATAAGTTATAGATTCATTGGATCCTGCATTCAAATGATCATTTACCTTTGCTTTGGTATTTCAATATATTGATTCTAATGAATGGGTATTTTCCTTTCTTTTTTCCTTTCCCATTTGCACTAAGGGAGTTCTTTAGAGAATGATTTGTCAGACTGTCCACTTAAATGGTTACATATTTCATGGAAAAATCAAATTTGTGAATTCATTTCTGCCAGAAGGGAGAATATGGTGATTCTAGAAGAAATCATGAAATTGTGATGACTGTTCTCTAATCACTTACTGATTTTCTATTATTACATTTATCACTGTGGTTCTTCTGAATCTTCCATTCTCTTAAGTCCCCAAACTTCACTTCATTCTCCATTCTCCAATTCTTCCCATTCCCCACTCTTAGCACATGACCTTGCCTCTTACTTTATTGAAATTTTGAAGCATTCAAACTTCAGTTCCTTCCACTCCTTTTCTCTATTCCTTATAGCCTCTCCAAATCACTACCCATTTCCTCCTTTCCCTTCAATCAGAGAAGATAAGGTGGCCTAACTGTTCGCCAACACTAATTCCTTCATCTCTGTTTATCTCTGATCCCACTCCTATCATTTCTATTATTTTGTTCCATTCTTGCTCTCTGATGAATTCTGTTTCTTTCTGTTACTCTCTTTACCCCATATCTTCTCTGATCTCTGCTATTCTAAAAACAAAATGAAACATATCATTCTCCTTTCACCAATCCCCTCAACCTATGGTTCCTTTATATCTCTGTTCTTCCATCACAACCAGATGGTTCTAAAAACAAAGATCTACTCTTTTTTTTTTAAATAGATCTTTTAATTATTATATTTATTTTCTCCAGTTACATGTAAAAACATATCTGTTATACATGTACATTCACTTCTTTTTTACATATTTCCATATATATTATGTTGGGGGAGAAAAATCAGAATAAAAGGAAAAAAATAACAAAAAAAGGTGAAAATAGTATGTGTTGATCTACATTCAATTTCCATAAGTCTCTTTCTGGATGTGAATGGTGCTTTCCATCCAAGTGTATTGGGTTGTCTTGGATCACTGAACCACTGAGAAGAACCAAGTCTATCATAATTGATCATTGCCCAATCCTATTGCTGTGTACATTGTTTTCCTGGTTCTTCTTGATTCACTCAGCATCATTTTATGTAAATCTTTTCATACAGGATTCAATGATTCTATAACTTGTTGATTATTCTTTTTCACCATCCAGTCTTTCCTCAGCTTCTTATAATATGTTCCACTAGACTCTACTGAAACTGGAAGCCCTCTCCTAGGTCACTACTTATCTTAATATATTAGCATTTTTGGTGCTCAAGCCCAATGACCTCTCCATAGAATCTGACATTACTGACCATAACCTCCTTGATATTCTCCTTTCCCTTTATTTCAATGATAGTGCAGCTTCATGACTCTTCTCCTATCTCTCTGATAGGTTCATCTGTCTTACTTTTTGGCTCTTATGAACATGGATATCCTCTAGAGCTCTGTCCTCTTCTGTTTTCACTCTCTTCCTTGGTAATCTCTTTCAATTGCTTCAGTTGTAACCTCTGGGCAGATGACTCCCAAACCTATATATCCAGTACAATTTCTTCCCAAAATTCTAATTGTACATTTTAAAGCATCTGATCAATCTTTTTACATGAATGTCTTTTCAGTTCCACCAACTCAATGTGTCTTAAAGTGAAATCCTCGTGTTCTTCCCAAAATTTGCCTCTGTATCTAATTTTTCTATTTCTGTTGATGGCACTATTATATTTACAACTTACTCTGCTTCAAACATCAGTTATTGATATCTCTTCCCCTTTTTTATCCCTTAACATAAAGTGATTGTCAAATAATTTTTTCCACCTTTATTATATCTCTGGCATCTATTCTTCTCTTCCACTCCCAGTATAACCATCACAGTTGAAGCCCTTATAACTTCTTAGCTGGATAAATGCAATTACTTCCCAATTGGCATTTCTGCCTCTGGTCTCTCTCCTTTCTAATCTATTCTTTACATTGCTTCTCATGCAGTCTTCTCCTGTTCTAACCATGCTGCTCCCCTACTTAAAAACCTTTAGTAATTTTGCACAAAATAGAAGTAGGATAAAAAGGGAAATAAGGAGAAAAAGTCTTTGTAGTCAATTTCTCTGATACTAGTCTGATATTTCAGACATATAGGCAACTATCAGACAATTATTTTCATCTCAGGAATTCCCCAGGAAACTTTATTTCAGCCTTGATTCTAGACCATGCACCCATGCCATACAATTAGTTCTAAAGCTCTTAAGAGAGACCTTGCAAGTGTCCTTGTATGGCTTTTTCTGACCACCTTGTGAGCACTTGCCCTGTGTGAGTTCTCCATAAAATAATCTTTTTGGCAAATGTACATTTGGCATTTGAACAATGTGGCCAGCCCAATGGAGATGTGCTCTCTGAAGTAAAGATTGGCAGTTTAGTTCAAAAAAGGACTTTAGTGTCTTGGGACTTAATCCTGCCAGGTGATCTTCAGGATCTTCCTAAAACAATTCAAATGGAAGCAGTTCAGTTTCCCAGCATCAGGCTGGTACACACAGGCATACAACAATGAAGTCAGCACAAGGAATCTCCAAACCTTCAGTTTATTCGTCAGTCTAAAATCTCTTCTATCCCACATTTTTCTTCTAAAGTTCTCAAACTTTCTCAGTCATCAATGAAGTGAAACAAGGCTGTGTGCTTGCTCCCATACTTTTTTGCAGGATGTTTTCAATGAGGACAAACATGGAATCAAAGTCAGCTACTGAACTTCAACCTGAAAAGGCTACAAGCCAAAACTAAAGTGGAGGGAATATTGTGCATGATTTTTTATTTTGCAAATGATTGTGCACTAAATGCAGCCTCTGAAGCTGAGATGCAACAAAGTGTGGATCCATTCTCTGCTGCTTGTGCTAATTTTATCCTAACAATCAGCACCAAGAAAACATGGATACTCCATCAGCCAGCACCATCTATATATGGAACTATTAGTTACAGCAAATGGTAAAGTTTTGAATCTGGGGATAAGTTCTTTTACCTTGGCAGTATTATTCCACATTGACAATGATATTGCCATATGTATTGCAAGAGCTAGCTCAGTGTTTGGCTCCAAAGTTTCTGCCATACTGTTGTTGTTGTCAAATAATGAATTTTTGTTCCAAAAGCTTGAATCTTCAGATTATCATATACTAGATTTCTATGGTCATTTGCTATAATGTAATTTGTATCTGATTCATTCCAACCGATCTACCATTCTATTTCTTAACCAGTACCAGACTGGTCCTACACTGTCCAAAGCTTTGTGTGCTGGGGTTCTGGATCTTATGCCTGGCTCTCATGGGCTTCATGTCTTAGCCCATTGCTTTCTCTGGAGAGTAGACTTCCCTCCTGGATTGTACTGGGGAATGGAGTCTCCCTGTTAGCTTCCCTGGATGTTCAGTTTAACTGTGGACATATTCCAGGGGTGAGCCTTTGCTATTGGGTTGCTATGGAAACAGGACCTCTCTGAAGCTAGGTCCCAGTGGAGGCCCTTAGGATGAAGCACCAAATCCAAGGCTACCTGGCTTTGGGAGTGATGTAGTTGGAAATGATGTAATTCCTCCTTTACACCATCCTGTCCCACTTTACTCTATATGACCAGGATGCTGAGCCCATAAATATTGCTGGTTGTCAGATAACAGCCTATTGGTCAATGATAACAGAGTCTCTCAGACTAATGAGCAACAATAATGAGGTGCTTAAATTTGACACAGACACAGAACAAAATTAGGTGCCCACCACTTGACCTGATGACATTTCAGATTTAAAAACACAAATCCAGAAGATTCTCCATGAGCTCTGCCCCAGAGAATTGTGAGAACTACATCTGTAAAGTCAGAATCAGACTATTCCTCAATTTCACCTTTTGTTGTGCCATAGTTCCATGTCTGAGTTTCCCTCAGTTGCTGTTTCAGTTTCCCTTAATTGCTCTGTCCCAGAATAGCAATCCCCACTTCCTGACCTTCAGAAATAATTGGACTAATTGGAGTCCAATTCCAAAGGAGTCATAAAACCTCCAGATGGTCAGCCTCAACCTACCCCTTATCTGTATGACCCAGACTAGTAGTCTTCTTTGCCCAGTTTCTGTCTCAGGGATCCTTTACTCCTTACCTGCAAGAACTGAATTTATGGTTTCCTTGGACACCAGATGTGCTCAGCTGTTCCTATGAGTTCTTTCTCTCCCTGGGCTAAGGAGATTTATAAAAATCGTGTTCCTGACCAGTGAGGTGCTGAATACTTTAATCTATTCAGTAGGCTGACATGTCTGTCAGTCTAACTCTCTGGGCTGGACTGCGTGCTTTGAGACATGAGTCCCGCCAGTCCTGATCCATAGCTATGGATTCTGAACTCTCAACTAACATCAATAAAGTATTACCTAATTTCCAATGTGTAATACTGCCTCAGTTTCTCCCTGAGCATTACACTTTAAACCATAAAATTAGTATATCAGTGATATGAAGCACCTGGTTTCTCTAACTTTTCCCTATAAATTTATCTTTCCTGCTCCTGGTTTTTTGCTAATTTCTTTTGGAACTTAGTTTACTTTAATTAGCATTACAATTATAATAAACTTTTCTCTTTGAATTGGAGATGGGTCTGAGTCTGCAAATTCTTTTGAGACTCCCCATGATGCTGGTCAGGAACCCCAACCTTTTGGGGTCCTTTTTGAACCCCAGAATCAGGAATGGGATCTCACAGTCTCACTGGTGTCTTGTGCTGGGGATGGAGTTGCTGGGATGGGGGCTTGCTGCTCTGCAATACTATTCACTTGCTTAGAGATCTGATGGTTTGCAAGAGTGCAGAACTTCATTGATGGATTGACCCAAACTTGGAGCCTTGTTGCAGGCTCCCTGCTGTGAGGCTCTCTGCTACTGCAGATTCTCTTGGACTTCACTCCCTCCCCATCCCAGTGAGATAGATCTTTCCTATTTTGCTGGTAAGTTGCTTCCCAGCTCCTAGATCAATTGTGAAGTGGTTTTCTAGGTGTTTGGAGGGGAATTTGGTGAGACTTCAAGGGTTCCATATTGGCACCAAAGTCTTGCACATATTTCTTAATCCTCTTCCTTTTTTCCATTCCTTTCAGATTGTAAATCCCCTGGGGCAGAGCCTATATCTCATTTCATTTTTGCATGCTGGGATATGCTGATAAATGTTTTAACTGTTCTCTAAAACAATGTATGCATACTCTCTTGGGCCAGTTGAGCTGATTCCAATACATTTCTAGTTGCATTTCCAGCACTCAGTCCAGTATTTTGCACAAAGTAGGTGTTTTATAAATAGTGGGTGAACTGAACTAAATTTTAAGCATCCTGCTTCACTGGGGGAAGGAAGAGCAGCACTCCCTGCCTAATGTTGGCCCTGGAGGAACAGAACAGATGTCTTGCTCAAGAAGTTAGATTAGAGACATAGAGAAAAAGTTGCTTGGCTATCCTTGGGTGACAGGAGCCTTTGGAAATCAAATAATGTTACCATTGTGATAATTTCTAACTTGTGACAAGACACTGCAGGGGAAATTTCAGGTATTCTTTTTACCACGAAGAGCTGGAGGAAATTTGGCTGAATAGAACAAAGTAATTCTGGGGACAAGATGGGCTCATTCGAAGGAAAAGTGATTTCAGGGGGAGCATCAGACTGACATTAGCAGCAAGAGTGCTCCTGTTATTATCTTTCTTTGAACCTCAGGCGGAGAACTTGGCTCCCTTTGATATGAAAGCAGAATGCTTCATGTTTAAAGATTAAAGCTACTTCCTTGATTGTGAGAATGAAATGGTAGTGTGGGAATGGGCTTCACAGTCAGAAATTGAGCCCCCCTTCACATAAGGGAGCCACTCTTCATCAAGATTTCTTCCTTGCTTCCCATGAATATCAAGAAGTCTATTATTAATCCCTTCCATTAGGAACCCACCCAGGTTCCCCCCTTGGCTTTGCCTCAGATTGAAACAATATAGTTTGATTACCATGGTCTCCTGTATAGCTTCTACTGGTGAGTACAAAATGTGAAATATAAGAATCTCTTCCTTCTCTGAGCTCCAAATGAGAGCTTATTTTGTGTGGTGGAGCTAGAAACAAAGTGACAGTAATTAAAGACTGGCATCCTCTCTGGGAATAAAAGAGAGTTCACTAAAGCTGTAGTTGGTAAGACACAATTATTAGTTACTTTAAATGGTTGCTAAACATACCCAGCTATACAAAGGTGACATAGAAGACCAGTTTTGATCCAAGAAAGTTTTATTTTTTTCAAGGTATACATATTCAGGATGCAGATAAAACAGCTTTTCATGTCTTAACTAATTAGGTAAGTGGCAGTGTAGAACAGTAGACAGAGATTCAGCCTCAAATCCAGCAAGAGCTAGTTTCAGGTATCACCTCTGACACATATTGGCTATGTGAGTGACTCTGGAAGCTACACAGGAAATGTATTGGGATTGGCTCAGGAAACTCAGTCATGTCCTGTGGATTTTGGATAATAGAGTAAGTGATTCAGAACCATGTCAGGTCAACAGTTGTAGCCAACACCCTAAGGGTAGAGAGTGTGGTGAAGGAGAATTGCTTTTGTGCCATCACACCTGATGATGTGTGGATGTGTGAATAACTCTTCAAGGATTGGAGAGTTTGGACTTCTCATGGAGTCCTAGAAACATCAGCAGAATAGCCGATAAATGTGTCTGCATTGAAAACCAAACTAAATTCCTGAGGAAAGGTAGATTAATTTTTTTTTTTTTTAGAATAGGAGCATAGCAAAAACTTACAGTACATCTAAGGGAACCTTAATGGGGGCCAAATGATGGGAAAAATGACTTCCAGAAGAAAGGAATTCTAAGAAGTGTTATATGAGGATAACATTACTTACTCTACTGCCTCCAAGGTTGTTATAGAGATTAAATAAGATAATTCATGTAAAATGCTTGGTAACTTTAAACTTTACCATGCTAAGCAGGCTTTCTTCCAGGCTAATTTCAAATGTAATAGTCTGCATAGAGCTTGACATGATATTCAAAACTTGGATTGGTGAGTTTGAAGACATATTATGTTTATTTACATATCTATGCATTGGTGGGTAAAATACAAATATATACATATATGAGATTCAGAATATACACACATATTACCTACCAATATGCATGGATCCACAGGACTGTCTGTATATATGTATGCATATACATATATAGATTACCCATCTATGCATATATAGGTATACATATAGCTATAGCTGTATTTAATACATATACTATATGAATGCTATATATATGGGGTTTTGTTTATAGGTATTTCTTCTTTTGTACCACAGCTACCCAAAAGGAATAGAGAGCAGGAAGAAAACCAAAAAGATTCAGCATCATGGGATTCTAGAGAAAATTTTAAGAAATTGGAGGAAAGGGGGTTAATAGTTCAAATACAGTAGAGAAATGAATGAACAAAGAGAAAACTGTAAAGTCTTTGTAGATAGGGACTGTCTCACTTTTTTTGTATTTTTATCTCTAGCAACCAGAACAATACCTGACACATAATAGGAACTTAATAAATGGCTGTTGATTGATTTGATTGCATTAACACTTCTATGTACAAATTGATTCATTTGTAAGGGGCTTATGAGACTTGCCAAATGCAGAGAAAAGCTTGACTAAAGACTTAAAAAAGAATTGTCAGTCTGAAAGCAAAACAAGAAAACCTTTATTGAGTTACCAATAACTTTTAAAAGTCATGAAAGTTTTCCCAAGCTCTACTTTCAGGCAGTTCACAGCATCATGGAATTTCAGAGTTAGAAGAGAGATGATATAGTCCAATCTGTCCCTGAAGGAGAATCTACTCTACAACATATCAGAAAAGTGACTATCTAGCCTTTGCCTGAAGATCCCCAGTGACACAGAATTTTCATATTCTTAAGGCAACCCATTCCATTTTGGGATATCTCTAATTGTTAGGAGTTTTTTTCCCCCCTTACATGAAGCCTAATTCTCTTTGCAACCTCTGTTCTTGCTCTTGGTTCTGCCTTCTGAGGTCAAGAAATTCCTGAGGTATTGAGAGTCTTCCCCATTCTGGTTGTCTTCCTCAAAATATTCTTAGACTTGATATTCTCCTTAAAATGTGGTGTCCAGAACTGAACATGGTAACTCAGAAGTAGGGAGAGATTGTCATTTCCCAAATTCTAGATATTCAACTTCTTTTAATTTAATACAGTCTAATATTCAAAATATAGTGCAAGAGTCTTCTTATCAACAAGAACAAATTAGCTTGATTTGGGCAGAGTAAAAAGTACTCAATGGGGCCTTTCTGTCTAATATTTGTTCCAGGACCCACCAGGGAACCCTTAGTTCTTGCCCATAATTCGGAGGCAGGGAATAGAGTAGGAAACAGGTCAAGACAGAAAGCAAAAATCCAAGCATATGGTCTAAGAGTTTAGCTCTCAGCATACTTTATCATTTTTGACTTTTACAACAATCCTGAGAGATAAGTGCAATTATAATCCCCATTTTACAGATAGGGAAACTGAGGTTGAGAGAGGTTCAAGTGATTTGCCTAAAGGTCATATATCCAGTAAGGATCTGAGGTGGGATTTAGATTCAAGCTTTCCTAACTCTAGACCTAACAACTCCTCCATGCACTGATCCACCTGACTGCCTCAGTAGCATATACTTGAGTCCTTATTCTTCTATAATAAAAGCCTACGTGTTAAGGCTATATGGGAAGTACTTTATTTTCTTTTTTAGTGGCTATTACTTTAGCTGTATAAAGCAGCAGAGAAGCAGAGATAGCATTTACCTATGATTATCTGGGTGAAATTCACCTAAATTTCTTTTGTATTTTATCAGGGGATCTAGAAGAGAATTATCTGGTTTAACAAGAAAAAAATAAAGGCAGGTCAATTTATCTAGCATTAGTAATGTCATTTGAAGATGAGCACAGCATATTCTTCTAATATGTCAGAACATGAGCATTAGACAAATTTGAACAGCAAGGAAAAACCATTGCTAAATTTTCTTGCTTCCAATATAAATTGCTTTGTAACTGGAGAGATGTGAGAGCCACTGGTTAATTTTTCCCTTCTTGATGGAAAATATGAAACAGCTTTTTTGTTTGGACAATACCTCTGATGAGCTCATAAAAACAACCATGGCCATAATTTGTATTAATAACAACATGAGTCTTAACAGTACTTTCATCACACCAGTAATTCAGTAATCTATGCTTTCCGGTCAGCAAGGTAACCAGACTATATAAGGTCTTGGTCTAGACTGAAGAGGAAAAAAAACCCCAAAATATATGATATGATCCATGCCCTCAAGGGTCTTTCAAACTAGGTGGGAAGCTAAGAAATATATTCATGAAAAGACCACAAAGATTAAATGTAAAAAAGAATGGTGCAAACCATTAAATGCTATAGATACAACATACCTAGATTTTAGTAAAACATCTGGCAAGAAGTTTGATAGATCCTAGGGCGTGATGGAGGCTAAGTGATAGTATAATTAGGTGAATTCAGAATCCTTCACCTCAGAGGGCAGAACTAGGAACAAGGTTGAAAGTGATAAAACACGTTGAGAGCTTTACAAATATTGACTCAATGATTAATCATTAATGGTTCAATGCCAACTTGGGAAAAGATCTTCCATGGCATACCCTAGGAATTTGTGTTTGACCTTAATATCACCCTCAAATCATTATTTATACTCAATTGACAGGTTCAATCTGTTAACCAGTCCTATCATTTGTGTCTTAACATCTCGTCATCCCCTATATAAGTACTTTTCTCCCTGTACCTCATTCAAGCAGATGCCTTCCTGATATGCTTAGACCATTACAGTAGATCACAGGTTAGTCTCCTTGCCTTAGCTCTTTATCTACCACAGTCTATCCTTCACTCAGTTGTCAAAATGATTTTCCTAAAGCACAGGTTGTACCATATATCATGTCTCAACCTCAAATTACTACAAGGTCTTCTTTTCCAATAGATCTGTAATCTTATCAATTTGGATCTTTCTTCCAATCATGCAGAATCCATTTGTGCCTGCCCATCCTGTTTGACTCACACACATCTTCTCAAAAATTTGGATCTATTTTGGGTTCAAAGGCTATAAATTTTTGGTAGACTCTTAAAATTATATTTCGTAGTTGCCCACTAATAAATTCACCTTTAAAAGTTAGCTGACTATCTACTGGCTAGTAAATACCATTAATTCCAGGTAAGAACATTTACTAATATGGAATAGTAAGAACAATATCTATAAAACAATTCTCCATCCTTATCCCTACCCCAAAACCAGGCACTCTATTTCACAAAAGATTCTATAGGAGGAATTGATATAAATTGGGTTATAAATAGTGAGACCCACATGCCCGGAACACATACAACTGAGGTAACTCATCCCTTTATTATCACGGGGCCTGAATGTCCTTTCTGGAGGTCTTTCTTGATTTCTCCTAATAGCTCAAGGATTAACTGTGGAGGGCTCAGACTTCTGTCACCATTGGCAATGGGATCAATTCATCTTCTCTTCTAAGAATGCAATTCCCCAGTCATATGTTTTGTTTCTGTTCTTCAAAGTTCCTCATTGGTCATATGTTGTGGCCTGCTCATACCCTGACTATTTTAATTTGGAGAGTATTGTTTTTTAAGTTTTAGCCATAAAACAACACTGGGAGAAAATTACCATTTACATGGGAGCCTTCTGACTCCATAACTTGCCTGAAAGTGCTCTCACCAAGGTTACCAACTACCACTTAGTTACTAAGCCCTCTTCATGGTGGTCATCCTACTTGACGGATGTTATATTTGCCATTATTGACAACCTGTGTCTGCTGGATACTCTCTCCTCTCTGGATTTTTGGGACCCAGATCTTCCTTGTTTTCATCTTACCAGCTGATCCTTTTTTAGTTTCCTTTGCAAAATTATCATCTATGTGTCTTCTTCTATGCATTAGTATATCCCATCCATCTGTCCTGGGCCTTCCTCTCTCCTTTCTCTTGTGATGATGATCATCAACTCTCATTCATGAGTTCAATTATCATATTTATGCAGATGTTTTTCATATCTCCATGCTTCTCCTGAGCTCCACGTACTAATAATTGCCAGACATCCAGATGTCTCAAGGGGACCTCAAACTCACCATGTACAAAATAGAACTCATTTTCACCTAAAAATTGACCTCTTCCTTACTTCCCTAGTTCTGTCCAGGGTGCCAAGATGCACAACCTTAGAGCCTCATCCTCAACTCCAATATTGCTCACCTTTTCATAGATAAACACTGGGTAAATTTAGTCAATTCTGCTTCAATGACATAATCTCCCATTTATCACCCTAAACTCACACAGGAACAACCACAATTTAAGCCTTTCATACTACTCACCTGAACTTTTTCAATAGCTTCCTAATTGCCCCCTCTGCCTTTGGTCTTTCTTCTCTCCACTCTATCCTCCAAAAAAACTGATAAATTGATTTTCCTTCTTTAAGGAGGAATGGATGGTAGTTTTCCATAGACTATAAGTTCTATAAGGACAGAGATTATTTTTATTTTTTCTTTCTCCCATGCTTAGCACACAATCGGGACTTAATATTAATAGACTAGAATGTTGGGCAAAATTTAATACAATAAAGTTAAAAAGGGATAAATGTGAAGTCTTAAAATTGGTCTCAATTGGTCCCAAAATATGGAAAAGTATGGCTCAAGAGCAACATGTCCAAAAAGATGTTTGGATTTTAGGCATAACCATGTCATAGAAGTGACTTCTGTTATTCCTCTAAATATAACCGTGTTGTTCTGTCCAAGAAGCTTCACTGGCTCTTTCTTACTACTAGGATAAAACATAAACACCTTTGTTTGACATTTAACACTTTTTACCATCTGGCAATGAGCTACCTTTCTAGACTGATCTCTCATTTTTCTTCACCTCTCAACACAGTGTTCGATTTACTATATCCATTACTTTACACTGGCTGGACCTCACGCTGGAACACTTTTCTTTCTCATCTCTACCTCTTGGAGTCTTTAGACACATCTTAAATGCTTCTTGCCAAATGAGGCCTCTTCTGATCTCTCAATTTTTTGCTTTTTATGCTTCCCTATTACTTTGAATTTACTTGTCCTCATGTTATTTTCTCCCCCAGACTATAAGTTTTGAAAGAACTTATAGTTATCTTCATTTTTGGCTTTGTGCCCCCATTGCCTTGTCCCATGCTACTTAATGCTTATTGGATTCAATGTCAATAGCCTAGAATGGTGGGCAAAATCTAATGAAATAAAGTTGAATAGGGATAAATGTAAAGTCTTAAAATTGGTTTCAAAAATCTCTTTATAAGTAAAAGATGGAGAGGAATAGCTCAACAGGAATATGTCAAAAAAAAAAAAATCCTGGATTTTATGGGACTGCAAACTCAATATGAGTCAAATGCATGACATGGGAGCAAAAAAAAAAAAAAAAAAAAAAAAAAAAAAAATTTTTTTTTTAATTGTATTTATAAAAACTAAAAAAAAATAAAATGTAGGGAAAAAAAAAAAAAAAAAAAAAAAAAGATAATGTGATTTTAACTTGCATTTATAGAATCGAAACCAAGAGAAGTGATAGGTGATAATCTAATTCTCCCCTGCCTGGGCAGCGTGCAGTTCTGGGTACAACATTTTAAAAAGGACCTGGGCATGTAGAAATGATGGAATGATGGAAGCTGCAGGGTTAATGATAAGTATGTATGAGCAAGATTCTGGCAATGAACGGGGGTCTTGAAGTCATGGCAATAGGTCAAATCCAAAGGCCTAGAGGACCTGAGCTAGCAGTGGTAGAACCTATAGTAAAGCTTGGTAGCCCACCCTATTACCAGAATAATTATAATTGGTAACTCCACACTTATGTAAGTGATATAAACAGCTATGTTTGTTCTCTGGAAGGATAGGAAATAGGCAACTAGAGAGATTTAGCCTAAGAATGTTGTAAATTAGGGAGTGGACCCCAAAACTAGAGTGGGCACTCTGGATATCTGACCAGAAGATGGAACTAAGATGCAGAGAGCATATTCTTTCATATATACTTTATAGTTAATTGAGGTATTCATAAAAGTAAAAATGACTTGTTCACTTAAAATTGTTCTTAAAATAATATTACTGTTATTATATACACCATTCTCTTAGATCTGCTCATTTCATTCTATTATTTCATTCAAATCTATCCATTTTTTTTTAAGATCATTGAGTTCATCATGTCTTATAAGTATTCCATCACAATCATATGCCACAACTTGTTCAGCCATTCCCCAATTAATGGGCACATATTTTTATAATATATAATTATATATAATACAAACATATAATAAATTACATAACATTTGTAGCAGCTCTCTTAGTGTTATCAAAGAACTGGAAACTGCAGAGATTCATAGGTTTATAAATTTTTACTTGGAAGGGACTTCAGAGCAAAACTCAATCCAAACCCCTCATTTTAAAAAAGCTTTAGAGAAGTTAAGGGATATACCCAAGGTCACAGAGGCAGTGACAAAGGTCTTATTTGTATCCCTTTCCTCTCACTTCAAGTCTACTGCTGTTTCCAATATACTATACTGCCTCTGATTGAATGAATGAAAAAGGGTCTCACCTGGAGAAGCAATAACATGATGGAAGAATTATTTTTGCTTTGACTATTTTTTGCATTTTTGTATTTGAATTATTGTAAAAAGAGGGCCAGACCTATTCTGTTGAACTGCAGAAGGCAAAACTATGAGGCAGGCATAGAACTTGGAAAAAAAATGAATTTAGAGGTGATATTAGGAAAAATTTCCCAAACTTTTAGAGTTATCTAAAAGTGAAATGGGCTAATTTAATAGTTAGTGAGTTTTCCCCTCATTGGACGTCTTTAGGTAAAAGAAGTTTGATTATTTACCAGGTATATAATATAATAGAGATTCTTGTTCAAGGACTGGTTGAACTAGATGATCAATAGGTCCCTTTCTTTCAACTCTGAAAAACTCTGATTATGTCAGAGGAAAGTCTAGCTGACCCCCTTGCACCTACAGAGATCCCACTCAACTATCATAAAACTCATTTGTTATGTGTGTGTGTATATGTGTATCCTATTAAGTGCTGTTATTAAGAATATACATAATCTTAATAACAGTACTTAATGAATCAATTTGATCTCCTTAGATAAAAACATAAGCCACTGGGCTTTTAACACAATTTTCACTTATTAAATTCCCATGCTGAAATACTCCAATTAAATAAAGGAAACTCAGTTCACGCTCTCAGGGAAAAAGATTTTTCATAATTCTCAGATTCTGGGTCCTGGTTTTTTATTTCTACATTAAATTGTAAGGACTCTGGGGCTGGTTGAACTGTCTTTTTATTGGGGGATTTGTGGAGTTTTTGTGTTCTGTGTGTCTTAGCCAAGGTAATTTAGGGAAAGAAGTATGTGCATATCTCTCAGTGCCAGTGACAACATCCCAATGAAGAATTTTACTGAAGCCCGAGCATAGCCATTAATAATCCAGGATCCTCAGCAGTAATGCATATTTCTTTCTTTTTTATAGCAAGCATCTTGTTGGGTAATGGCAGGACAGTGGAGTGAATATCTGGGCTGCATTGAAATTCATGCAGTACAAGCTACCTTATGAAATGCAAAGAGAAAGTCTGTACTTGACTTGCAAAATCTCTGTCTTGGTACTTATGACTTAGCTATTGGAGCAAGGCTCTCTTGGTAATAATACTTTAAAATGCAAACCTGCTGCAGGACATTCATTACACTGATTGAAGTAGATAATATAAAGCCAAGTCTGCCTGATCAAGGCAAAGCTAGTCATGAGCAAGTGATTAGAGAATACCCTGTTCGGGTATAAGGGGACTCCTGATTCTTACAAGTAAAATCCAATCTCAAGGCTTAGGATCGGTGTAAGAAATTGTATTTAAAACATGCTACCGTGGAAAATGAGGGCACTGGACTAGAAAAGCTCTAAGGTTTTTTCAAGGGGTGATTGGATTCATTTGAACAAACCTTTGTTAAATAAACTATTGTGAAGGCACTCTCTTCACAGAAAAACAAGACAATCCCTACTCTTAAGGAGCTACATAACAGTTTACTGGACTTTCTAGGAGTCTATGGGTCCTAACTAAAAATAAACTTGCTTTTGCTGGCAAAGTAATTTTAGGCAAATCAAAAGATGCAAATGTCTGTTGTTTTGTTGCTGTTGCCATAAAGGAAAAAAATTGGAAGAAACAAAATCTGAATAATAGAATATTTTAAAAGAAATGCATACTTATTCCATATATATATATATATATATATATACATACATACATACATCTATTTATCTATCTATATATGTGGTAGGTAATGAAGTGGATAGAATGCTGGGCCTGAAGTGAGGAAAATTCACCCTTTTGAATGAAAATCTGGCCTCAGATACTACTAGCTGTGTGATCCCGAGCAAATCACTTAACCCTGTTTGCCTCAGTTTCCTCATCTGTAAAATGAACAGAAGGACATAACAAATCACTACTATATCTCTGCTAAGAAAATCCCAACTGGAGTAATGAAGAATCAGACAAGACTGAAATGACTGAATGACAACAAAATATGTACATAAACATATTTGAAATATAAAATATTGACAAGAGAATATTCTTGGTAACTAATTTAGCACAATATCATGGCATTTAGGTATTTGTTTAATAGAATTAAATACCAATTTGTAATTTGTATATTAAGTTACCCATTGATTATGTGAATTGATGCTTCTGAAGATCTGAATGGCATCCTGTGATTTGAAAATTTTCTTTTACAATTTTGCTTATGTGATAACTTTTCCAAAATAGGCAGAGAAGTGGGTAGAACACTGAATATGGCATCAAGCAGTCATGAGTTCAAATCCAGCCTCAGACATTCACAAGCTGTGTGACCCCAGGCAAGCCCCTTGATCTGTGTCATATTTCTTTAATATGATGAATAATAGTAGCTACCCCCAAGTTGTAAAGGTCAAATGAAATGATATTTGTAAAGCATTTAAGCCTGTCACATAGTAGATAAGAGCTATATATATTCTGGTCTTGATGATAATGATGCGGATAATATGGATAGGCAGCAAAGTGGTACAGTGGATAGAGCATTGAACCAGGGGTCAAGAAAACCCAAGTTCAGATCCATTCTTACTAAATGCGAGAACCTGGGCTATTATTATGGGCAATTTAACCTTTGTCAGTCTCAGCTATTTTACATGTAAAAGGGGAATAATAATAGTAACTCATAGAACTGTAAGAATCAAATGAGATAATATTTGTAAAGAGGAAAAAGAAAAACAAAAAAACTATGAACTGAATGGGGCAGCTAGGTGATGCAGTGGGTAAGGCACTGGCCCTGGAGTCAAATCCAGGCTCAGGCACATGACACTTACTAGCTGTATGACCTGAGGCAAATCTGGTCTCAGTGCTCTCCTTAAATGAAGGTTATGGGGTATTATCTGTATTATCTTCACACCCCACCCTCTTTTTTTTTTTTCTTTTTCAATCCTACACCCTGCAGAATCAGGAAGACAGTTCAAGTCTTATCTCTAACATGAATTTTCTGTATGGTCCTGGAGAAATTACTTAATTTCTTAGTGATTGTAATGAGCTCGCTAAAATTATAAATTGCAGAGAATGAGTACTTTACTCAACCATTTGTCAGATCAGGACAAAATAAACCATTTCAGTTATATTAAAATAAGGAGCTGAACCACATGCCCAGAGATTAGAGGAAATTCTTCCCTAATAGTCCCCTATACCTAGGAAATCATAGACCCAATAAAACATTAAAACATTTTAATGTTGGGGCAGCTAGGTGGCGCAGTGGTTAGAGCACCAGCCCTGAAGTCAGGAGGACCTGAGTTCAAATATGGTCTCAGACACTTCCTAGCTGTGTGACCCTGGGCAAGTCACTTAACCCCAATTGCCTTAGCAAAAAGCAAAAAAAAAAAAAAAAATTAATGTTACAAGTAATTGTGGTGAGAAAGAAAGAAAATTCAAAGATGACTCTAATTTTACAAGCTTGAATAACTGCAAAGGTAATGGTGCCATCATTGGAAATGAAGAGTTTTTGAGGGTGAAGACAAGTTTTAAAGAGAAAGTGGAGTTCTGGTTTGGATTGAATATGGGAATGAATTTTGTTTGTATGTTTGCTTTGCAAGACTATTGGGATTAAGTGACTTGCCCAGGTTCACACAGCTAGTGTTAAGTGCTTGATTTAGGCTCTCCTGACTCCAAGGCCCAGGGCTCTATCCACTTCCCTATCCAGCTGCCACCTGGGAATGAATTTTGAAGAGAAGTTGAGGAAGGGGCAGGGAAGGTAAAGGGAAGGTGTGGATTTGGGAGTTATTTGCTGAGAGCAGAACAATTCAAGTCCAATACCACGTTTATAATACGCCACCAAATACTTGAAAGTAGCAGTCCTATGTCCTGTTTTCCTTTTTCCTCATCCTTCCAGGTTTTTTTAGTCTTCCTATTGAAACCTTGGGAGTAAATGAGGCCATTCAGGATTCAGGGAGAAGTGAGAAGAGTACCAAGGATACAACTTGAACGGCTACCCAGGAAAATCTTTTCTTAATAATAAGAAAGTGAAAAGAAGAGGCAGAGAATTTGTGAGAATACAAAATCACTAATCCAAGGCTAATAGGTCAACATCCTTTCTTTTGAGAAAAGCATGATTATGGTATGTTTCCTGCCATCAGTACTGATCTTGCCAATACTCTGAAAACTCTGAGAAGCTGTAGATTCAAAATAATAAGAGAAAAAACAAAAAGCCTGGAACTAATGTAATAAAGAGTTGCACACACTCACACAGATCAATATGAGCACTTTCTCAGCCACTTGTCAGATCAAGACAAAATAAACTATTTCAGTTATACTAAAATAAGGAGCTGAACTACATGACCAGAGATTAGGCTGGAGGACTTGAGAGGTTTTAGCTCCCAGAAAACTCAGTATTAAAACTCAGTATTCTTCTGTATATTACAGAATTAGAGATTCTCCGAACTGAGAGGGCCCTCAGAGGCTATCTAGTCTAAACTCTACATGAACAGGAATCTCTTCTAAAAAATTCCTGACAGGTGGTCATCCAACCCGTGCAGGAAGACTCTCTGGGAAGGGGAGTCTATTATCTTAAAGAGAGAGAGAAAGAGTGTGTGTGTGTGTGTGTGTGTGTGTGTGTGTGTGTGTGTGTGCATATGTGTATGAGACAGAAAGAGACAGAGAGAAACAGAGAGACAGAGACAGAGAGCAAAGACAGAAACAGAGAGCATCTTTGTGTTCAGGAGGGAGGCAATCCAGGGTAGCAGGGTAGGTGATTAGATGTCCATGCTGGATAGACTGGGATGTTTTGGCAGAAGAAATGGAAACCATGATCTGGGACCATTCAGATATAATGGGCTAGATGGTGACTCACACATCCATCAAGATAGATCCCAAAGCAGAGCTCCCTAAATGAGATGATTAATTTTCACAGGGTGATATGGCTTCTGAAGCTCTGATCCTAAGAGTTGCTGTTCTTAGTGGCAAGTTAGGAAGAAGAGATGGCTGACTAGGGTGACTTCTTTAATGGAGGTTCTGGGAGGAGTCGTTCAATTGGAGAGACTGCAGAGGGTATCTTGAATGTGTGGATTCAAGGACTGGACTGAGGCTTCAGATGAAGAGTTGGGCATGGTATGGGAAGTCTGAAGATGAATGAGGTATGATTGATGGCTGGAGTCTGATTGACAAGTGCCACAAAGAATACAATCCTCACAGGAAGAGCTCTTTGTAAACAGAATTTGTGGCCATTTTTGGTTCATGTTCAGTTAATTGATTATACTAATTGCTAAGTGTTTATTGTTACTAAGAACTAAGTATATAAATGTGTGCATCTCCAAGCTCTGTAACTGACTCAGAGATCAAGCAGACTTAATGCATCAAACATTTTCATCTTTAGCTTGAAAAATGTAACTTTTAAAAAAAGCAAAAAAACTGAAAACAAAGTGTGTGCTAATCAAATGGGAAACAGCTCAACAAACTGTGGATTGTCAATGTAAAAGAAAATCATTGTGCTGAAAGAAAAGACAAATGTGAAAGATTCAGTGAATCTTGGGAAAGCTTGTGTGAATTGGGACAGAGAAAAAAATAAATGGAACCATGACAATAATATACACAGTGACTCCAGCAACATGAAAGAAAATGACATTGGAAGTTAGAAGAACCAAGGTAATAACCAATCTTGAGTCCAGAAGCCTGATGATGAAATGCACATCCGTCCTTTCAAGAGAAGGATATAGAATGGGGCAGATGTTGTCAGCCATGTTCTAAGTGTCTTTTTTGCTTAATTGTACTTTCATATTGCAAGGGAGGATTCTCCTAGGGTTGGGAGAGGATGGTTGGGAAATGCCAATGATGTTAAAAAAAAAAAAGCATCATCAATAAATAATTTGAAAAAGGCAGCCTACGAAACCATTGTCACTAAAAATGTGGCAGTTGCTGTCAAAGAGAAGCATGTGAAAAAGTTTTTTTTTTTTTAACGGAAATATCTGATTCAGTGGCTCAGTAGAGTTGAGTTAATGTATCATTCCCAAGAAGTTGTACTTGGAATAGTGGGAAGGGTATGAAGCATACCAGATACCCACCTCCCCTTCTTATACATTTGTGGTGAATGAAGACCAAATGTATGATGCAGTATTTACAGATCTTAAAAGTGATGTTTGAATATAAGATTTTATTTTGAAATTAAATACAAATGAGAATCACACAAAAAAGGTTCATTGAGTTCCTATTTAAGACTACTGTCTGATTTCTTCTTTCAGGTTTTTGTGTTCTTTTACATGATTGATGTTATATAGAATTCCCCAAATCCTGAGATTCACTTGAAAACTACCTGAGACAATAACTACTTATGATTTTCTCTGACCCTTTTCATATATACCAGACATATCCCAATATTGACTCCAATGATACTATGCACCAGTTGCCTGAAGAAAGACCACTGACCAGGTCTATTTAGGACAATTTATTCATTCACCTATTTTACAAATATTTTGCCTATTGACAGACTAATTGCTTTTTTAATTTAGAGCTCTATTCTAAGCATTAAGGAAATAAAACATTTAGATAAAGATGCCCTGCCTTAATAGAATTGAGAGATAAGATGCAAATACAAATTAATTATATATACAATATTACATGACGAGTATATTAGAGGATTACAAATCAGTATTATATGAAGACTGAGAGACACTGGAGAAGACATAGTGGAAATGGCATTTGAGTTGAGTTTTAAAGGATGGATAGGAAATTCAACAGACAAAAGAGGTGGGGGAAAGACATTTTAGGTACAGGGATAAGTAGGAGCAAAGGCATGGAGGTGCAGGGTATATTTGGAAGCAGGATCCTGGAGTTGAATGGTTGTAGAATGCTTGGAAAGGAGTTGGAAAGACATCACTATATTAGAGTCAGGTTATACTGTGTCTGTATTGGATCAGACCAATACAATCTCAGAATGCTCTGTGACAGTTTGGGCATAAATAGTTCATGTGAACATTTGGGATGGATTCTCTAAATCTGTGTATTTTATGTTTCTTTTGAACTACTTTAATTCTACTTTGCCCATAGAGCATAGCACTTTCTTTGATGTGATATGTCAGGCTGGATGGTCCTTTGCCAGTGACTTCCACATCACACAGTCAATTCTAGAGTTTTTCAGAAAAAAAGGGAATAATATGGAACGTCTGAAGAGATTAGAATGACAAATTATAAAGGGTATTGAATGCCATGCAAAAGAGTTTAAACTTTATATAGTAAGCAATAGGAGCCACTGAAGATTTTTAAATGGAAGTGATATGATTGCATTTGTGTATCATCAGCTCAATTCTGTCAACTGTATGAAGGAGGGATGAGGGAGGACTGGTTAGGGGCTATTAAAATAGTCTAGACTAATGAAATTGAGGATAATGGGTGTGAATGCTCTTTTATATAGATAGACTAAGTCAGAACTTCAAAACCGAGTAGAAGATGTAAGATTGGAAGAGTCAAAGATAACTCCAATTCAATTTAATCTAATCCAACTCAACAAACATCCATTAAGTACCTGCTGTGTGCAAAGCATAATATTAAGCATTAAGATGCAAAGATAAAAACAAAAATAAATAAGTTGCTTCACCCAGGAATTTTAGATACTCTTGGTGAATATAATATGAAAATAGATAAGTAAATATTAAGGTAATTTCAGGAAACAGAGAATGATAACTAGAGTGATAAAAAGAGACTTCATATATTAGGAAATACTTGAATGAGTTTTAATAGAAACTAAGGATTCTTAAGAGTCAGAAGTGAGAAAGCAGGATATCCCAGATATAAAAGAGAGCCTGGGCAAAGGTGTTGAGGTGAGAGATGGAATTCTAAGTAACAAACATCAAATAGATCAATATAATTGTAATTTAGAGTATGAAGTGAGTAATGTTAAATAAATATGAAAAGTAGGCAGAAGTCAAATTGGGAGAAACTTTTAATGGTAGATTAAGGAGTTGAGAATTTATCCTAAAAGCACTAGGAAACCATATGGGCATGTTTGAACATGAATATGGTATGACTAGTAGTGTTTGGGATTATTATTTTAGCTACTTGGAAGGTTACTTGGAATAAGAAGAGACTGGAGGAAAAGGAAAAAATTAGAAAATTATTGCAATAGTGTTCTCTGCACTGCAACTACATTCCCACTCCACACTTCAGTGGGGTAAAAATATTCTCCATTATGGTTCTACTGACTGGACATGCAGGAGTTATACAATAGGCAAACAACAGTGAGGGATTAGAATTCAGGAAAAAAAAATTAGGGCTAGCTGTATATATTTAGGAACCACCTGTTTAGAGATAATAACTGATTTTACATGAAGTCATAGGATCCTAGAATTAAGTCTGGAAGGATCTTGGAGTCCCACCTCCATAATTCATTCTTTCTTTCTTTTTCATTTTTGACTCTTTGAAAAAAATTTCAATTTTATTTTTCAAATAAATGCAAAGATAGTTTTCAACATTTATTTTTGTAAAATTTGTCTTCCAGATTTTTCTCCTTCCATCCCTTACCTCCTCCTTCCCCAAGATAGCAAGAAATCTGATGTAAGTTATACATATACAATCCTTTCAAACATATTTCCATATTTGTCATGTTATGCAAGAAAAATCAGATCAAAAGGGAAAAAATCATGAGAAACAAACAAACAGATGAGAATACTATGCTTAAATCCATATTTAGTCTCCAAAGTTCTATGTCTGGATGCAGATGCCATCCCAAGTCTTTTGGAATTGCCTTGAATCACTACCTTCCAACCTCCTCATTTCATAAAAAAAATGGAAGCATATAAAGATAAAGTGATAGTATTTTAACCTAGTCTCACTTTAAATCCAGGTAATGAGATTGCCTAAAGACAGTATAGAAAGAGAAGGAAAGAGGACCCCAAAGCAGCCTTTAGGGAAATTCTCAGTAATAGAATGGGAAATGAATGATGATCTAGCAAAGGGAATATTTACTTATAATTTTCTAAGAACCATGTAGTGTTTTGATTAAATATAATGTAATAATATTAATAATAATGATAATAAATAGGAAAAGGTAATGATGTTTTGTGAGGAATAGGAATGCTTCTTCTTCTGAGAACAGATACAAGGAGAGAATGAAAGAATGATGCAGAGAATTTTTGGTGAATAGAAGTGGGAAGCTGAGTAATTCACATTGGATTGTCTCATTCTCCCAGGATGAATAGAAGGACAAAATAGTTTGTTATAAGTGTAGAGTATGGCAATATGATTGGAAACAAGATAAAAGAAGAAAAAATTTGAGAAATTCACAAAGAAAAATTAAATTGAGAGACAAAAATTTTAGGGCATAAGCCTCTTTGCCTATGGAAACAAGACCAAGGTCTTTTTTATTTTGCTTAGTATTCCAGACTCTTCCCAATCTGACTATAACTCATGTCTATAGTCTTATTTCACACTATATTAAATCATGTGGATAACAGTCTCTCTAGAGTACTCTCTGCTAGATAGGTCTTTTCTTCATAGTGCAACTCTATTCTCTGCTGTCAAGGGTGACATTCCTTGAAGCTGCTTTTTTTTTTTTTTTTCAATGACTTTCTCTGAATCCATGTCTCTCTGGAATGTGAATGTCTGTGACTGATCTAGTAGCTTCCCTTCAAAGCTACATAACCCAATAGTAAGGGATGGGGAAGTAGGAGACAGTATAGAGGTGGGGATGGAAGGAGAGGAGAAACATTCTTTTTTCAGTCTGCACCTTTTCCTCCCCTCTCTTTTCCATAAGCAGCTCTTGATTTGCAATTTTTCCCCCTCTTGAACTGCTGAAATTTTAGCTATTTTAAAGCCTCAGAAATAGATAATTTGTTTGCTTAGCTAATTACATTGTTCCAGAAAAGAGAAGTATATATACTTTATAAAGAGATTACAAGAAATTACATCTTGCCAATACTTTAAAATTGCATTTATGTGTTTCTATATGTTATGACAATATCCACTGAACTGAAGAAAAGGGAATTATGTATGCTCTAGTCAAATGTTCTATACTTTTGTATCTCTATACCTGTGAATCTGTATCCCATAATCTGGAATTACACAGACTGGATTTAATCTTAGCGATGGATCTCCCCAAATCATTATCTTTTTGGCTTATATTGTTCCCACTCAGAGTTGCCTCTGGAATATTTCAGAATACAATTTAAATGTAATTCAAGTCCATACATGCACAAGTTTCCACACATGCAGGTAAAAGAACCCCCACCTCTTATACAGGCACTCAAAGTAATGCCCACTCAAAGTATGTAAAAGATAGCCTTTATTACACACTTCACAGAAAATGTAGAGTACTCACAGGAGCCAATGAAAATGTAGAAAATATCAAAAATAAATACAATCCTCCCTTCCTGATGAGTCTTACTGTCCCTCAGGGAAATGTACATTTCCCCCAAACTAATAGCCCCACCCTTTGATTTTTATTTTTCTTGGAAGGTTTATGGTAAAGACAACTCTCTGATATTTAAATGTCCTTTCAGCCCCAAGATATATACAGGCATATAGCCATGAGGTATTTATTTGAGGACATAAACACCTTTAGAAGGAAACAGATTTTGAAATTTATGGACAACCAACTTACTTTCCATCCTATACATATTAAGTATGTGTATAATATATATATGAAACTAGGTAAAAAAAGATTACTCTCTCCCTCATTTAACCTTAATAACTGATTAGAAATTGCCTCAGTCAAATTGAGACCAGTAAAATATCTTAGCTTAAAAAAGCTAAGGTCACTGATCAGAGAAATGCAAATTAAGACAACTCTGAGGTACCACTACCCACCTCTCGGATTGGTTAAGATGACAGGGAAAGATAATGATGAATATTGGAGGGGATGTGGGAAAACTGGGACACTGATACATTGTTGGTGGAGCTGTGAACCGATACAGCCATTCTGGAGAGCAATTTGGAACAATGCCCAAAGGGCTATCAAACTGTGTATACCTTTTGATCCAGCTGTGTCTCTACTGGGTCTGTATTCCAAAGAGATCATAAAAGAGGAAAAAGATTCTTGTGCAGTAAGATAACTGTATAGATATGTATACATGTATTGTATTTGTCATATAATTTATCCTATTTAGCATGTATTAGATTACCTGTCATCTAGGGGTAGGGGGTGGGGGGAAGGAGGGGAAAAGCTTGGGGAAAAAAATTTTTTTGCAAAGGTCAATGTTGAAAGGTCACTCATATGTTTTGTAAATAAAAAGCTTTATATAAAACAAACAAACAAAAAAAAATAAAATAAAATTCTAAAAAAAAAAAAAAGAGGAAAAAGGACCCACATGTACAAAAATGTTTGTGGCAGCCCTTTTTGTAGTGGCAAGGAACTGGAAACTGTTTTCCCATCAGTTGGAGAATGACTGAATAAATTATAGCATATGAATATTATGGAATATTATTATTCTATAAAAATGATCAGCAGGATGATTTCAGAGAGGTCTGAAGAGACTTACGTGAACTAATGCTAAATAGAACCAAGAGAACATTGTACACAGCAACAAGATTATACAATACTCAACTTTGATGGATGTGCCTCTTTTCAACATCGAGATGATTCAGGCCAATTCCAATGGTTTTGTGATGAAGAGGAGCCATCTGCACCCAGAGAGAGGACTATGGAAACTGAGTGTGGATCACAACATAGCATTTTCACTCTTTTTATTGCAGTTAGCTTGCATTTTGTTTTCTTTCTCATTTTTTCCTTTTTGATCTGATTTTTCTTGTGTAGCATGATAATTATGGAAATATATATATAGAAGAATGGCACCTGTTTAACATATATTGGATTACTTGCTGTATAGGAGAGGGGGTAGAGGAATAAAGGGAGAGAAAATTTGGAACACAAAGTTTTTCCAGGGTAAATAATTGAAGACTATCTATTCATTTATCTTGAAAATAAAAAGCTTTATATTAAAAAAAAAAACAACCAAAAACCAAACCAAAACAAAAATAAAATAAAAAGGCTAAGATCTCCCTTTGTATCCAGGGCTATTTCTATCATCCTTATCTGTATCTGGCCACTGGACAGAGATGATTCTGGAAGAGAAAATTAGTGATGGTGATTTTGCACAGCCCTCCCTTACTTAAATCCAACTCACTTGCATGTAATAGCATCATTTCCCAGATGGCATGGTCCTCTTCAAAAATGAAGGAACAACAACTATCTGAGTACCTCATGGAGGGTAAAGTCCAGGTCTATTGTTCACCAGTATGATGGCTTTAATCCCTTGCTTAATCTCCAGATTTGCAGCCAAAATGTAAAAATCTCTTTTCCTCAAGATGCTGGAACTATTCAAGAAATTCCACACTTCTTAATAGAAGGCAGGATTCTGGGTTCATATTGCCTAGGAACTTCCTCCTTCTAACATCTAGGATGTTAGGGTTCAGAAACTTGCAAAAATTTCTCCAGAAAATGGAGGTTCAGAATCTTCTACCCTATTGATCATATGGTATCCCCCTTTATAACTGTCATTCCCCAGGTTGCCATTGCCTCTCCAAGACTGGGACCAGGAGTTTGGATTCAAAAATTTTCCTCTTAGGTTGTGCAAGAGAGAGCACATGATGATTTTACCAGCTTCTGGTGGAACCTTCTTCCAAGATCAGGACCAAGGTCCAATATATACTTTGCTAATCTTTCATAATCTCTTAGTGAGAAAAAAGTCCCACTCCTACCCCGAAAGGCCAAAAGCTCAATTCCTCAGAGAAGACATTTTTTCCATAGGCCAGCAAAAAGGATGGATCTTCTCAAGACAGCTCTTCACCAGGATCCAACCTAACAAATTCACCTCTAATCAATGATATATCAATGGGCCTGTTCAAATCTTTAATACACGTATAATAGTGATATTATCTTAAAAATGACCCCTCCCAGGCTAACCTCTCTGCCATCTCATCTAATTTGTATTGTGGACCTATCAGTCTTTGCTGTAACATTAAGTTCCTTGAGTGAGGAACATAACTTAATAAATTTTGTATCAAGGGGTATAAAACTTTGTAAGCCTTTTATCCCAATAATACTAAAGCGAGTTTTTAAACAGGGAAAGGAACTTTATATACAAAGATATTTATAGCTGTTCTTTTTGTGGTGGCAAAGAATTGGACACTGAGTAAATGGCCATCAATTGGGAGTGGCTGAACAAGTTGTGGTATGATTGTGATGGAATAATATTGTGGTATAAGAAATGATGAGTTAGAATGCTTTCAGAAATACCTGGGAAGACTTACACGAACTGATGCAAAATGAAGTGAGCAGAGAACATTGTACATAGTAACAACAACATTGTATGATGATCAACTGTGAATGATTTAGCTATTCTCATCAATACAGTGATCAAAGACAATTTGGAAAATAACATGATGAAAAATGCTATACATTTGCAAAGAAAAAAACTGATGGAGTCAGTGCAAACTGAAGTATTCCTGTTTTTTTTTTTTACTTTATTTTCCTTGGTGTTTTTATTGAGGAGAGGTGTCTGTATTTTTTTTTTCACAACATGGCTAATATGGAAATATGTTTGAACAACTGCACATGGGTAAATTATGTCAAATTGCTTGCCTTCTCTCTCTTTTTTGCTTTTTTTGCTGAGGCAATTGGGGTTAAGTGACTTTCCCAGGGTCACACAGCTAGGAAGTGTTAAGTGTCTGAGGCCAAATTTGAACTCAGGACTTCCTGACTTCAGGGCTGGTACTCTATCCACTGCACCACCTAGCTGCCCCATTGCTTGCCTTCTCAATGAGGATGGAGGGATGATCCCTTATCTCTCTTTCTTCTTTCCTCCTTTCCTCTCTCCCTCCCACCCTTTCTCCCTCTCTCATTCCCTCTCTTTCTCTCCTTCCCTCCCTCTCTTCCTTCTTCCATTCCTTCCTTCCTTCTTTCCTTCCTTCTCTTCCTTCCTTCCTTCCTTCCTTCCTTCCTTCC
>JAJPUD010000210.1:406906-421499 GCA_023553655.1 Myrmecobius fasciatus | reverse complement strand
CTCCTTCATTTGTTCATTTGTTCCTTTCTTCCATTACCTTTCTGCACCCTTCTCCCAGAGCTAAGCCATTATGTCTAGGCTTTGATAGAGAGTTGTTAAGCTAAATAAATCAACAAACAGCCTGTTTTAATGGAAAAAGACCCCTGGAATTGGGGTCAGACTGCCCAGTTCCCATAAGCCTACTCCAGCAAAACCCTCAAGTTCACTCCAGACAGAATAATGTGCAAAACTATAGTAAATGACTTTTTCCTCCCTGGATTTTCACATGTCTGCCAGAGGCCCACAAGCAACAACATTCCCTCAAAGCTAACTCAGGGTTCAGAGTAGCCTCTCAGCCCAACCAGAGACAAGATGTGTGTGGTATGTGACTGTGTCTGCAGGCAGCAAGAGCTTGAGCTTCCAGTGAGAAAGCCTCAGAGTGGCCAGGAAGCTCTAGACCTTGAAAGCCCTGGAAAGCAGCATTTAGGCAGTGAACAGCTACCAAATTGGGACAGTCTAGACTCAAGGATTCTGAGGTTCCTAACATTCTATTTTGAGACGACCGAAAGAGCCCTGATTATCTAGGTTTGAGGTGGAGGATAACCATGAAGTGGAGGTCAGGGTAGAAACCTAGGACAATCAAATAATCTGAAACCAAAAATACCCATGATATAATACCAATGGCAAACTTGCTACGTGCTTAGGTTTCACATTCTTTGCTTTTTTATCTTGGGTCAAGAGCTGTAATATTTTTAGTTGTAAGAGAACTCCTGTTATAGAAATCCACCCCATACTCACCTCCTTATTCATTATATTTCTCTTTTTATCATACTTGACTTTACATTGTTAAATAACTTTTTTAAAAAAGTGCTAATTTGGTCTTCCCTGTAAGAATGGGCTTCCCAAGAGCTCCTACCTAGTCTCATAATTCTTTTGTATGCTCCATAGTGCCCAGACCATTATAAGAGATCAATGAATACTCACTCAATTGAATTGAACTTTCTGTTTCCTTTGCTCTGCAGACTCATGGCAATAGGTTATTAAAGAATTCAACTTTCTCACAGATGGATTTCCCTTAGGCTCAACCTAATCACGTCTAGGACCTTGCTTATTTCTCTAGCTGCTTTAATGTTCTTTGGATCTATTAATACATGTGGCAGATCTTGTACTGACTTTTTGTAAGCAGTACTGGTATTACTTAGATTTGGGCTAATAAAAGAATTAAGGTTTTCCACAACCACAACTCATTTTTTAAAATAAAGCATACTAAGTACACACACTAAAAGTAAAAAGCAAAAAAAATGCAGAAAACAATAAATAGGGACTCAAAGGATCAAATGGCTTTCAAATGAGAAGTTTGGGGCTACTACCTATTAAGTTCTTGGGAAATCAATACTCTAAAACCTTTCTACATGTCATAAAGTGAAGGTAACTCTGGGTTCTCAAGCTATATCTATGAAACCCTAGCTCTTGTCAGGTCTTTCCAAACTGAAATGGCTGAGCATAGGTGTGGGAATGAACTGTGTGTGTCTGCCTTTTGTCAGAACCTAGATAAAGGCAGTGAGCTTCATTGCCAGAAAGCTGGTCACCAGGTTGGCCATAGCAACACATGAAGACTGACTGCAAAGCTGTGGAAGCATCTGTTGAGGGATTACACTGATCAACAACCCGGTATCTTTTTTAGTACTGAAATGAGACTTCAACCCAGCAAAAGTATCATATAGCTCTTGCTAAATTGATGTTTTTTTTTTAATTTAAAAATATTTACTTTCTTTTTTATTGAATGTTAATATTTTATTTTTCTCAATTACATGTAAAAACAATTTTAGACCTTTGTTTTTTTATTTTTTATTTTTTTGCAATTTTGAGTTCCATACCCTCTCTCCTCTCCCATCATTTAGAAGGCAAGCAATTTGATGAAAATAATGCATGTGCAGTCATGCAAAACAATTTTATATTTTTCAATGATCAAATATAGATAAAATCCCATAGATCTAATGATCATCACTAGTTTGATGATTCTCAAACTTACCTATCCTGACCCAATTTTTCTTCTGACTTCTCATCTCTTATCTATAGGTGTCTTTCAGAAATCTAAAGTTGGATGTCCAGTAGACATCTTAAGATAAATATGTCCAACCAAAACAGAACTCATTATCTTTCTCCTTAAACAACAGTCCCCCTCCCAACTTCCCTATTACTTTAGAGGAAAACATCTTTCCAGTCTCCCAGGCTCACAATCTAGGTGTTATCTTTGAACTCCTCATTATCTCTGAGCTCCCATATTCCAAACATTTGCCAAGCCTTTCCAGTGTAGACTTCCAACACCTCATGCTTTGTTTGGTTACTGCAATAACTTGCTTGTGGGTTCTGCTGCCTCAAGTTTCTCCACACTCAAACCCATTTTCCATTTATCCATCAAAGTGATTTTCCTAAAGCATGTTCACCTATATCACACACCTTGCCATCTCTCTACCCTATCCCCTATCCCCTCCACTCAGTATATTCTAATGGTCTTTATAACATCTGGGATCAAATAAAAAAATCTTCTGTTTGGCAATCAAAGTCCTTCATAAACTAGCCACTTCCTATCTTTCTAGTCTCTCCAAAAGATACTCTTCAATTCAATAATACTGGCTTGTAGGATGTTTTTTAAACAAAAAACTCTCTCTTGACTTAGGCTAGAATAATTTTCTTCCTTATCTCCATCTACCACTTCCATTGGTTTTCTTTAATGCCCCACTGAAATTCTATCTTGTACAGGAAGACTTTCCTAATTACTCTTAATCCCAGTACTTTCCCTATTTTAATTGTTTCTTATGTATCCTGTATATAGCTTATTTATACATATTTATTTGCTTGTTTTCTCCCCCATTAGATTGTAAGCTCCATGAGGATAGTGTCTTCTTTTTTTTTTTTAATTTTATTTTATTTGCAAAACATGTGTATGGGTAATTCTTCAACATTAACCCTTACAAAGCTTTCTGTTACGTTTTTCCTTCCTACTCCCCACCCCTCCCCTAGATGGCAGGATATCCACTACATGTTAATTATGTTAAAATACTTGACAAATCGAATGTATATATATATATATATATATATATACACACATATATATATACATATTTCCACACCTACCATTTTTGTGCAAGAAAAATCGTATCCACAAGAAAAAAAATTATAGAAAGGAAACACAATGCAAGCAAACATCAACAGAGAGCATGAAAATGTTATGTTGTGGTCCACATTTCACATCCCTCTCTCTGGGTGTATATGGCTTTCTTTACTGAACAATTGGAAGTGGTTTGAAACATTTCATTGTTGAAGAGAGCCATGTCCATCAGAATTGATTGTCATATAGTATTGGATAGTGTCTTCTTAATGAATGCTTAGTGACTGACTGATTTTTCCCCTCCTTATCTAGTTCCCAGTGGGAGAAAAAGCATAGATAATCCCTTTATCATATAAGCATAATCTGGCAAAAACAAATTCCCAAATTAGACACACACAAAAATGCATGTCTTATTCTGCATACTAGTCCATCATTTGTCTCTTAGGAAGTAGACACTTTGTCTTTTGTCTAAAATCATTGTTGATAATTTAGTTGATCAGAGTTCTTAAATTTTTTTAAAAAAACTGTTAATTTTCTCTAAATCATTATTGATTAAAGAAATACAAATTAAAACAAGTCTGAGGAACCACCTCATACCTATCTATGACTAATATGGAAATATGTTTTTCATGATTTTACATGTATAATTGAAATTACATTTTTGCCTTCTTAATTAGTGGGGGAGGGACAAGTAGGAAGAACAGAATTCAGAAATCAATTTTTTAAAGAAATGTTAAAAATTTATAAATAATAAGTATGTTTTTAAAATTGTTCATTTTTATAACAGATGTTAGTGCATAAATTATTTTCTAGGTTCTGCTTACTTCACTCTGCCTCAGTTCATACAAGTTTTTTTCATGTTTTTTTGAAGCCATCCACTTCATCATTCTTTATATCACAATAGTATTCTATTCTATTTATTTACCACAATTTGTTTAGCTCTCTTCTAGTTGATAAGTATTCATTTTTTTTGCCACTAAAGAGTTGTTATAAATATATTTGTACATATAGGACTACTTCATTTTTCTTTGACCTGTCTGGGGTATAGGTCTAATGGAGTCAAAGTGCATGTACTGATTAATAACTTTATGTATGTAGCCTTTTCAAGTTAAATAACTTACTGTCAGTGCAGTGGCTAACTAGCGTCTGACAACATTGCTGAAAACATGATGCTAAAAATCATGGGAGCAAGTCCACAGCCTTGCTTTACTTCCTTGGTGACTGGGAAGGTGAAAGAGCATTGTCCATTATCCAGAATCCAGGCAAGCATGCCATCATGAAGCTGATAAACAAAACTGAGGAACCTCTGTTGTATACAGAATTCTGCTCTGCTCCCGACATTTCTTCTGAAGTTGCCAGGTAGCAAACACCATATTGACTGTTTCTTGGCTCTTTCTGATTGGATAGATGACCATCTTTCAGGTGAAGGATCAGACTATTAAGGAGAACTCTGGCAGCAACCTTGCCAGCAATAACTAACAGAGGTCCACCCTTCTCCCATCCTTGTGATGGCCACAGAACAACATACTTCTTTTTCCTTTATAGATGTGAACACTGTTCAATGCTTGAACTCCTGGGGGATAATCTCCTCTTGCCATAAAATCCAGAAGATTTCAGTCAGTTTTTGCAAAAGTAGCGAACTCCCTGCCTTGTAAATCTCAGCTGGAATAGGATCAGCACCAGGGGTTTTGCCACAGAAGAGGAGCCTAATGACATTCAAAATCTTTTGTTCGGTTGGAAGTTTGGTTAGAGAGGGATTGACTTCAGTCTGAGATATATGGTCAATGGCTTCGGCATTGATTTATGATGGGAATACTATAAGAGTGTTCAGTCCATCTTTCCAGGATCATGTCCTGATCACTAATCCACATAGCTCCATCAGCACTGAGTAGTTGAAATGCCCCATAGGTCTTTGGCCCATAAATAGGCATGAAAGCATCATAAAAGCTCTTTGGATCGCTGCTCTCAACATAAAACTGGATTTCATTTGTCTTCTTATCAAGCCCCAAATCCTGCATCTCTCTAAGCTTCACTTGTACTTTTTCAAATGCTGCTTTCTTAAAGACAGACAAATTATCCTGCTGGTAAACCTCATGGAGTTCTCATTTTTTGTTTAAAAACTTTGGAATTATCCCATCGTTTTTGTCAAACCAATTTTGATGTTGTAAGTTAGTTCTGGCCCAGATGAATAATTTAGTAATACATCAAATCTATGAAAGCTGCCCACTCCTTTTCTGTTTCATTGGTATCAACTGTGTCTTGGCTCAGCTTTCCTTGTTGTGAACAACAAATTGTTCCCACTGGGAGATTCCTCCAATGACTCCCTGTCGTGTCTCATAGTCTGTACCTCCCCTGATGTTAATGTGATCCAGAGCTATAAATGTGTCCTATTTGGACAAGTTGACTATGAGTGGGTCTAGGTCTTCATAACAGTTGTTTGACTTCATTAGGGTTCATCACTGTAGAATCAGATGCATTGATGATATGGTGCTTTCCTTCAAGGAGTAATTGTATTGTCATGAGTCGATTATTTTGAGAGATATATAAGCTTGTTGACTAGATTAGTTTTGATCACAAAACCCATAATGTGGCCACTCCAGAAAAATGTGTCTCCAGCTCTGACTTAAGTAAGCTGGTCTTCATTTGCCAGCCTTGTTTCATTCAGGGCTGCTACCTGGATATGATACCTGCTGAGTTCTCTCACAAGAGCTGTTCATCTTTTGGGTTTCATATTGTCCATAAGTTGTACCAATAATGAGTGCAATAGATCTTCACAAAAGATTGGACATTTTTACGACCCCAGTTTAAGATCCCTATTTTTCAAATTAAGGTTTAGGATTAGGTTGAATGAAGCAGACAATTTTTAGACCCTTCCTCTAACATGAGGGTGAACAGTGTGGTCCTTCAAAAAAGCTGTTCAGACATCCAGGGGGCAGCTGAATCCCAGGGCTGCTTCAGTCCATTTAGGAAATAACATTATGGCCTGAACCTTCTATGTGCAGGGTTGGGACTACAGCTTCTCTTCACTTGGGTGCTGTGTCGCTTACCTGTTCCCAATTTGAGGTAAGTAGAAATGGTAAGATGGTATGGGTGATTCTTTTGATTCGCACATAAACTGGACGAGGCAGAGTTGTTCTAAGCTGTCAGCATCACTGCTCTTCTGGAGTCATCAAGGTCCAGCAACAAGACAAAAATCAAGATGATGAGCAATAGATTCGTAAACCATGGATGACCTTGCTCTTTTAGATGTCTGACCAATCTGGAAGGGTTCCACAAACCTGTTCAAACTGTTTTCGTGGAATTTGTTTGAAACAAATTATTCACATCTGCTCATTCTGTTGGGCTTATGATAGACACCCTCCTAACTCACTAAGAGGTTTAAGGCCCCCTTGGTTATCTTCAACTTGGTCCAGCCGGTCTCCTGACACAGGATATTGGGATTTATGCTGGTATTACACAGCTTTTTGGAGCATCAGGTGAGAGTTGGGTGGCAGGTAGATGCTTAAATAGAAAGTAGCTGTGAAAAGGGCTCACACCAGAGGTGCTAGTCTTCCCTGGCATCCATACACCCCCAGACACCACTGGCACTAGGGCTACTATTCCTACTCCTACTTTACTTCCACCACCACCATCACCGTGTCCATTACTACTGCGGCTATACCACCATCACTACCACCACTACCGCCGCTACTATTACAACCCAACCCAATAGAAATACAAGTTGGATCAAGAGTAAAATGGAAAAGGTCCCATTCAGTTACTTCCTAAAGATGAAAATACCAGTTATCTCTCCAAATATAGGTCAATACCATGTTTCCGCATTTTGTTCAAAACATTCAGAAGTTGTATCATAAAAAACCCCAAACAAAACAAAACAAAAATCCAAAACCCTCAACTGTAAATATTTACAAGAAAATAATAATTTGAGGAGTAAAAATGGTCTGAAAAAAGTTCGGGCTATAAAGCAATTTATCATTAATAATATAATTATTAAACAAGCCATCCCAAAGCACCTTAACTTTTCTATCGTCTTTACTGACTATTGGAAATTTTTTTTTTTTACATTTTAGCACTCATGGATTATTCATGTATTGTTAATATGCAAAACAGATCCAAGTATAGTGAGAACTCTGGAGTATTTGGTGTCCACATGGAATACTGTTCATTATTTAAATATGTCACCAAATCAATCAGCCAGCTAGTCAATCAATGGACATTTACTTAATGCTTCCTAGGCTGTTTTTTAAATTATTTTTTTAATTTGTCATAGCCTATGCTATGTGCTTAGGATGAAAAAAAAATGGGGAGAAGAAAGGAGATAGCAGAAATAGTACCTGCATTCAGAAAGCTTATAATCTAGTAGAGAAACTAATGTCTAGAACAATTCATATAAAACATGATATCTCTTAAGGAGACAGTTTAAATTCCTTTTGACTCTTAGACCTAAAAAGATATTGTGACAATCTAGAACCAGGATGATCTGAGTCTTACTTCTGTCATATACTGATAGCGTTACCTTGGCAAGAGTCACTTAACCTCTCAGTGCTTTAGGCACCTCTGAAATTATTAGTTGTTTTGAAGGTGCTAATCTCCATTGGAAGAGGGAATTTACTCTCATAGAAATTCTTTATACCAAATCACCAGCACAGTCTCTGGATCACTATTATCCTGCTTAGATAAAATCATTATTATCTCTCCTAAGTAGAATTAAGTGTGTCTGACTTCCAAATTAAAAGAATCAAAAAGGATATATCAAGATGTATGGCTCCAATAAAAAACTATGGTAAATAAATTCTTCATCTCATGGAAAGATTTAATAATAATAAATTCATATTTTATATTTTATTTAGAAAATGTATAATTAATGATTTAATAATTAATAATAAGTTCCATTTATATATAAATTCATTTTACATTCAGATGCTTTCTATAACTGTCTCCTCTTCCCTGTCTCATATGTGACCCTTTTCCTTACCAAGGTAACACTCTCCATATGCAAAAGTTATAGCATTTCCTCCCCTCTTCTCCAGCAGGTTTCCTCTCCCATTATCTCCATCCTCTCACTTAATTTTAATTTTTTCTTGTCCACTGGCTTGAACAGCTGGGTGGCACAGTGGATAAAGTACCAGGTCTAGAGTCAAGAAGAATAATCTTCCTAAGTTCAAGCTGGCCTCAGACACTTACTAGTTGTGTGATCCTTCATAGGTCAATTAGCCCTTTTTGCCTCAGTTGCCTTATCTGTCAAATGAGCTAGAGAAAGAAATGGCAAACCACTCATATCTTTGCTAAGAAAACCCCAAACAGGGTCATAAAGAGTTGAATGTGACTAAAAATGACTGAACAACAACAATAACTACTGGCTAGTTCCCTACTGCTACAAACATGCCCATGTCTCTCACTCTTCATAAAATTCTTCTTTGACCTATACATCCACATTAGCTTTCATCTCATATCTTTTCTCCCTTTTGTGCTAAACTTCTTGAGAACACTATCTAGAGTTGATTTTGTTACTCTTTTTCTTATCTTTTTAAATTACTACACTCTGGCTTCTGATCACATCATCAACCAAAGCTTCTCTCTCCAAGATTGCCAATAATCTTTTTTTAATTGGGAATTTTTTTTATTAAAGCTTTTTATTTGCAAAACATATGCATGGGTAATTTTTCAACACTGACCCATGCAAAGCCTTTTGTTCCAAATTTTTCTCTGCCTCTTCCCATCTCCTCCCCTACATGGCAGGTAGTCTAATACATGTTAATTATGTTAAAATATATGACAAATTGAATATATATATATATATATACATATTTATACACTTATCTTGCTGTACTAAAAAAATCGGATCTATTAAATGGTCAAAAGATATGAACAGACAATTTTCAGACGAAGAAATTGAAACTATTTCTAGTCACATGAAAAGGTGCTCCAAATCACTATTGATCAGAGAAATGCAAATTAAGACAACTCTGAGATACCACTACACACCTGTCAGATTGGCTAAAATGACAGGAAAAGATAATGATGAATGTTGGAGGGGATGTGGGAAACCTGGGACACTGATACATTGTTGGTGGAGCTGTGAACAGATGCAACCATTCTGGAGAGCAATTTGGAGCTATGCTCAAAAAGTTATCAAACAGTGCATACCCTTTGACCCAGGAGTGTTTCTGTTGGGCCTATATCCCAAAGAGATTTTAAAGGAGGGAAAGGGACCCACATGTGCAAAAATGTTTGTGGCAGCCCTTTTTGTAGTGGCTAGAAACTGGAAATTGAAAGGATGCCCATCAATTGGAGAGTGGCTGAATAAATTATGGTATATGAATGTTATGGAATGTTATTGTTCTGTAAGAAACGACCATCAGGATGATTTCAGAGAGGCTTGGAGAGACTTGCATGAACTGATGCTGAGTGAAATGAGCAGAACCAGGAGATCATTATACACGGCAACAAGACTATATGTGATCAATTCTGATGGACATGGTTCTCTTCAACAATGATGTGATTCAAACCAATTCCTATTGTTCAGCGATGAAGATAGTCATATACACCCAGAGAGAGGCCTGAGGGAACTGAGTGTGGACCACAACATAGCATTTTAACACTTTCTGTGAATATTTCCATGCATTTTGTTTTCCTTCTTAGGTTGTTTTTTTTTTTTTCTCTCTCTCTTTCTAGATCTGATATTTCTTGTGCAGTAAAATAACTGTATAGATATGTATACATATATTGGATTTGTCATATAATTTAACATATTTAGCATGTATTAGATTACCTGTCATCTAGGGGTGGGCGGTGGGGGGAAGGAGGGGAAAAGCTTGGAACCAAAAAAAAAGTTTTTTGCAAAGGTCAATATAGAAAAATCACTCATATGTTTTGTAAAGAAAAAGCTTTTAATAAAAAAAGAAAAGAAAAAGAAAAGAAAAATCAGATCTATAAGAAAAAAAAACCTGAGAAGGAAAACAAAATGCAAGCAAACATCAACAGAAAGCGTGAAAATGCTATGTTGTAGTCCAGACTCAGATCCCACAGGCCTCTCCCTGAGTGTATATGGCTTTCTTCATCACTGAACAATTAGAACTGGTTTGACTCTTCTCATTGTTGAAGAGAGCCACGTCCATCAGAATTGACCATCATATAGTATTGTTGTAGCCATGTATAATGTTCTCCTGGTTCTGCTGATTTCACTCAGCATCAGCTCATGCAAGTCTCTCCAGGCCTCTCTGAAATCGTCCTGCTGGCCATTTCTTACAGAGCAATAATATTCCATAACATTCATATACCATAATTTATTCAGCCATTCTCCAATTGATGGGCATCCATTCAGTTTCCAGTTTCTTGCCACTACAAAAAGGGCTGCCACAAACATTTTTGCATATGTGGGTCCCTTTTCCTCCTTTAAGATCTCTTTAGGATAGAAGTAGAAACACTGGTGGATCAAAGGGTATGCACAGTTTGGTAACTTTTTGAGCTTAGTTCCAAATTGCTCTCCAGAATCTTTTAAATGCTCTGTTTGATGGTCTTTTCTCAATCTTTATCCTTCTTCATTTCTCTGTAGCTTTTGACTCTGTGAATCAATGTTTTTTTTTGTTTTGTAACCTTCATCTCTATATGTTTCTGCAATACTACCGTATACTAGTTCTCCTTGTACCATTCTGATTGCTCCTTCTCAAGCTCCTTTGTGGGAACTTCATCCAGGTCAAGCCCACTAACTTTGAGTATTGACCAGGGTTCCATCCTAACCCCTTTCTCTTCTGTCTCTATATATTTCACCAGTTCCCCTGGATTCAATTATCACCTCTGTGCTGATGATTCTCAAACCTACTTCTCCGGCCTTAACCTCTTTCCTAACCTCCAGACTTATATCTTCAACTACTTGTTAGGCATTTCAAACTGGATGTCCCACAGACATCTTAGACTCAATATGTCCAAAACGGAACTCATTCTCTTTTCTCCAAATCCCCCACTTTCAAACTTTCGTGTAACTGTCCAGGGTACCACCATCCTCCCAGTTCCCGAGACTTGCCTCTAGTAAATATCCTTAACTACTTCTTCTTTCTTACCTTCCATATCAAATCTATTGCCAAGTCCTGTCAACTTTATCTTCATAACACCTCTTGTATATTCCCACTTCTCTCCTCTGACAATGCTATTACCCTAGAGTAGGCATTTTTACCTAGATTTGACCATACTATTCCCGTACTCATTAAACTATAGTGGCTCCAGGATCAAATATAAGATCCTCTACTTGACATTCAAATCATTTTATAACATGAGATTCCCCTATCTTTCCAGTCTTCTTACAATCTAATGAGTCTGACTTCCCTGTTGTTCCTCACACAAGGAAATTTGTCTCCCAATTCTAGGCATTTTCACCAGGGCTTACTCATGTCTGGAATACTCTCCCTGGCTTCTCTAACTTACTTCATTCAAGTGCCAGCTAAATCCTATCAGCCTTTTCTGATCCTTCTTAAGGCTTATTGTTCTTGTTCAGTCATTTCAGTTGGGTCCAATTCTTAGTGGCCCATTTTTTTTTAGCATTTTACAAATTAGGAAAATGAGGCAAACAGGATTAAGTGACTTGCCCAGGGTCACATAGATAATAAGTGTCTGGGGGCAGGAAAACGAATCTTCCTGAATCCTGATCTAGCACTCTATGTACTGCACTCTTCAGCTGCCCTTCTTTCTAGTGCTCTTCATCTTGGACCACTCAGTACCCCGAACAACTAAGGCTTCTTCTTCTCAATAGCTGTTCCCACACAGAGAACATAAAGTGTGTAAGATTCAAAAGTAGAATCAAAAGATCCTCACTGGAAAATATCCACATGAATTCAACCAATGATAGTTTGACAAAGAAGCATCAAGCAAATGTAAGTCATGAAGATTTGTTGACAGAAACAGAAAGACTTATAATGACAAGTTAGCACTAGATCATCACCATCAGAAATTTCAGGTCTGTTATGTGTAAGGATCCCAGACTTCCTGATCAATTCATATTGTGCAAGGAAACAAGAGTAATTACAACAGCCCTGACAGATGTAATAATGCATCCCCTGCTGAATACCTAACAACACACTACCCGATTGCTATAATTACACATCAGAAGCTCATTTTAAAAATAAAATAACAAAAGACAAATCTCTATAATACAAATATAAATTTCAAATTATCCTTGAGGATTCCTCAAATAAATTATACTTGAATTGGACCATTATCACAGACAGAATAATTACCCACAATTTTCTGGACATTACTTTAATCCACAAAGATTTAAGGAGGGGGAAGGGGACAAGGATTTATTAAATATCATGTTCCAGATATTGCACATAAAGTTTTCATATATTATCTCATTTGATTCTCCTTACAGCCCTGTGAGGTGATCCCCACTGAAACAGATAAAAGATTTAATGACTTGTCCAAGATCATATAGCTGTTATGTATCTCAAGGTACTTTTGAACTTAGACTTCCTGACTTCAGACCTAGTCTTATTTATTGTGCTACTTAACTGCCTCTGAACAATGATTTTAATAAATGTCAACATATTCACAAGTCTCCAAGAGGTATGGAACAAAAACCTTTCCAAATAAAGATACAGAAGAAGAAATAAAAATAATGTAGGAACAAGACAAGTATATATATCATTCCTCCTATCTGCTTTCAGATTGATTGAAAGATACTTTCAGTGAGTTTACAAAAAGATGAGCTTACATTCCAGTACTTTTGCTTAATTATAAAAATCATCTATTTTATCTACTTTCCCAATAGTCCACAGAACATTAAATATAAAAAAGAGCAAGATAATGACTTGTCCCACAATCATTTGTATCTGAACTCCATTAAAAAAAAAGATGAGAAGAATGAGATGAACAACAATAATAAATTTAACAGTAGAAGCATTGCCAGACATAGTTGGAATGAAAAGGAAGGGCCAAACACATCAGAGTGAAGTAAATTAAAATTTAGAGTCTGGATTGGCTCTTTATACACTTAACACATTAAAGATTAAGAAGATATATTTCTAAAATTTTGTACTCTAACCAGGGGCTTTAAGTCCCATCAATAGAAGACTTTATTAGTGTTTGTATTGTCACAATTAACTGAGAACTAAAAATAAAGCATAATCATAGGGATAAAAGGGACCTTAGATGTTATCTAGTCCAAATCTCTAATTTTACATATGAGAAAATTAAAGTCCAAAGGGAGCGTTAATTTGTCCAAGGTCACAGAGAAAGTAAATAATGGAATTGGAATTCAAACCTATGTCCTCTAATCTCCCATTGGAGTATTGTTTCCATTTCACAGCTTCTATGTTACCATCATCATTTCCTACTAAATTATAAGCTCCTTGAGGTGATACTTTGTCTTCTTTTTTTTCTTTTATTTTGATAGCCCCAGGATGGTGCACAATACTTTACACATAATAAAAGTTTAATAAATATTTGCTGAATTGAATCAAATCATCCAGGCAGTTCTCAACTGCTTTGTGGTTTATTTATAGGCAATTGATATGTAAGGTACTGTTCTCTCACTTCTGGGAATGACTTTACACTGTCAAAATAACAGATCCATACAAAACTAAAATTATTTTCATGTCAGCCTATACTAAATATAAATAATTAAAGTAAATCTATAGAAAAAATGTGCCTGTAATGGATTGGAACAGAATTTTTGATTTCAAAAAGCAGTTATACAACAGTCCACAGAATATTAGATATAATAGAATAACAGCATAGTGACTTGTGCCTAAACCATTTCTATCTGAATTCCACAAGATAAGAATTATCCTTCTAGATCATCTGTATTGTTCTTTAACTCAAATATGTACAAAATTAGTGTTCCTATTAATTATTAATACAAATAGCATTTTTACATTCAAAAAATTTCTTCCAGAGATCTCATTGGCTTGGTTATCTTTCCTACTAATAAATGTTTTCTTGTTCTGTGATATTCTTTTCCATGTTCTCAAATAATTCCTTTATAGAAGATCCACCTAACATACTAGAAGTTTTCTTTTATTTGCCTTATTATTTTATGGTTGCTAGTGTAACCTGCTGATCACTGATCCATTCTATTTCACTCTTGTTACATGATTAGGTCACGTTATTTTATGGTAATTTTTATATTTGATCTATCAGTCAGTTAGTTAATAAGCACATGTTAAGTGCTGGACATACAAAGAAAGTCAAAAGACAGTCAAGGAGCTCACAATCTAATGGGGAAGAAACTAAGCAAACAAATATGTACAAACAAGTTACTTACAGGATAAAGAGGAAATAATTAATGTAGGAGATGCACTAGAATTAAGAGAGATTTAGAAAGGCTTTTGTAGACACGGGATTTTAGTTGGGACTTAAAGAATGTCCAGGAAACCAGAAAACGGAGGAGGGAGGGAGGGAGAGGAGAGAGAGAGAGACAGACAGACAGACAGACAGGGAGGGAGGGAGGAAGAGAGGGAGGGAGAGAGAGAGAGAGAGAGAGAGAGAGAGAGAGAGAGAGAGAGAGAG
>JAJPUD010000210.1:277006-406896 GCA_023553655.1 Myrmecobius fasciatus | reverse complement strand
GAGAGAGAGAGAGAGAGAGAGAGAGAGAGAGAGAGAGAGAGAGAGAGGGAGAAGGAAAGGAAGGAGGAAGAAAAGGAAGGAGGGAGGGAGACAGACAGACAGAGACACAGAGACAGACACATTCAGAGATAAAGAGAGTCAGAGAGACAGGGGAAAAGGAGGGAGAAGGAGGAGAGAGAGAGGGAGAGGAAAGGAGGGAGAGAGAGACACAGAGAGGGAGGGAGAAAGAAAGGGAGGGAAGGAAGAAGAAAGTCACAGAGATAGAGACAGAGAGACAGACGGACAGAGGCAAAGACACACACACAGAGCAAAAGACACAGAGAGACAGAGACAGAGAGAGACAAAGAGAGATAGAGACAGGGAGACAGACACAAACATAGAGAAAGAGAGACAGACACAGAAAGAGCATCCCAGGAATGGAGGCTAGTTAGAGAAAATGCTTAAAATGAAGGGATGGAGCATGGAGCAACTGGAAGGTCAGTGTCACTGAATTAAAGGGCATGTTGGGGAGTATTGTGAAAGAAAATTGGAAAGGTAGGAGGGGGCTAAATTATGAAGGGCTTCAAATGACAGAGAACTTTGCATTTACTTCTGGAGGTAATAGGGTGCCACTGGAGTTTATTGAAGAGGAGAATGACTTTGCTTTACTTGCACTTTAGGGAAGTCACTTTGGTACCTGGTCAGAGTATGGTTTGGAGGAGGGAAGCAGACCCACCAGTAGGTTCATAGACTTAGAACTGGGCAGGACCTTGGAGGCCAGCTGGTCCAACACTCTCATTTTATGGATGAGGAAAATGAAGCAAAGAAAAAAAGTTCATCACCTTACCTAAGGACACACAGGTGGTCAATGGCAGAGCTAGGATTTGAACCCAGGTCTCGTGGGTCCAAACCCAGGGTTCTTTCTGCTGTGACATGCTGCTTCTCTCCTATCATTTCTAGCACTTATACCCATTATGATATAGATCACCTGAAATTTTGATTCTTTAGAGATTTTGATATCAACAGATTTATAAATTGTTGAGATAAAAATCCTACAGGTAATAAAAGATATTCCTAAAATGCCTAAAATTCATAGTACTTTAATACTCAGAGTACCTTAGTACTCAGATGCTCCAACAAATCTGCAATCTCATTGAGGAGGGTGTCCTCTTCGGTCATACAGAATCCATCCTATTCATCCATTTATTGATTTCACTCTTGTTTATAACCACAGCAGTCATAGCCAAATGTGCTGGGGGCCTCCCTCAGTTTTTTCAGACTTTATGAGTATAGAAAATGTGGGTTATCTACCAATTAGCCTTTATTCTTACCACATAATCACCCCATCTTCTTTTTCAATTAAACAGTTTCCTGATAGCATCCTTGACTCAGATTCTTCCCCTAAATTCCTTATTTATTATATGGTACAGCTTGTTCACACCAACCAGTCACCTTTCTGATATCCTCTGAATGATACTAATTCTTAATTCCTTGGAGACTATAATGTTCATACATTTCTGTATACATTGCAGCCACAAAATAATATTAGTTGAAGAGCATTATTATAAACATAGACATTTATTTCTGGAAGACATTTCAGGTCATTAAAAGAGTGTTGCAATTTCATGAAGGAAATCTGGTCAATTCTCCTTTTGTTTTTTCTGGATCCAAATTATTATCCATTTATATTCTCTGTCCAAAATGATTACAAACTGGTAAATGAGCTACCTAAGTTGTTCTTATTAACTACTGTGAGTTAGAGCTTGCCTATTCACTTTTAATATCCTCATTGGGGACACCCTTGATATCTATTGCATGATAGCACTACTACCAAGATTTCCCCTCTCCTCACCACGTGGGCCAGACTAGTTTTTCCCTACAAAACAACAAAGCTGTCTCTGGGATTTGCTTGGTGAATGATGCTAAAACTTAAGCTGTAATTCATTAACAACTTCCTGGTGGCTTCAGTCCCTGTTGACATGGTTTTCTAGTTACCTAAGGATACAAAAATGTCCACCTACATGAATTTGAGCCCTTCAAATTTGGTAGACCACATTAGTTACAAAACCCTATTTTGATAACAAGATATGTTTCATATGGAAGGGCTGACATCTACCCAAGTTAAATGCTATAATATTTTTATTCAATATCCTTTAAGAGTAAGTAAAACTCCTGTTATTACTATCAAATGAGTGTCTTGTTTTGTTCCAACACCAACCCTAAATTAATAGGGCACTGGACGGAGTTAGGTGCCTTCATTCCATAAATAGGTAAGTCTCATAGAGATTTTGTGTGAATGAGAAAGTAGGAATATAGGTTGGTGGTTGTTTTTAAAATGTTAATGAGATCCAAGTCTTTTTCAATACCGTTCACATATTGTCCTCCTTCAGATAATCTATGCATCAAATATTTCAAAATTTTCATAATTTTGTCACCTTCATCATGGATCTCATCCCTGTATGTCTGGTCTGATCCAGCTGTTTTTCCTATTCATCCTTTCTTTAATGCCATTTCTATTTGGTTTATAGAATATCTCACACAAAAATCCATGTATGATGGTACCTTTGGCCTTGATAATGGACAAAGTTTGTTATAAAAATCTTTTAAAAATTTACTCATTTTTCTTCTCATAATTGTCCTCTTTACATTGTCAGTTTTCAATGTCCTTGGAATGACATTGCTTAGTTGAAGCTCTTTCTAAGCTTTCTTTGAACTGCCTTTGCCCTCTGTTGCTTGTCTATTTTGAGGCAATATTGCTTATAATCTTCCATCATCTATTTCCATAAGATTTTACAGATGAGTTTAAACTGATGGTGCCCTTGGTTGCTATATCCTCCTTGGCAAGAAAGTAGAGTGTTTTCTGGCTAAAATGCTTCTCAGTCTTTTTTTTTTTAATTTTCCTAGTTATAGCTATTGATTTACATTGATTAGACTTCTATATGTTATTCCTATAATTTTCATCTATATCCTTTCTTCCATCTGTATCTCATTTTTCATGATTAACTTGTTTAGATAGGTCAGAATAGAAGCATTTTAATTGCATGCTGTATACTTCTGAGTTTTATTTTTATTCTTTCACTTTGTACTAATTTTGATTTTACTCTTAACAAGTTGCTTGTCTGACTGCACACAGACAGCTGTTTCAGGAATGATTCCTACATCAATAATGAGTCATCCTCTATTTGTTAAAAATAAAAACAACTTTTTTTTGGTAATATGTTTGCCATGTCCAGTTTCTGTTCCTCACTAATTCCTTAGGATGAAGAAAGTAGAGAAACTCTACAAAGAACTTGGCAAGGCTCTCCAGTTAAATTAAATATACTTTGCGCTTGGTGACTTCCTTGCAAAGGTAGAAACAGGTGAGGATTGTGGGAAATATGCTGGAAATATGAATCAGGAATGAGAAAGGCCAAAGACTTGCCAGAAGTATCAAACGTGCCATCACATTCCACCCTGCAATATTCCTGAGTATGGCATATTAAAACGTAACTGACAAAGATTTAACAAAATAAAATACATTAGAGCATAGATAATGTTAGTAAGTGGTTTACTTGGTACTATACACTCCACAGGGATTCTTGCATATATTTTAGTAGCTTCATTTTTATTTGAGTTTGACGCCATTGTTGTAGACTACACAGTAGCCTTTGTATATTATGAATACTTTTTCTGGGAAAAAAAATGTGTGTATACATATATATGTATATATGTATGTATATGTATGTATGTATTTCAATATATATATATGTATATGTCTATACACACATATATGTTCAACAGAATGCCCAAAGCTCTCCACTATTCTCATTACTCCTGAGTCTCTCCGTAATTTCAACTCCACCATATCTCGGTGTAAGGTAGCTTGTTGCCAGTCCTTAAAAGAAAGTGCCCTGCTCCCCTCAGGAACTAACCCTAGACCCAGTGACTCCTGGGCTTACCTGTTTGCTTCTAACAAGCCCAAGGGGATGACTCCCCTCAGTCACCAGTGCAGGGAGGTTCCTCCGGATCGAAAAACTGGGTTTATTATTGCCAACATTTTCTCTTGGTTGAACAGAGTAATTGGAGTTCTACTGAACATAGAAGGCTAGTCCCTGCCCAAGAAATTTAGCATTCCACGTGGATTAGGACTTGGCAGCTCCTGCTCTCTCAGGCTGGACTCCAATCAGCTGCTGGTGCTTAGTATGCTGTGACACAGTCACCCTCAAAGGGAAAGGCTAGCAGCAAAACTTTGCTGTCAGCAATGCATGGCTGATTTCGGCTCTAATAGTCTCTTGTCCCAGTGTGCCCTTACGTCAGTGGGAGTTCTAGGCACTCCAGAACAGGATGTCTGAATCAAACTCCATATTGGAATTGGGAGGGGAGAATTTTGCCTGAAGCCATTTCATTTTTTTTACCTGTTTTTCAGCCTTGAAGTATAATTCTGGGGGAAGTTTCTGCCATTAAACGTCCTCGTCCTCATGTAATTGAATCTTCATCTGCTAGTTCATTTTTATTCCCTCCTTTTGTATTATTCATGAATTATGAATTAAAGATGTGAATATGGAGGAGAGGAGACCAGTCATTACTGTTTTGACAAACTTTTTTCCAAGTTTTTATTCCACTATTCACACAGAATGCCAAAGTTTGTAATTCTGGAGCCACTTGGAATCTTTGAATTTAATGTGTCCTCTGCTTAATTTTTTTTTAATTAAAACTGACTGAATCTCAGAGTTGAAAGGAATCTCAGGAGTCATCTTCTAGTCCAATATCTTCCTGATGCCTGAAACACTCACACAATATTCTGAACAAAGGGTTATTCAGTCTTGTTACAAACACATACATTCATAAAGAAGCCACTATCTAATGACACAACTCATTCCATTTTGGGGTGACTCTACTCGTTGGCAAGTTCTTCTTTATATTGAAATGAAATATGCCTCCTTTTAATTTTCACCCATTGGTGCCTGCTACATAGAGCCCTACAAGATGAATCTAAATAATTGGCTTTGGAGTTTTTGATTAAAATGAAGACCCTGGATCTGACATATTGTGTGACTTTATGTGTCACTTCACCCCAGGGAAGCTTAGTCTTCTCATCTCTAAAACCAGGGATGATAATCTTTGTATCATTTATCAGCAAGGGCTGTTCTGAGAAAACCACTTTGTAAAATATAAATTTGGTGCTGCTCAAGCATATGTCTTTATATACCTGAAGACAGTTACTGGGTCCTCCCTGAATCTTTTGTTCTCCAGGCTAAAAATGTTTTTTTCCCTTCAAATAATCTTCATTTGGCATGGTTTCAGTTCCCCTCTTCATTCTCATTGCTGCCCTCTAGATATATCATAATTGTTTACATCCCTCTTAAATTGTGCTAGTCAAGAAATAAACACAATATTCTAAATCTGGTCTGTTCAAGGCAGGGCACAGTAGTTAGTCATATCACTTCTCTTCAGAACCTGTCCTTGGCTGTTCCTTTTGAATTAGGCTTGTCATTAATGACTTATGATACGGTATCAATCTAGCTTTCAAATTTTATCTCATATTACTCTGTTCTGTATAGCCTCTTCTTACTTATGTTCTGTCAAGAGAGACTCCTTCCTTGGAATTCCCCCTTGTGTCAACAGTTCTGTGGACTTCTGGTTTCATGGAAGTCTGTCAGTTGGTTAGGGACATTTTTCTTCTTTCCCCTTTCAGGCATGTATTCATCCCTGATATCAGTTTGGAGGAGGATGACTCTCTAATTCTAGATCCCCTTCTCCTAAACAGGTGGTTTCCCTCCTGCCCATGTCAGCACCTCCCACAGGTCTCGTGGTTCAATGGAGACTTCTAATTCAATTTAGTTCAATTCAATTTAACAATTAGTCAACCATTTATTGAAAATCCAAAGTGTTCCAGGTACTGTGCTAGTGGCTAGGAATACAAAGAACACAAAAAAATTAGTTTTTTTCCTCAAGGAGCTTACTTTCTGCTGTACCTCCACCCCCCAGTTGTCCCTTGAGGACCTATATTTTGGGGACCAATTGAGCAGAGTGACTGAAATTACTTAAGGTTGATTCCCATATTAAAGGGGTGGTTGGATGGGTAGGTGGGGATAGAATGGGGTCATATTGCAGCATCTAGCACAGAACCTAAACAGTTCTCTTCTGTAGGACCTTAATAAATGTTTGTGAATTGAGTTGGATTAGATTGCCTTGCATTTCAGAGTGGTGAAGATTTAGGTCTTTATAACATGAGCTTAGTTAAGTAAGAGATGCTAATGGGACATCTAAGTGGAAATGACTTGTCTGTGCCCAGGAATTCAGAACAGGAAAAAAGTGAGAGGCTAACTCTGGAGACAGAGACTTGAGAGCTCTCTGCATACAGTTGGTAATTGAAATCATCTGAGTGGAACTTAGGCTAATGAAGTAATCTTCATACAGAAGGAGCTCTGAATTAGTTCTAGGGACACAAAGGCAAAAGATCCAGGTCTCATAATTGTTCATGGGGAAGATATAGTATAGTGAAAGGGATTGCTTTCCTCCCTATTCACTGCCAAGAAACAGAATAAGTGGACAATTTGGCATTCTAAATCATCTGTCCAGCCAAAAAGCAGAAGGAACAGGGCTTCTCCATAGCAACCCAGCCATGGATGGACATTAGACAAGATCCAGAGCAACTGCTCACTTAGGAAAAGCCCTTCCAAAAAAGCTCAGTCAAGGTTTCAAAGTTGTCTGTTGGGATTAGAATTTGAGAGCTAGAAAAGGCTTCATTTCATAGACAGGAAAACTGAGGCCCAGAAAAGTGAAATGATTTGGCCCTCGGGGTGACCCAAGTAACAAAGGCATAATTTGAATTTGTGTCCTTTGACTCCAAGTACTGTAACTCATTTCCCCGTGCCAGCCTACCACTTCCTGTGAAGGTACTGGGAATAAAGCACCCATTTGCTGGCAATGGGAATAAGCCAATCAAATTATTTCAGAGCAACTGCCAAATCATAAAAATTTTCATTCATCTTATTATTAACCTCCAACTGCCTAGTAGACATCTTGAATTGGATATCTTGGAGACCTCATAAATCCACATTCAAAGCAGAACTCCATATCTTTCCTCCTGAAGATTCTGCCTCTTCCAATGTCCCTATCACTGTTGAGGACTCTGCCATCCTTCTAGTCTCCCAGGCTCACCATGGAGGTGTCATTCTTGATTCTCTCACCCCTTATATCCAATCTGTTGCCAAGGCTGATTGATTTTACATTTGCAACACCTCTGAATGTACTCCTTTCTCTTCTCTGATACTGCCATTGCTCTGGGTCTATACCCTCATCTGCTCCTCCCTGGACTATGGTGATAGCCTGATTCCTGCCACAAGTCTCTCCCCACTCTGGTCCATCAAAATGATTTACCTGAAGTTTAGATCTATATCACCTGCCCTTTCAGTAAACTCCAGTGGCTCCCACCAAACTCTGGGATAAAATATAAAATCCTCTGCCCCTCAAAGCCTTTTACAATTTCACCTCTCTCCCTCCCCCAGTCTTTTCAGTCTTCTTATACTTTATACCTTCTCTCCTTTCTCCAGTGTACTCTGTGTTCCAGTGATACTGGTCTCCTTACTGTTCTAAAAAAAGAGATGTACCCTCTCCGGGCTGCAGATATTCTCACTGGCTATACTTTGTGTTTAGAATACTTTTCCTTATCCATTCCCGCCTCTTGGCTTCCTCTGAATCCCAGCAAAAATCCTTTCTTCTACAGGAAGCCTCTTCTAATCCCCTTTAATTTGAATGCCTTCCCTGTGTTGATTATTTCTAATTTATTAAAACATACACTAACATACAACACACAGAGACAGATAACAGAGAGATAGAAAGAAACACAGAGAGAGATAAAGAGAGACAGAGAAACACAAAAAGACAGAGAGACAGAGACACACAGAGAGAGACAGAGAGATAGAGAGAGACAGAGACACACAAAGAGACAGAAAGAGAGAGGGGAGAGAGAGACAGAGAGATAGAGACAGAGACCCAGAGAGACAGAGACCCAGAGAGAGAGAGAGAGACAGAGACAGAGAGAGACAGAGAGAAAGACAGAGAGAGAGAGACAGAGACAGAGAGAGAGACAGAGACAGAGACAGAGAGAGGGAAGGAGAGAAAGAAACTTTTATACATAGTTGTTTAATGTGTTCTCCCTCATTAGACTGTGGATTCCTTGAGAGCAGGAATCATCTTTTATCTTTCTTTGTAAATCTAGCATTTAGCACAGTGCTTGACACATAGTAGTTGCTTAAAAATGTTCACTACTATTACCACCACCACATTTCTTCCTTCTTCTCCTTTTCTTCCTCCTCTTCCTACTCTAGTACTACTATCACTATTACTACTACTACTACTACTACTACTACTACTACTACTACTACTACTGCTGCTGCTGCTTCTGCTGCTACTACTACTACTACTACTACTGCTACTATTACTACTACTACTACTACTACTACCACTACTACTAGTACTACTACTATTACTACTACCACTACTACTACTACTATTACTACTACTATCACTACTACTTCTACCACCACCACTACTACTACTACTACTGCTGCTGCTGCTGCTGCTGCTGCTACTACTACTACTACTACTACTACTACTGCTACTATTACTACTACTGCTACTACTACTACTACTACTGCTACTATTACTACTACTGCTACTACTACTACTACTACTGCTACTATTACTACTACTACTACCCCACTACTACTACTATTACTACTACTATCACTACTACTACTACTATTACTACTACTACTACTACTATTAGTATTACTACCATTACTACTACAATTACTACTACCACTACTACTACTACTATTACTACTACTATCAGTACTACTACTACCACTGCCACTACTACTACTACTACTACGACTACGACTGCTACTACTACCCAATTTCAACATTCAATAGAATGTGAGTTGAGGGAGGGGGTTGTTTGGTTTTTATCTTTATATTCCTAGTGACTAGAATAAGGTCTACTACATATAATGGCAGGTTGGTAAATGAATATTTAATGTTTTAGAGAACTTTTTTTAGCAGTGCAGTCATAGAGATGCAACTTAATCCTGCATTAGTCTCTTCATCTGTAAAATGGGCATAATTGTACTTTTACTGTCTATCTCTCAGGGTTATTGTAAACCTTAGAGCCCTGTGTAAATGTGAATTATTATTATTACATAAGGTTAAAAAAGGAAACTCCTCTCATTTTAGCTGACTTTTTCAGCTGTCTTTTATGTTATCTGTGAAAGGGACATTAATAGTTACTGAACATAAAAATAAATGTCAGTGTAAAACTTGAAATTACAGTGTTTTAGGGAGAGATAGGTGTTATTTTTCACATTTTTTATGTAGTGTGAGTGGCATGATATGGAGTAATGTGAAAAAAAATGTAAATAAGCCTGAAAAGTGCTTATTTTAAGACATGGCATGAAGCCAGCTTATGCGCTATCTTTACAATATTTGCAAAAATGTGTGACATTTGTCACTGTTTAAAGAAGAGACATTTTCTCAAAATATTTATCTGTCAAAATGAGATGGTGCAACAGAGCCTTGTTGTGTTTCCTAGAACCTAGACTATGATCCCTTGCTTTCTAAATGAGATTGATTCTGCTGACCTTGACTTTATTGGAAGGATAATGGGTGGGCAGAGGAAAAGAAGATAGTGATAGGGCTGACTCTAGGACAAAATATTGAGACCCTCTTTCTCTTTCCAACTATTTCTTTTTGAATGTCATGTTTGCCCTTTCTCCTTGCTGCTTAAGTCCTGTGGCATTAAAACTGCTTTTTTTTTTTTTCCTTTTCAGCTTCTTTCTAGCTCCCTAAAAGGGCAGTAGGTATCACAGTGGATAGAGTACTGGGTCCTGAGTCAGAAAGACTCATGATCCTGAGTTCAAATCTAGACTCCAATGCTTATCAACTGTTTTGAATATAGACAAGTCGCTTTACCCTGTTTGCTTCAATTTCCTCATGTAAAATGATACGGACAAAGAAATGGCAAATCACTTCAGTATCTCTGCCAAGAAAGCTCCAAATGGGGTCATGAAGAGTCAGGTACAACTGAAAATGGCTGAATAACAACAAAGCTGCCCAAAAATCTCTCTAGATAATTTGAGAAATGTGTCCATTCAAATGGGAAGAGTCAAGAAGAGAAGATTGTTCCTTCTGTCCCATCTTCTTCCATTTTTAGGTAGCATATGGGTATTTTATCAGTGGTAGAAGGAAATAATGTTTTAGGTCACAGGATTATAGGAGTTAGAATTGAGAGAACTAGTAATTTAGACCAAGATGAGCAAACTGAGGCCTACAGAGAGGAGTTTGCTCAAATTCACACAGCTAAAAAGTGGCAGAACTGAGATTTGAATACAGGTCTTCTGACTCCCTGTCTAGGGCTCTTGAAAATCTAGTCTTATATACTCACTTTATAGATGAAAAAAGGTCTAGGGAAGCTATGGTTTGCTCAAAGTTTTGCAGTTAAGTTGTAGGCTCTGTATTTAAATCCTGATTCTCTGAATCTAAATCTAGTTCATTCCCTTACATAGAGCCCCCTTCCTTAGACTGTCATCTCTTTGTGAGCAGGTATTGTGTTTTCAGTGCTGCCTCAAGGCCCAGGCTGCATCTTAATGCTTACATGATATCCCTCTAAGTGAAGAATGTTTGATAAGAGGAATCTTTCATTTCGATTTCATTTGGCCTGACTATACCCTAATATGCTTATTAAATGTTAGTTTGAGCAATGAATGGATACTGCAAAAAAAAACAATTAATTTTTAAATTAAATTAAAATTTTTACTTTCAAAATGTATGCACAGATAATTTTCAATATTCACCTTTGCAAAATCTTGTGTTCCAATTTTTTTCTCCCTCCCTTCCCTCTTCCCCCTTCCCTAGATGTCAAGTAATCCATTATATATTAAACACATGCAATTTTTCTATACATATTTCCACAATTATCATGCTGAGCAAGAAAATCACATCAAAAAGGAAAATATGAGAAAAAAACAAAAAGCAAAAAATAAAAAGAGTAAAAACACTATGTTGTGATCCATATGCAGTCCCCACAGTTCTCTCTCTGGATTCAGATGGCTCTCTTAATCACAAGACCATTAGAACTGATCTAAATCACCTTGCTATTGAAAAGAGCCATATCCATAAGAATTGATCAGCACAGAATCTTATTGTTGCTGTGTACAATGTTCTCTTGCATCTTCTCACTTCACTTAGCATCAGTTCATTTAAGTCTCTCCAGGCCTTTCTTAAATCAGCATGCTCATCATTACTTATAGTACAATAATATTCCATGACATTCATATGCCATAACTTATTTAGCCATTCTCCAATTGATGGACATTCACTTAGTTTTCAGTTTCTTGCTACTATAAAAAGGGCTGCTACAAACATTTTTGCACAAGTGGGTCCTTTTCCCTTTTTTTATCATCTCTTTGGATATAGGCCCAGTAGAAACACTGCTGGATCAAGAGGTATGTACCCTTTGATAGCCCTTTGAGCATAGTTCCAAATTTCTCTCCAGAATGGTTGGATCAGTTCACAACTCCAACAACAATGTATCAGTGTCCCAGTTTTCCCACATTCCGTCCAACATTTGTCATCTTTTTTTGTCATCTTAGCCAATCTGACAGGTGTGTAGTGGTACCTCAGAGTTGTCTTAATTTTCATTTCTCTGATCAATAGTTATTTAGAGTATTTTTCAAATGACTAGAAATGATTTTAACTCCATCTGAAAATCATGTTTATATCCTTTGACCATTTATCAATTGGAGAATTGCTTGTATTCTTATAAATTTGAGTCAATTCTCTATATATTTTAGAAATGACATCTTCATCAGAACCCTTAAATGTAAAATTTTTTCCCAGTTTACTGCTTTCCTTCTAATCCTGTCTGCATTGGTTTTATTTGTACAAAATCTTTTTTAACTTAATATAATTGAAATTATTCATTTTTACATCCCATAAGGTATTCTAGTTCTTCTTTGGCCACAAATTCCTTCCTTCTCCACAGATCTGAGAGGTAGACTATCCTTTGTTCTTCTAATTTGCTTATAATATCATTCTTTATATCTAAATTATGAACCCATTTTGACCTTATCTTGCTTAGTATAGGATGTTAGATGTGAGTCAATGCCTAGTTTCTGCTATATTAATTTTCAACAACTTTCCCAGCAATTTTTGCTAGTTTGTTCTTATCCCAGAAGTTGGGGTCTTTGAGTTTATCAAACAGGGATTATGGTACTAATTTTACAGATGAGGCAACTGAGGCCTAGAATGATTAAGGCACTTATTCAAAATCACGTATTTATTAGATTGGACATACTCAGGATTAAAATTCCAAGTTCAGTGTTTTTTCCTTTAAAATATATTTCCATCAAACTAGGGAATAATTATAGCAATCTAGTATTTGATAAACCCAAAGACCCCAGCTTTTGGGATAAGTATTCCCTATTTGACAAAAACTGCTGGGAAAATTAGAAACTAGTATGGAAGAAATTAGGGCTAGACCCACACCTAACACCACATACCAAGATAAGATCTAAATGGTTCATGATTTAGACATAAAAAGTAATATATAAGCAAATTAGAGGAACATAGGATAGTTTACCTCTCAGACCTGTGGAGAAGGAAGGAATTTAGGTCCAAAGAAGGACTGGAACTCTTAATTGAACACCAGATAGGTAATTTTGACTATATTAAGTTAAAAAGTTTTTGTACAAACAAAACTAATGCAGACAAGATTAGGAGGGAAGCAATAAATTGGGAAATCATTTTTACATTTAAGGGTTCTGATAAAGGCCTCATTTCTAAAATATATAGAGAATTGTCTCATATTTATGAGAATTCAAGCCACTCTCCAATCGATAAATGGTCAAGGGATATGAACAGACAATTTTCAGATGATGAAATTAAAACTATTTCTAGTCATATGAAAAGATGCTCCAAATCACTATTGATCAGAGAAATGCAAATTAAGACAACTCTGAGATACCACTACACACCTGTCAGATTGGCTAAGATGACAGGAAAGAATAACGATGAATGTTGGAGGGGATGTGGGAAAACTGGGACACTGATACATTGTTGGTGGAACTGTGAACAGATCCAACCATTCTGGTGAGCAATTTGGAGCTATGCTCAAAAAGTTATCAAACTGTGCATACCCTACTTTGATCCAGTAGCATTTCTATTGGGCCTATATCCCAAAAAGATCTTAAAGGAAGGAAAAGGACCCACATATGCAAAAATATTTGTGGCAGCCCTTTTTCTAGTGGCTAGAAACTAGAAATTGAATGTATTTCCATGAGTTAAAGAGTGGCTGAATAAATTATGGTATATGAATGTTATGGAATATTATTGTTCTGTAAGAAAAGACCAGCAGGATGATTTCAGAGAGGCCTGGAAAGACTTGCATGAACTGATGCTGAGTGAAATCAGCAGAACCAGGAGAACATTATACACAGCAACAACAAGACTATATGATGATCAATTCTGAAGGACATGACTCCCTTCAACAATGAAATGTTTCAAACTAGTTCCAATTATTCAGTGGGGAAGAAAGCCATATACATCCAGAGAGGGATATGAATGTGGGCCACAACATAACATTGTCATGCTCTCTATTGATGTTTGATTGCATTATATTTCCTTCTCAGATTTTTTTTTCTTGTAGATCTGATTTTTCTTGCACATCAAGATAACTGTAAAAATATGTATACCCATATTCGATTTGTCAATTATTTTAACATAACTAACATGTAATAGACTTCCTGCCATCTAGGCAAGGGGTGGGGGCTAGGGAGGGAAAATTTGTAACAGAAAGCTTTGCAAGGGTCAATGTTGAAAAATACCCAAAAATATGTTTTGCAAATAAAAAGCTTTAATAAAATGAATATATATATATATATTTCCATGAAGACTTAATGGTATGAGACAATATATGACATAAACATAATACCTTGTACATGATATTATTGTTCAGTTGTTATTTAGTCATATCTAATTCTTCATGACCCCATTTCATGTTTTTTGGTCAAAGTTACTGGAGTGGTTTGTCATTTCCTTTTCTAGCTCATTTTACAGATGAGGAAACTGATGCAAACAGACTTAAGTGAGTTGTCCAGGGTCACAAGGCTAGTAATGTTTTAAACCAGATTTGAACTCAGGAAGATGACTCCAAGTCTAGTGCTTTATTCACTGTACCACCCAGCTGCCTACTTTGCACATAGTAGGTGCTTAATAAATGTTTGTTAGTCAATCCTTCTACATTTAAAATCTGGAGGCAGTTGTAGCAAAAACATTGTTGAAGAATTAGAAAACCAGGGTTCTAATCCTGAGTTTGGCTTTTACTTTGGCCAAAGAATTAGAATAGAATATAAGCTATCTGAGGGCAGGCTTACTGTGCTTAATACAAAATTTTGTGCAGAAAAGAGTTAGGTGAATGTTTGCAGATTTGGGTTGAATTAGATAAGTTACTTTATCTTTCTGGGCTATGTTTCTTCATCTATAAAATGTGAGAGTTTAGAAAAGCTAAAATCCCTTCCAGCTATAAGGTTCTATGATGGGAATTTTAGATGAAGTAACATGGCAAGTTGGCAGGAGAATGGCTTAGGGACCAAGTGGGTTTCTCTGTCTCTCAAAAATCATACTGAGGAAGCAGCTGCTTGCCATCTAATAGGTCATTGACTCCTAAACTATGGAATTATATATTTCTATAGGTAAGACAGAGCCAGTCCAAGTTTTTGCAGAGGGGAAGCATAAATCCCTCCTGCCTACCCCCCCCCCCAAAGAGGTGTGAAAGCAATAAAAACTCCTAAATTTGATGGTGGTTATTTCAAACTTTGTTTTGGGACTACTAAATTGCCTGAAAACCCTGATGAAATAATTCTTTTGCCCTTGGGTTAAGAGAAAGAAAGCTGTTTGGAACAGAGAAAAGCCAGGTGATTAGGAGAAAGTGAGGGTTCTATGATATTTGCCCTGTAACTTAGTGATCCTTTTCATCTTGCCAGTAAGCAGTCAATAGTGTTGTACAGGTAATTTGTGTTGTAGATCATTTCCTGAAAGCTCCCCAGAGTCATCAGGCAACAGCAACTGTCAATCACTGAAGCAGCAGTGGAATGTGTGGATTCTAGAAGTGGGAAGCACTACCACTTCGGATCAATCATTGGCCCTCCCCGTTCTTCACTTAGAATGAAATTTAGTAGACATATTAAAATGCAGCCAAGCACAATAAAGTGCAGTTTGAAGTCTAAAATACAGCTTGTCAGCGGAGTATTTAGTACTGTGCTTTAATATGCATAAGTGCAAACAAAAATTTAGTGTGTAGGCTAAAATACACATTAGCAATTTCATAAATGATCTGAAATTGAAGGATACAGGAGGGTTTAAACAAGAGGGGACCAAAAATGCTGTAAATCTTCAGGACATTCTCCTTTCTGTTACTGAATAGAAAACATTAGGCTTTCAGGCTAGTGGTGTTGTTTTCTTATTTTATTTCATACACCTGGGTGCATCTCTTGACACCTGCATGCTCTGCTGGGGCACAGGAGATGCCTGCTGCTCTGGAAGAATTCTAATACTGCAGTGCAGGGATGGAAGGCCAGGTTGTTCAAAGTCATTGGGCAAGCAGAAAGAAACTCAACTTTGCAGCAGACTTTGGAAAGGGGATTTGGTTCAGCATCATCACCCAAGTGGAAAAGGATGCTTGCCCCAGTGATTGAGCTCTATTGAATTACTCTGGGTATACTGAGAGTCAAAGAGATCAAAGTAGAGGTGCTGCTATGCTTATAGCTAAAGCAATGTCGATAAGGTTAGAACACACTGACTGAGCTCCCTTTGGTCACTTCAAGGATGCATTTACTCAACACTGAGATTCTCTGGGATGCTGCTGCAATCTCTTGGTCCCCATGATGGTAGTAAGGGTTTTAGTCTCTTGCTAAAGAACATGTTCAATTCCATTTAACTTCCCCTGTCCTATGATAGGGTAATCATGAAGAAAAAGTATTGACCACTGACCTAGGAAGAATATATCCTATTCAGTGGGCTTTAAAAGGAATGATTCCACCCATCTTGGAGGCAGCTGGTGATGCAATGGATGGAACACTGGGCCTGGAGTTAGAAAGGTCTGAGTTTGAATTTGACCTCATACATTCACTAGCTGTGTGACCCTGAGAAAGTCACTTAATCACTCTTTGCCTCAGTTTCCTCATCTGCAAAATGGGGATAATTATAGTAATTGCTTCAGAGTTGTAAAAAGTGAATGAAATATTTGTTAAAAAAGAAAAGAAAAGAAAGCACTTAGCGCAGTATCTGGCACATAATAGGTATTATATAAACACTTATTTTCTTCCTCCCCTTTCTTTGTCTCTTTCATTTGAGGAATGGGTTAAGACATTCTTTTGGACTTCCTGTAAGGAGTTCCCCCCAATCCCTTCAAATAATATGGTAACAGGGGCAGCTAGGTGGCGCAGTGGATAGAGCACCAGCCCTGAAGTCAGGAGGACCTGAGTTCAAATCTGGTCTCAGACACGTAACAGCTGTGTGACCCTGGGCAAGTCACTTAACCCCAATTGCCTCAGCAAAAAAAAAAAAAAAAATAAAATAATAATAATAATATGGCAACAGATACATGGTCCACCTAAATTAAATCTGAACCTGGGCTGTGTCTAAAACTTTGTGTTTTTTTCCTTTGAACATAGATGGACATTTTCTACTTTGGAGGAAATCTTAAGAGTTTAAGAGCCACTAAATGTTTCAGGTTTTAACATTTTATGTTTCAACTTCCTGAGGGGAGTTTAGTATAATTGGAATTATGGATTATTGTTTCAATCTTTTTATTATTTATCAGTGCCTATGTATCAGCCTTTTGTTTATTTCAAGTATTTTTAAAGTAGAGAAAATAAGTAGCTGCCTTAAAACTGATTTATATTGTTTATTGAATAACTTTTTCATCACTTTTCAAGGAGATTTGAGTCGAAATAAAACTAAACTCTAAATGATTTCCTTTGAGGCTTTGAAGGAGGGTTATCAAAACTTAGATAGTAGGAGCAAAACAACTTCACTCTTATCTTTAGGGGTCAAGCACCCCCAGTATTCAACTCACTAATTTAATGAGTTTGCAGCTGGTCCTGCTTAGTGGGAGAGGGAATCTTTAGTCATTCTGGACTCAGGGCCTTATTACAGCATTATAGCATTTCCTATCTCCCCCCTCACATTTGTGATTTAATTGTAATAAGCTGACATTGAAGAAGCTCTCTCTACCAAAGCAAATGTACTATTCTACAACTTAGAGAGAACTGACATAAAACACTGGGAGTTACCTGAGTTGTCCAGGGTTACATAGTCATTATGTATGTGATAGAGGCAAGACTCAAATCCAAGTCTTCTTAATGCCCCCAAAAAATCTTTTTAGACATTATGCTTCATTAACTCTTATAATAAAAGAGCTTAGCTTAATAGTTGGTCAGAATCTGTTCATTATTCATATATTGATGATATGTGGCTATGAATCATGAGAAGAATTAAAGTACAGAATCACCAAAATGGTAATTCAGAGGCTCATGATAGGTATGAATAGACTATATAATATTACCAACCAAGGACTGAGCAAGAAAAATAGTACAAAGGAAGCTGTCAGTAAGATTTATGAAGGGAAAAGATAGTGAGGGAATCATATGATAAGAGTAAGGGATAACTGATGGACAGCTTGAATGCACCATTGGCATATTCATAAAACATCAAGAGAACTAGAAGAAACTCTTCAGTGTCTTAGATACACCCCTGTGTGGGACATAGACAAGAGTCACTCAGGATAAGAGAACTTGGGAAAATATCTCCAAAGGGATTATTTAAATTTATGAGATCATTGATCCATTGAAGTATAGATGTATCTGTCAGACCCGAAGACTTACTGAAGTTTCTGTTCTCAACTAAACTATGGTTCTGAAAGTAATGTACTTAATGTAATATCACTGAAAATCTTCATTACCCCACCCAACATAGAATATTTTATTGAAATCCATTAAAAATAATCAAAATTATGCCTAGAATAGGTGAATGGCTCATTGCAAAGAGTGCTGGACCTGGAGTCCGGAAGATGACATACAACCTCAGACACTTACTAGCTGGGCAAGTCATTTAACTTCGGCTTGCCTTAACCACCTAGAGAAGGAAATGGCAAACCACTCCAGTATCTTTGCCAAGAAAACACAAGGTATTGGTGTAAGATGGTCTACAGGGTCATGAAGAATTGGATACAACTAAATAACTGAACAACAGCAACAAACTGAATCTGCTTTGATGATTAACAATGTTCCTCCTATTAACTGTGGATGTTCCCTAAAATTCCATCTGAGGTCCTCTTCTCTAATTTTTCTACCCTCAATCGAGACTTCATTAGTTATCCTAATGGATGCAGATAACTCTTACAACTATATGGCAAATCTAATTTTTTTCTGAGTTCTGGTCCCAAATTAGCAACTGCCTTTTCAACATTTTCATTTGGAAGCCCAGTAGACTTTGTAAATTGTAAATTGTACAATTTGTACAATTGGAAATCATTACCTTTCTGTCCCAAACTCGTATCTCTCAACTTCTCTATTTATGTTTCATGTACCTCACGTTTTTCCTAGGGTCACACAGCTAGTAAGTGTCTGAAGCCAGATTTGAACTTGGGAAGATGAATCTTTCTGATTCCAGGCCTGGCATTTTATCCACTGTGCTACCTCGCTGCCCCTGGATTATTATATTGATTGTAGTAGCCAAGTCTTTCCCAATTCATCATCATTTCAACATTGTTGCTACTATGTATGATTATCTCCCTGTTCTCATTTCACTTTGCATGAATTCATCTACATCTTAGTGTGTTTTCCTAAAACCATTATGTATGGTACCTTTTAGCATTATGTAGTTTCCTTGATTGTCTCTTTTAACTAGGTATCTTTTTGCTTTTGTTTATCTGAGATCATGTTTGCTACCCTTCCTTTTTGACTTTAGCTGAAGCATATTAGATTCTGTTCTTTGTTTTTAACTGTGTGTGTCTTTCTTTTTCAAGTTTCTTATAGAATTTCTTGAGCTACAGAGCTCCTAAAGCTGTGGTGTTACTTTCAAGTGTGTGGGTTTTGGACAAGCCACCATACCAGTGTCACAGACTTCTTTTGCTGACCTCTTAAGTTTCCTTAGGCCAGAAAAATGTTTTACCCTGACCTTTTGTTGGCTCTGTTGCGCTAAAATTTTATTTTATAAATTATTTTAAAGTTGTTTGGAGGGGAATGTTAGGAGAGTTCAACTGAGTGGCTGTCCCTAATTTGCCATCCTGGCTCTGCCAGCCTTTGGCCTTCTAAAATGTATTCTGATTTAACCTTCTAGTTCCAGTTGGATACTAGCAATATTGTGATGAAATTTAATTCAACATATATCAGCTCAGCTCAACTCAATTCAATTCAATAAGACTTTGAGCTGCTTTTAAGGAAAAATAGGGACTGGGATCCTCTCACACTTCTTTTACCAAAAAAAAAAATTCTCTTTTTTTCTTTTCTATTGGCAATTTTATACTAAGTGGGACAAAAAATCAGAGATACTATTGCTGTGGTATTGTAATTGTTAGTGAGTAGATTTTAGAATTATCTAACTTTAGATTTGGGAAGTCCAAATTTTCAGTTTTATAGATGAGGCAATTAAGTACATGTGATTTTAAAAAAATTTAATAGCATTTTATTTTTCTAAATATATGCAAAGATAATTTTTAGCATTCACCTTTGCAAAACCTTGTATTCCAAATTTTTTCCTTGCCTCCACTTTCCCCCCTTTCAAAGACATCAAGCAATCCAACATAGGTTAAACAATACATGTGATTTTTCCAAGGTCCATTTGGGGTATTGTATATTCCATTGACTACATAAAAACCCTAAAAATACATTCTAATAATGATGAAGTCCAGTCAGAGGCAAGGACAGAATATAACTGATAATGTTTAGTTAGAGACAAGGACAAGTAGAGGAAACATCTTTTGATTATAAAAAATGTATTCAACCAAATGAGGCAGTTGGTACATGATCCACTGATTAGATACCCTAGGGTTATCGGTAAGAGAGGTGAGTAATTAGAGGATCTACATTTCCAGATTGAAATCCAAAAATGTAGTAGACTATTTACATTCTGAGGAATCAAAGTATATTTACCCTCCTTGTTCTAATCCAAAGGTAGCTCCTGCCTTTAATGGGGCCCCTGGGGATTATGATTTTAGTGTGGTCTTGCTTTTCAACAGAAAAACAAAATGTTGAAAGAAGTCAGATGGATCAAAGAAAGGAGAATTCATGAGGCTCATATTTCTCCTAAAATAGAAACTTAATAAATTTTTTTAAATTAAATTGAAAAGAAAACATTAGTATTCTTGGCAAGGATTAATGTTTGAGCTTTTGGTGGGAAAGATCTTCCTTCAGTGGTAGCCTAAATTTTGGAAAATTGAAAGCAGTGAGCATGAGAAGTTGGTTGAACTTTTGATTAATACTCTAGAGTCTTTTCTTAAATTAAGGCAGTGATATTGTCTTTGCTATATCTGGGTGTGCATATATTTATGAAAATGTTTCATGTCATTGTCACTGTCAATAGAAAAATTAATATATGCTTCCCATCCCATGTTTAACTTTATATATATATACACACACAAACATATGTGTATTACCACCACAGAGCAAAGAATGCATTTTAAACATTACAATGCTTTACATTTATGCAGCACATTTACTCAGGAAATTTAAATCACAGTGGAATAGGAAAGCAAATTTCTGATGGAAATATAAATGTACAAGACAATGTTATGCTGCTTCTCAAACCCAATGAGCCAGATTTTCTCCTCTAAACCCATAGGGTAAGCAAAACATCCTCAGCCCCAACCTTAGGCTTTCTGCTATTTTTCTACATTTCTAATTTATCACTAAAGAGGGAGGGATTTGTTTCCTAGGACAAGAATCACTCCAAAATCATTAATTAATCTAGTCCTCTTTTTGATTAACAGGCAGAGAACTGACTAGGTTTAGTGTGCAGTGGGTGGGAAAGATTGTGAAACCAATCGTTCCACACAGAAAGTGAATACATGGTCTTGTTCTCATTAGCCTCAATTCCTGAAAAACTGAGATGTTAAGGTAGATAGAATAAGCAAAAAGGAAAACAAAAAACTTTATATACATGAAGAAAAATCCAGTGTGAAAAAGGCAATAGAGTATTTTATATTTTTTGAAATGTGTACATTTCTCTTATTTCTCATTTTATTGATCCAGCACTTAACACAGTGTCTGACACATAATAAGTACTTAATAAATGTTCATTTATTGATTAATTGATGTACTTTTCTTGTTTAAACATCATCCTACCCATAACTGCCTTTTCTCCTTTCTTCCCTGAAGAGCATTTTATTTTTCCAAATACATGTAAAGATAATTTTCAACATTCATTTTTTTGGCCTAGAATCCATTTATTTCATTTTATTTTGTTTTATTTATTTATTTGCTGAGGCAATTGGGGGCAAGTGACTTTCCCAGGGTCACATAGTTAAGAAGTGTTAAGAGTCTGACGCCAGATTTGAACTCAGGACTTCCTGACTTCAGGGCTGGTGCTCTATTCACTGAGCCACCTAGCTGCCCCTCGACATTCATTTTTGTAAAACTTTGCATTGCAAATTGTTCTCCATCTCTTTTTTACCACTCATATCCCTAAGACAGCAAGCAAGCTGATATAAGTTAAATATGTGTGATTCTTTTAAACATGTTTCCATATTTGTCATATTGTGCAAGAAAAATCAGACCAAAAGAGAAAAAAAAATGTGAATGGAAAAACAAACAAAAAAGTGAAAATTCTGTGCTTTGATCCACATTCAGTATCTCTCTGCATGTGAGTGGCATTTTGCATCCTAAATCTATTGGAATTGCCTTGAATTACTGCATTTTTGAGAAGAGCCAAGTCCACAACATTTGATCATTGTATAATCTTCTTGTTATTGTGTACAATGTTCTCTTGGTTCTGCTCACTTCACTTAGCATTAGTTCATATAGGTTTTTCCAGGCTTTTCTGAAATTAGCCTGTTCATCATTTTCAATAGAAAAATAATATTCCATGATATTTATACCATAACTTATTCAGCCATTCTCCAATTGATGGGCATCCACTCAGTTTCCAGTTTCTTGACACTATTTTTGTAGCTGCCACAAACATTCTTGCACATGTGGCAACATAATATTTTCACCTTTTTTTTGTTGTTTTTTGCTTTGTTTTGTTTTTTATTTCCTTTCTCATCCCCCCCTTTTTGATCTGTTTTTTCTTGTGCAGCATGATAAATGTGGAAATATGTTTAGAAGAATTGCACATTTAACTTATATTGAATCACTTGCTTGTCTAGGGCAGGGAGGTTGGGGGAAGGGATGGTCATTGAATATTCTTTTATTGAGTTTTTTCCAATTAAGTGTAAAGACAATTTTTAACATTTATTTATTTTTATTTAAGCTTTTTATTTTCAAAACATATGCATGGATAATTTTTCAACATTAACTTTTGCAAAACTTTGTGTTCCAATTTCCCCTCCCCCCTTCCCCTTTCCCCCTCCCTTAGATGGCAAACAATCCAATATATGTTAAACATGGTAAAAAATATATGCTAAATCCAATATATGCATACATATTTATACAACTATCTTGCTGCACAAGAAAAATCAAATCAAAAAGGAAAAAATGAAAAAGAAAATAAATTTTTGCAAGCAAACAACAAAAAGAATGAAAATGCTATGTTGTGATCCACACTCAGTTTCCACAGTCCACTCTCTGGGTGTAGAAGGCTCTCTTCATTACAAGATCATTGGAACTGGCCTGAATCATCTCATTGTTGAAAAAAGCCATGTTCATCAGAATTGATCAATATAATCTTGTTGTCTTGTACAATGATCTCCTGGTTCTGCTTATTTTATTTAGCATTAGTTCATGTAAGTCTCCCCAGGTCTCTCTAAAATCCTGCTGACTGTTTCTTGCAGAACAATAATATTCCATAACATTTATATATCATAACTTATTCATCCATTCTCCAACTGATAGGCATCCACTCAGTTTTGAGCTTCTTGCCACTACAAAAAGGGCTGCCACAAACATTTTTGCATATGTGGGTCCCTTTTCCTCCTTTAACATCTCTTTGGGATATAGTCCCAGTAGAAACACTGCTGAATCAAAGGGTATGCACATTTTGATAGCTCTTGGACATAGTTTTAAATTGCTCTCCAAAATGATTGGATCAATTCACAATTCCAGCAACAATGTGTTAGTGTCCCCGTTTTCCCACATCCCCTCCAACATTTGTCATTATCTTTTCTTGTCATCTTAGCCAATCTTAGAGGTGTGTAGTGATACCTCAGAGTTGTCTTAATTTGCATTTCTCTGATTAATAGTGATTTAGAGCACCTTTTTCTATGACTAGAAATAGTTTTAATTTCATCATATGAAAATTGTCTATTCATATCCTTTGACCATTTATCTATTGAAGAGTGGCTTGAATTCTTATAAATATAGACAATTCTCTATATATTTTAGAAATGAGGCCTTTATCAGAAACCTTAAATGTAAAAATGATTTCCCAATTTATTGCTTCCCTCCTAATCTTGTCTGCATTAGTTTTGTTTGTACAAAAACTTTTTCACTTAATGTAGTCAAAATTATCTATCTGGAGTTCAATTAAGAGTTCCTGTCCTTCTTTGGACACAAATTCCTTCCTTCTCCACAGATCTGAGAGGTAAACTATTCTTTATTCTCCTAATTTGCTTATAATATCACTATATCTAAATCATGAATCCATTTTGACCTTTTCTTGGTATATACTCTGGTAGGTGTGGGTCAATGCCTAGTTTCTGCCATACAAGTTTCCAATTTTCCCAGCAGTTTTTGTCAAACTTTTGTCAAAGTTTATCCCAAATGCTGGGGTCTTTGGGTTTTTCAAACACTAGATTACTATAGTCATTGATTATTTTATCCCGTTAATCTAACCTATTCCACTGGTCGACTACTCTATTTCTTATTAAAATCAAATGGTTTTAATGACCGCTGCTTTGGAATATTGTGTTAGGTCTGGCACAACTAGAGCACCTTCATTTGCCTTTTTCTTCCCCATTAATTCCCTTGACCTTTTGTTCTTCTAGATGAACTTTGCTATTATTTTTTCTAGATCTCTAAAATAATTTCTTGGGAGTTTGATTGATATAGCACTGAATAAGTAGATTAATTTAGATAGTATTATAATTTTTATTATATTCACTCATGAACGTTTGATATTTTTCCAAATGATTAGATCTATTTGTGTAAAAAGTGTTTTGTAGTTGTATTCATATAGTTCTTGACTTTGCCTTGACAGGTAGACTCCCCAAAATTTTATATTATCGACAGTTATTTTAAATGGAATTTCTCTGTGTATCTCTTGCTGTTGGACTTTGTTGGTAATATATAAAAATGCTGATGATTTATGTGGATTTATTTTGTATTCTGAAACTTTGCTAAAGTTGTGAATTGTTTCTAGTAGTTTTTTAGTTGATTCTCTAGACTTCTCTAAGTATACCATTATATCACCTGCAAAGAGTGATAATTTGGTTTCTTCATTACCTACTCTAATTCCTTTTATCTCTTTTTCTTCTCTTATTGCCAAAGCTAACATTTCTAATACAACAATAAATAGTAATGGTGACAGTGGCAGCCTTGTTTTACCCTTGATCTTACTGGAAATTGTTCTAGCTTGTCCCCATTACATATGATGCTTGATGATGGTTTTAAATAAATGCTACTGATCATTTTAAGGAAAAGTCAATTTATTCTCATACTCTCTAGTGTTTTTAATAGGAATGGGTATTGGATTTTGTCAAATGCTTTTTCTGCGTTTATTGAGATTATCATATGATTTTTGTTAGTTTGGTTATTGATATAGTCAATTATGGCAATAGTTTTTCTATTATTGAACCATATCTGCATTCCTGGCATAAATCCTACTTGGTCATAGTTTAACATTTATTTTTTTAAAAAAAATTTTGAGTTTCAAATATTCTCCCTCTGTCCTTCCCTTACCTCCCTCCTCTCCGAGATAGTAAGCAATTTGATATAGCTTATACATGGGCAATCATATTAGTTATGTTGTGGAAGAAAGCACAGATCTAAAGGGAAAAAAAAACTCACAAAAATAAAATGAAAAATAGTATGCTCTGATCTGCCTTCAGATTCCATCAATACTTGTTCTAGACGTGGACAGCATTTTTTTCATCACGTCCTTTAGAATTATCTTGGATTATTACATTGCTGAGAATAATGCTGAGTTGTTCACAGTTGAATTTTTTTTGTGTACTATTTCTGTTATTATGTGCAAAGTTCTCCTAGCTCTGCTAACTTCACTTTGCATCAGTTCATGTCTTTCTAGGTTTTTCTAAAATCAACCTGCTCATCATTTTTAATAGCACAATAGTATTCCATCACAATTATATACCACAACTTGTTCACCCATTTTCTAATTAATAGGCATTCCTTCAATTTCCAATTCTTTGCCACTACAAAAAAAAGAACTGCTATAAAATTTTTTGTACACATTTATCCTTCTCTCTCTCTTTGTTTTTGTTTTTCTGTGTGTGTGTGTGTATGTGTGTGTGTGTGTGTATCTGTCTGTCTAAACTGATCAGTTTTCAAATATTTCATTGTCTGAATTCTATTCACTAGACCACTTATCTGCATTTACCTCATCTTTTACCTCCTTGGAGTATATGATTAATAGTAGTTCACTTGGTCAAAGGGTATATACCTTTGCTTAGTGCCTTTTAAAAATATAACTTCAAATTGTTTTCCAGAATGGTTAGAACAAATCACAGTTCCACCAATAGGATATTAGAATACCTACCTTCCCACAATCCTCCAACATTTGTCATGTTTATCTTTTGTCATCTTTACCAAAATGACAGGTGTAAATTGATACCTTGAAGTTCATTTGATTTCTTGGTTGTCTCCCAGTTGTTTCAGTCATGTCTGATTCTTTGTGATGTTATTTGGGGGTTTTGTGGTAAAGACACTGTAATGGTTTATCATTTCCTTCTCCAACTCATTTTACAGTTGAGAAAACTGGGGCAAACAGGGTTAAGTGACTTGTTCAAGTTCACATAGCGAGAGAGTGTTTGAGGTTGGAATTGAATTTAATTCTTCCTAATTCTAGATCTGATGCTCTATCTACTGCACCACTTACTTCCCCCATTTAATTAATAATTGTCTTATTTTCATTGATTTGGAGCATTCTTTTCTATGGTTTTTATAGTTTGCATTTCTTTTTTTTTGACAACAGGTTTGTTCCTATTCTTTGACCACTAATCTATGGGAAAGTAACAAGTCTCTACATACCTAGAATTCAATATATTCAATAATTTTGCCAGGCAATTTATGTCAGTGAATGTGGTGCCAAACTCCAAACTGAATGAACAAATGATTTGGCAGACATTTAAATACAGAGTACCTCAAATTAGATACTCTGTAGGCATCTCAAATGCAACATGTTCAGAATATAGTTCCGTTCTTTCTTTTCAAACCTTTCCCTATTGTTGTTGCTGGGCACTAGAGTCACCAAAACTTACAACTTAGGACTTTAATTTAGAGGCCACAAGATGTAGTAGATAGATCAGTTATAACTAAGCTCAAATCTGACCACAGACACAAATTAGTTGTGTGACACTGGGCAATTCATTTAATCTCTCTTTGCCTTAGTTTCATCATCACTAAAATGGGAATAACAATAGCATCTAGTTGTCAAAGTTGTTGTGAGGATCAGATAAAATATATATATAAAGTGCTCTGTAAATTTTAAAGTAATGGCAATCAATCAGCTAACAAATATTAAGTATATGTTTTCTGCACAGTATTATAGTAGGTGTTGGGAATACGAAGGTAAAACAAACTTCTATTATGGAGGAAGAAAAAGACAAATTATATGAAGAATGTGACAAAATTCTCTAAACCAGATTAACATATATAGATGCTTGGTGACTATCAATGTAAAGCTGGTCACATAGAACATGGTAAGTAATTTTTTGGAAAATATAGCTCCTCATTAAGAAATGAAATAAGCCAAGGGTAATATATTAAATTGATCTTAAAGCATTAGTAAGCTCTTCTTATGCATCAGGAACTACTGTAGTGATACAAATGAAGCCTGCAAGACAGTCTCTGTCCTCAAAGAGCTTACATTCTAATGGGGAAGACAACACATACTATTCAGAAATCTTCTAAATGCATATAGTATATATAAAAAGATGTATACTTTAAAAAAGCCAGAAGACTTTGGAAATGATAGTTACTAAACAGCAGCAAATACACACTCCAATGAAACTGACTATATCTTTTTTTTATTTTTTATTAAAAGCTTTTTATTTACAAAACATATGAGTGATTTTTCTACACTGACCTTTGCAAAAGCTTTTTTTTTTTTTTGTTCCAAGCTTTTCCTCTCCTTCCCCCTCCCCCCCACTCCTAGATGACAGGTAATCTAATACATGCTAAATATGTTAAATTATATGACAAATCCAATATATGTATACATATCTATACAGTTATCTTACTGCACAAGAAACACCAGATCTAGAAAGAGAAAAGGAAAAAAAAAAAAAAGCAACCTAAGAAGGAAAACAAAATGCATGGAAATATTCGCAGAAAGCTTGAAAATGCTGTGTTGTGGTTCACATTCAGTTCCCTCAGGCCTCTCTCTGGGTGTATATATATGGCTTTCTTCATCGCTGAACAATAGGAACTGGTTTGAATCACATCACTGTTGAAGAGAACCATGACCATCAGAGTTGATCATCATATAGTCTTGTTGTTGCCATGTATGATGATCTCCTGGTTCTGCTCATTTCACTCAGCATCAGTTCATGCAAGTCCCTCCAGGTCTCTCTGAAATCATCCTGCTGGTCATTTCTTACAGAGCAATAATATTCCATAACATTCATATACCATAATTTATTCAGCCATTCTCCAATTGAAGGGCATCTGTTCAATTTCCAGTTTCTAGCCACTACAAAAAGGGCTGCCACAAACATTTTTGCACATGTGGAGCCCTTTCCCTCCTTTAAGAGACTGACTATATCTTGAAAGAAAATACTTATTTCTAATAATCTTCCTCTCCATCCCAAACAAAGCTTTTATACTAGAGGACTTTAAGACATATATCCATTTTCTCCCCCTAGTCTCCCATTTCATTAGTTTGGTCAACTTTAATAACCTCACTTTTACATCAATTGCACCCAGGATTAGTCACTGTCTTGATCTTTCCCACACCCACTTCCATATTCAAATTCCTCTAGTTGATCATAAACTTACAGGATCCTAGCTTTAGAATTGGAAGGGATTCTAGCTTTTTATTTCTTCTTGTGACTTGCTTTTCCTGTGCTTATTCTTTGTTCTTACTATATCTTTCAATCCTTTCATCCCACAGTGGTCTTGAAGGCCATCACCCCCAACTTCACTTCATTTTTCTACTTTTCCAAATGTTATTCTATAGCTAACCAGGATCATTTATACATTTATAATGTATTATATCATTATATCAAATCCCTTGTCCCCTTGTCAATAAGTGCTCATGCCTTGTCAAACTCCTGCTCTGTATTACTTCTGCCATGTACTCACATGCTAATGAATAGAGACATAGGAACTCCTGCAACTATGCTGATTGTGTCCACCACAAATTTGTTATCTGATATTTACTGGGTCCTTACTGCTTCAAGGTAGTCCTCATTACTCTTCCTTAGTTGGCTTCTACCATATTCCCCTCTGATGCTAATTCAAATGTCTTCTCTTTTGAAGACTCACCCATTCTACTTATCCCCAGTAGAGTTTATTGACATATTTTGCTGAAAAAAGAAAAGTCATTCTGGACAATATCTTCTTTTCTCTACTCAGTGACCCTTGACATTACCCTCCAATCTCTCTTTTACTTTAGTCTCTGATGAAGAGTTTGCCAGTTCCTTTATTTATACCCTTAATTCCAATCCTCTCTCCTTTGGAAGATTGCTCCCCAAATTATTCTATCTGTTTTTATAATTTTTAATTTTCTCCTATTTCCTTTTCTACTACCTATAAACATGCTTAGGTTTTCCCTATCATTAAAAAACAAAACAGATTGTTTTCTCAAACTATTCTTTTGTGCCTTTCTTCTTCTTTACAGCCAACTCCTCAAGATAAAAAAAAAAAAAAAGTTGTCTATATTTCTAATCTCCAATTCCTCGTCTACTAATTTCTCAACTCTTTGTAATCTGGATTTTGAATCTTAAGACCCAAGTGAAACTGCTTCCTCCAAAAGTTATCAGTGATCTCTGAATTACCAAGCTCATTTTCCCAGTCCTCATCCTTCTTGATCTTTCTAAGACATCTGACACTATATTGACCATCTTCTTTTCTTAAATATTCTTTCCCTTCTATTTTCATGAATTTCTCTCTCTGTTTTCTTCCAATCTATACCTGTTTGACTGCTCCTTCCCATCTTTGGCTGGATCATCATCTTTGTTCCACTCTCTACCCATGAATACAGTTCATTCCTCACTCCTAGGCTGTGTAGTCTTTCTACATGCTCTTTCAGCAATCTTATGAACTCCTTTGGGTTTACGTATCATCTCCAGGCAAATGATTTCCAGGATCAATAGGTCTGGTTCTAGTGTCTTACTGAAACTCTAATCCTGCATTACCAATTGTCAGTTAGACATGTCTAAATGTCCCATCGGCATCATGTCCTTAGTAGAACTTGTTTTTCCCTTTCAACCTACTCCTCTTATTTTCCCTATTTCTGTTGATGTTATCACCATCCTTCCAATAACTCAGGTTTTCAACCTTGGAGCCAGTCCTCCTTGATTTTTCCTTCTCTTTTTTTCTCAGTTTCTTGCCTCATCCAATCTGTTGCCAATTCTTATCAATTGTACTTGGACAGCATCTCTCAATTTCTCTTTACTCATATAGACACTGCCCTAGTACATGATCTCTGTCCCTTAAATCTCTTTCCTTTCCAATCCATCTCCAAAGTTTCCAAAGTGATATTCATTAAGCATTTCCCTGTTCAAAAAACTCCAGTGGACTCCCTGTGGCTCCTGGATCAAATGCAAAATCCTATAGTCCTTAAAGTTCTTCACAGTTTGGTTTCCTCCTATCTTTTTACTGCTATTTACACTCTCGGGATTTAGCACAGTACCTCTTACATAGAAGGCACTTAATAAATTAATGCTACTTGACTGAGTGATCCTCCTCAACACCATCCCATGCCCTGACTTTTCTGACTTCCTAAAATCCCAGCTAAAAGTCTATCATGGGATAGTATAGTGAAAATGCCGGAGTTGCAGTCAGGAAAACTCATCTTGATGTGGTATGGCTACTAGGGGAGACAGCAATGATTTTGAGGCCCTCTGACCTGGGAGTGCTCTTGTTCTAACAATCCTGTCTGTCAATAATTGTAGAGGAATATAATGATATTTTTTTTTCCGTTGGATTTTAGAGAAGATGTATTAGTAATCCTAAAGCCATCTGACCTAAGAGTGCTATTGTTCTGACAATTTGTTTGTCAATAATTATAAAAGTCCTCTGGCTTAGGAATGTAATAATCTCCTCCCTTAAATTTTAGGGAAGATATATTAGTGATCTTGAAACCCTAATCTAACAATCTGTCAATTATTTCAAAATCTTCTGGCCTTAAGAGAGCCCCACAAACATTACTGATTATCAGATAATCTGTTGGTCAGCAATAACCAAGTTCCTGAGACAATAGTGAATAAGACCATCCCTCAAACCTACTTAAAGCCATAAAATTAGCAAATAAATAACATGAAGCTCTCACCAATTTTGCCCCATAAATCTCTCCCATGCTCTTAGGTCCCTTGCTAATTTCTTTTGGAATTTAGCCCGCTGCAATTGGTGTTACAATTATTATAAACTTTGCCCTTGACTAGGAGATGGGTTCAAGCCTGCAAAATTCCCCTCAACAATCTTACTGAGTTCAAATCTGACTTCAGACACTGTCATTTAAACCTGTTTTCTTCAGTTTCCTCATGGTAAAATGAGCTGGAGAAAGATATGGAAAACCACTCCAGTATCTTTGCCAAGAAAACCCTACATGGGGTAATGAAGAATCGGATTGGACTGAAACAAATGAACAATAAAAGAGTTCTTCCTTCTGAAAGGTCTTTCCCAGTCTTTCTTAATCTTAGCGCTTTTACTCTGAGACTAATTTCTCCTGTGTTTATCTTGTTTGCACAGTGTCTTCCTCATCAGACTGTGAGCTCCTTGAGGGCAGCAATTGTTGGGTTTGGCCTTACCTCCTGCCCCAAGCTTTGGCGGGAGCAGCCGTTCCCCCTTGCCTGGAATTCACTCTCCCCTCACCTCACCCTTGGGAATCCTGGCTTCCTTTAAGAGATCCCAGTGACAGAAACCCTATGCTCCCCCCTCCCCCCATTACTTTCTACTTAGTTTATATCGATTTTAAGGTTACTTTTATACACATATGTTATTTCCCCTATGAATAGAATGTAAGTCCCTAGTTTCCTTTTGGTCTCAGCTTCCTGCGTCACACGTAGTGGATGCTCATGAATGAATGAATGAATGTTGGTGATGGTTACTGCTAGGTTTCTAATATGACGTCTAATTTTTTTAAGTGACTGTTTGGCTGCTCCTATTGGGGGAGGGAGACAGAAAGGGCCAAGGTGGACGCCACAGTAGGGCTTTAGTTGAGGTCTAGGATGAGGAAGAGGGGAAGGGAGGAGGAGGGAGAGGGAGGAGCGCCGAGAGCCCGAGGGGCTGGGAGCCGGGTTAGGGTTAGGGGGCGGAGGATCCCGCTTCTCAGCAGCAGAGGGCGCCTCTGGCTCCCGTGTCCAGCCTGTTGGGGCTGGAGAGAGAGGGAGCGGAAAGCTCGAGCGGCTCCTGCCACGTATTCCTCCCGGCCGCTGCGCTGCGGTGAGGCTGGAAGCCGAGGTGAGTGGTGTCGGCGGCGGCGGCGGCGCCGAGGGGACTGACCCACCGGGCAGAGCTGGAGGCTGGGGCTAAGGGCGCGCTGGAGGAGGGCTGGCCCCGGACCTCTCCCCTGTGCTCCCCTCCCGGAGCCCGATCCCGAGCTTGTTCCAGATCCGCCTGCCGGTCTGCCTAGCGGGCTGAACTCGGAGCCCCCCGAGCAGGAAGGAAGGGGCCGAGAGAGGACGCGTCCCCGCCCGTCCCGGCTCAGGAAGTGCGGCCGGGGCCGCCCCGAGAGCAAGCGGGAAGCGGGCAGGGCAACCGCAGCTGGAGCCCGAGCCGGAGCCGGAGCAGGAGCGTGGCGTAGAGAGGGCGGGGGAAAGTTGGGGCGGACTGGGAGCTGCGAATGGGCCGGGGTGGTGGGGAAGGAGGCTCAGCCTTGGGGAAGGAGAAGGTAAAACTGGAGGGGGGGGGCTGTGCATCGCCGGAGTTTGGGGAGGGGGTCACTTTGGGTTAGACCGGGTCGGGGCTGGGGAGGGGCGGTAGCCGAGGTCAGGATCCGGGAGCCTCTGGAAGCATCGGACTGACTGCAAGTTTGGGTCTTTGGGACGTGTCGCCCACGCTGGTTCCTACTTACTCCAGGAAGTGACCTTTGGTCGGATTGGGGACTGAGATCCTGTGAAGGACAGATAGGGGGATAGGGGAACAAACCAACCTCTGCCTCCACCGTCTCCCACGTACCCCGCGAACCCTCAGCTTCTGCCTCGTGGGAAGTTTGTCTCAGGCTCAGGATGGATTTGGGAATGCATGCAGACCCCAAGCGATGCCACTGGAAAAGCGCCTCCACAGAAAAGGGTCAGGGTACTTGTAAAGGGAAAAAGCCAAAAGAGCAGATGAGATCGGGCCTCTGAGCAAACTAAGAGGGGGTTAGCTGTTTGGGGTTACCTCTTTTCTTCCCTGTTCCCTCCCCGCAAAGCCTCCTGTGGTGCTTAATCCTCCTAGTCTACAATACCTTATCCTTGGGGAACTTTGAACTGATTTGAATGGGTAAGACTTTCCGGAAGGCTCAGTGTTTAATAGGATTAGATGGCTTGAAAATCTACTCATCTTTCCATTTTTCTGCTTTATCCCTTCACCTCTGCTGTGGGTAGCCTGGACATCCAGGGTCAAAATATTATTTTAATAAAATTTCCCCTTAAGACATTAACAGTTTCCATAACCCCAGAGTTCTTGAAGCTTCCTATTCTAGAATAAGGGTCATCTAGTAAGTTCTAGAGTAAGTGGCAGCTGTGTCCTTTTATCTATCTTTTTATCAGGTTACTGCAGCAACAAGTGGTCTGAGGATGTGAATTCCATAAGCCTGTTTCATACCTTATGACAATAAAGGTGAAAGGTGCTGACTTTTTCCAATGTGCTGGAGAGAATAATGGAGACCTAGAGTCTGCTTTAAGTCTGGGTACTGGCATTATCTGTGCTTCCCTGGACTAGGCACCTAATTGCCTCCCCCATTAGATCTTGAACTCCTTGAGTTAAAGGACCTTCTTTTGCTTCTTTCCCTATCCCCAGCACTTAGCACAGTGTCTAGTGTGCAAGTGCCTAATGGTGCTTCATAAATGATTATTAACTGACGACTTAGTTTCCTCATCTATAAAATGATAGAAAGTCTCTAGGGTCTCTTCCCCTTTCAAATTCATGTCATCCTGGTGAGAGTTGGAATGGGTTCCTAAGAGAAGCTGTGCAGTCTCCTACCTTGGAGAACTTTTAAAAGTGAGACTAGATCAATTGTGCAAATTAAAATCCTGGCCTGCTACTGCAAAGAAAGGTGGATAGGCTTAAAAGGAAAGTCAGGAGTCAAAAAAAGGCTAGATAGCAGGAATGGAAAATTCAGCCCATAGGATCTCCAGACATGGGTTTCTAGAGGTTAAGTTTCTTGACCACTTGTAGTGAGTTAGTGGTCTGGCCTCAAATGGATTTTATGGCTTTAGATTGTTAATGAGTATAGCGGTCCTTGGGACCTCAAACTATGTGTTTTCTTATATATCTCATTTGATTTTTTTACAATTATAGCATGGGGACAATGGAAAGAAGAAACAATGGAATGTAGGAAGCTAGATTCAAGCCTTGCAATGGCTAGTAGACCTCAGTTTCCCTCTTTGTAAAATGTAGTAGGGCTGGATTTAATGATCCCTCAGACCTTTTTCAGCCATATGGTTTTTTAAATCCTGTGACATAGGCAGAGCAAATATTCCTATTTCCATTTTACCAATTCCTCTAAATCGTCCTAGAAGTTATGACTTGCCCAGAGTTATAGGACCACTGGCCATGGAATTTGAGCCTGAATCTTCTAACACCTACTCTGGTTTCTCTTTGTACTTTTAACATTTGCTTCCCAGGATTGTTGTCACTATAAAATGAAAAAGTATATGTCAAGTGTTTTGTAAACCTCAAAGATATGTGTGTGTGTATACACAGACACAAATAATAGTCATTTGCAAACATATACACATATATGCATATATACATAAAGATTTATTCTTTATATGTACATATACATATATAAGTATATATGTATTGTGTATATATTTACATACATATACATGTCATCTAGGATTATCTCCGGTAGTCCTGATCTATAACTAACCACTGGACTCAGATGGCTCTGGACAGGAAAGTGAGGTAGGAGACCTTGCCCATCCCTCCCTCACTGAAATCCAGTTCAATTTCATGTCATAGTATCACCTCCCTGATGTCGTGGTCCTCTTTGAGAATGAAGGACAAATAATATACATGTGAGTATATATCAATATAAATATATTAATTTACTTGATTATAAGCTCCTTGAGGGCAAGAATTTCTTTTGCATCTTTTTGCATCCCCATGTTTAGCATAGTGCCTGGCACATAGTTAGTGCTTAATAAAAGTTTATTGGTTGATTTGCTAATATGTTTATGTGTAATTATAAAGGTTAGCTATTATGAGAATGGCTAAACATTTATTAAGAATGGAAAGGACAACCTAATCCATAGGTATACACAGTTGGAACACATACATAGTATGTGTTCCGATAATGTAAAGATTTTGGGTAAGAGGAGGAAACCTCCAAGGCTGGACTAAAAAACCAGTTGCCTATGGTATTGTGATCTCCTCTGAAGGGTGTCCACATGAACAAGCCCACGTGGCTTGCAAAGTTCTTTTCAAGTTGAATAATTCTGTGATTCCAGTGAAAAATAGACACCATTTACCTTTTTTCACACTCATGCCCATTTTTCACCCTCACTTGGACAGTTATGGTTCCTCTGACATCTCTAAAATCTTTTTTCTGGTAGGTATACACTGGTGAAAAGCCAGTGTAGCAAAAAGCAAGCAAACAAATAATAAAAGAGCATGAAGCATCACTATTCTCCCATCTCCTGAGTGGAAGGAACAACAGAGGTGCAGATTTCCCTGAACCAAGTGCTTTTGATGGTGGTTGTTGTCACTTTTTAATTCTTTATTTAACCAAATTCACTTCAGTAATCCATTTTTTCTGGTTTTTGGAAATTTCAGTTAGTCCTGCTTTATTCTGTGTTTTCAAAGCTAATGGTAGAATTATAATCTCTACTTGTTTTTAGTACATATTTGACTTGTTAATCTAAATTTTAAAACATTTAATTTATGAAATTTGCTTTGGTCCTTAGTATTAGAAAATTGATCAGTCAAATAGAAGTGAATTAACAGGGATGTGTGTGTGTGTGTGTGTGTGTGTGGTCAAATTTAAGGGATAACTATGATGTCTAAATTAGGGTTGAACTTGATAGGGATCAGTAAGGATTCAGATACCCCTTTTGACACTCCATGTAACTATGGGAAAATCCTTTGTCTAATAGTGACTCCTTATGTGTTAAAATGAAGAGGTTGGATAAGATGATCTCATGATCTTTCTTTTTGTGCTCTAAGATTCCCAGAATAGTGTCATGTTATAATAGTCATTAGGGCAGTATTATTTTACTGTTTTCAGAGGAGGTTATAATGAGGCTTTGGGACATATGGTAGCAAATTCTGTTGCCCTGGTAAATGAACCCGGTTATTGCCTTAAGCACACAAATGGAAATTTTTGACTTTGTCAATATCTATTTATTCAGTTTTTTAAATCGCATATTTTACAGGAGTGCTTCAGGGCACAAAGCTGATTTGTTAAGTATAAGTAAAATTTTACAAAACAACAACCAACAATTTTATCTAACAAAATAGAAAAAACAACAACAAAAAAACTTGTAGTCTTGGTACTACTGATTGTGGGAAGGCCACATAGCATAAATAGGAGATCTTACATGGGTAGAAACGATATCTTTTACTCTATAAACCCCCTTCCATGTGTCTGCTTTCTAAACTCCACCCTCTACCACCCTTGACAAACCTCTACCCTCCTTATGGGAATGAGCAAAGATTGTGGTTCAGTCCTTTAGCCTTTGGGCTTTGTTTTTACAGATTGATGTCCAGTCTCCAGTTTTTAATAGTTCCTACTATATGAGGCATCCTGCTGAATGCTGAGAATACTAAGTCAAAAGTAGCATTAATTCTCATTTTATTCCCCTGACTCCAATTCCCTTGTGGTAGCACTTCACTGATGACTACTTTTGGAAGTACTTACAGATAGTAAATATTAGTTTTCCTTCTGACTCACCACTCCAAACTGTGGGTCTGAAACATTTTCGGGGGTGGGGGGGGTGAGGGGGCCAAGTAGACTATGGAAGAGGGTAGAGAGAAAGGGTTAAATTTGACCCAGCAAATTCATTGAGCCTGTCTGTGCTGAGTAGTTATTCCAGATACATATAAATACAAATATTTAGACACAGGGTGCAAAGCATGAAAATAAATATTTTTTCATGGTTGTAGAGGGGAATTGGGAAAAGAAGGCAAAATGGATTTCTGCCATGCATAAATAAACTATTCTATATCTTTCCTTTTTGTTGAATAATTGAATATTTCCTAAACTTGATTTTTAGTCTCTTCATTTTCTGGCTTTTCTATTTTGAAACTCTCCTACTGGGGGCCTGGGGAGAGAGGAGAAAGGGGCAAGATGTGGAGGGGATCAATCCACAGTCGTTTATTAAATACCTACTAGGGGCTTAGATCTTGTACTAGGGGATACAAAGAAAAAAGAATAGTCCTCAAGGAACTTACATTAGTAGGGAAGGGAAGAACAAATATATGGGGGAAAAAAGTACTTTTATAAGAATGTAAGATCTATGAGAGTAGGGCAGTTTTTACTTTCTTTGTTTCTCCGTTCTTAGCCTAGCACATGGAACATTTTAAGTGTTTAATAAATGCTTGATGGTGAATAAATATATATTTATGCATATTGTACATGATAAAACATACAAAAGTAACATATATACATATATACACACATACATATGTATATGTGTATGAGTGTGTGTATACATACATATACGTGTGTGTGTGTGTGTGTGTCTGTAACAAGTTGATTTTTTAGTAAGCACAAGCCTGAACAATGGAGGGAGGGTGAGTGATGGGTCAGGAAAGATCTGCATTCTAGGTAGTGGTTCTTGAGCTGTACTTGGAAGGAAGGTGAAGATTCTACAAAGCCAATTGAAGGAGTGCATTCTATAAATGGGGAACAACCCGTACAAGTACACTGATACAAAGAGCAGTGAGAAAGGTGTTTTGGCTGTGGTGTATGAAGGAGTTTGGAAAGGAAAGGGAATAAGCATTTATTAAACTCCTCTGCTATGTGCTGGGCACTGTGCTGAGCACTCTACAAAAATAATTTCACCTGATGTATAATAAGGATGGAAACTTAGGTTGGAGCAAAGTTGCAGTTGATTTTAAATCCCAAACCTAGGTTTCTAATCGTATTTCTCTCAGACTACCTCATTGTGATTTGGGGATGACCTCTGAGTTCTTCTCTTATGTGGGTAGAGCAAAGAGCTGTTAAGTCTAAATTGGAAAGGCTTCAATTACACATGCCCCATTATAAACTGTGTTTGTTGGCCAAGGACTAGTCTGGCTACATTGGGAATAGCTCATTACCAGCTTGACCACAGGGTGATGAATTTTTCCTTTAGGATAACTTTCAGGGACCATGTATGAAGTTATTGAGGGATTAATGAACTATATAAAGGGAGGCAGAGTCCCTATTAACAAAAACACATCCTTGAAGTATGGGAGAACTAGGAAGAACTTTATTTTTATGATAGTGCTTTGCCTGCATAGTGGCTCAGGTACTAGTCTTAAAACCTGGAAGACCTACCTTCTACCTTAGATAATTAAAAGCTGTGTGATGTCACTTAATCTTTCTCTGTTTCCTTATCTGTAAAATTTAGGTGATTAGGTTATCCTTAGGGTTCTTTCCAGCTCCATATCTTTGATTATGTGATCCTAAACTATATAATCCAAACCATTCAAATTGCTGAAACATTTACATCTTATTTGAGGTTTGTAACATTCCCATTATGAGGAGACAGGACAGCTCTTCCCTCGATGCTAGAAAAAAGGGCAGGCAGTTGGATGGATAAGAAAAGTAGGGTGGGATATTAGCACTCTTCTAACTTGATAAGCCTTTCTTCAAATCTTTAGTAGATAGGGAACACTTACTAAGTTTCACTAGATCCTGATGGAGAAATTGGGACCTTCAGAAAGCTGAGGGGTAATATTTCCTTTCTTTAAAATGAAGGAGAGGATCCATTTGGGGTTCTTAACCCTTTTTTAGGTCATTGGACAAGGTAGGTGACACATGGGTTCGAATACTGGGTCTGGAATCAAAAACGTGAGAATTGATATTCAGGTTTAGATGCTGACTAGACTTCTCACTGTTTGCCTCAGTTTTCTCATATGCAAAATGAACTGGAGAAGGAAGTTGCCAACCCCTCCAGTGTCTTTGCTAAGAAAACCCCAAATGGGGTCACAAAGGCTAACATGACTGAACAAACCACTACCCTTTGGCAGTCTGGTAGAGCTTACAGACCTCTTCTCAGGAATCTTTTTTTTTTTTTTTTTTGCTTTTTGCTGAGGCAATTGGGGTTAAGTGACTTGCTCAGGGTCACACAGCCAGGGAATGTTAAGTGTCTGAGACCAGATTTGAACTCAGGTCCTCCTGACTTCAGGGCTGGTACTCTATCCACTGCGCCACCTAGCTGCCCCCAGGAATCATTTTTAAATAATTGAAGGGAATGCTAAATTTCAGCTAGAGATTAGTGAAAATAAAGATGCTCCCCCCTCCCCATCTGTCACTTTTAGCTTTAATTCCTGTGTTGGGGAGCCTACAGGGCTGAGAGGGAGTGAGAAAAAAGGAAGGAGGAAGAGTTGAATGGGCAGTCAGTTCAAGATGGGAAAATATTCCATGGCTGAAATGCCTATTCAAGAACTTTTGTTAAATACTGCTATAATTTCCATCCAGCCCTATAGCCTTTCTCACAGGGCTTTGAAGTTCTCATGTTAGAGGCAAATTTTGACTACTTTGTGGTGGCATCATAAATGAGTTTCCACAATAAGTATGTATGCTGAGAAGAAAATTAAATTCCACTAGAATGTTTGTTGTGACTGATGTGAGAATTTTGCTGAGAATTTTATTAAGATTCACTTAGTCTGTGAAAAAGTACTTTTAGTTCTTTGGATATTAATTAGGAAATAGTTAAAAATAAGAAATGTCTCTGTTTTGAGATGAGGGTTTGTTAATTTAATCTTGAACCTTCACAAATGGATGTAATTCAGATGTAATTTACATTTTTAGAGTTAGAAATAATTTAGCCAGTCCCTTCATTTTACAAAAGAAGAAACTGAGATGTCTTCCTAAAGAGGGTAAGCAACTTGACTAATGAATTGGATTATCAGAATTCTTCCTTAGATGCCAGTCTGACTATATCACTCCCATGCCATAAACTCCAGGGGCCACCATTTGTCTCTAAAATCAAATGTAATTTCTTCTGTTTAGTTCTTAGGGTCCTTTGTATGTGGCCCCAGATTATCTTTGCAAGTTCCTCATTACAGATTACTCCCTCTCATAGTCTGCAGTCCAGTCAAAGTGGCCTTTTCTCTGTAAGTCAGACACTACATTCCATCTCCCTCCTACCTTCCTTCCATATCTGCAGGGCCCCTCCTCCTCTGCTCTGTCTCAGACTCCCTCCCTTTTTTTCCCTCTGGAGAGAGTTTAGGAACCATCTTCAGGAACCCTTTCCATAGCCTCAACTACTAGTGTCCTCTCTTCCCAAGGATTAACTATTTTGTATTTTACACTCTTTATATTTATTATGTATATATTTGTTATCTCTGGCATCTCTCCTTGAGAGCAGGGATTATTTATTTATTTATTTATTTATTTTAAATTTGTATCCTAAGTGCCAAACCCAGGGCCTGGAACATGTTAAGTTGTTCAGTCATGTCCAACTCATATCCAACTCTCTGTGAGCACATGGACCAAATCCTTTACATTTTCTTGGAAAAGATATGGATGGACAAAAATACAGGAGTGACTTGCCATTTTCTTCTCCAATGAATTAAGGCAGAGATGAAGTGATTTGCCCAGCATCTATAACTAGTAAATGTTTGAGGCCAAATTTGAACTCAGGGCTTCCTGACTCTAAGTCCAGGACTCTATCCACTAAGCCACCTGGCTGCCTTGTCTGGCACTTAGTAGGTATTTAATTTAAAAAAAAAAAAAAAAAGGCTTGTTAATTACTTGATCACCTGAGATAATGTGACTATATTTTAAATTCTCCCCAATTTTATTATTTTATTTCACTCTTTGCATGTGACTTTGTTTGATTTCACTTATTTGATTGAACCTGGATCAACTTTTACTTGTCATTTCTGTCTTGACCATCAGGTCCCTGGGGATTCTTTGCATGGATTTCCTTTGGAGACAAGGGCAATTTTAAGTATCCTTTGATTTTTTTTTTTTTTTTTGACCCTCAGTCCTTGGGATTGCCCCTTGTTCCTTGGCTTCTACTAATCTTTCCCAACTCAGTTCTCCCTGGGTAGCCCCAGGCTTTAATTTTTGGTTACCTTTTGAACAGATAGAGTGCACCTTTCATTCCCTGACTAAAGGTATTCTGAATTTTGTAAAGCAGGGATGCTTTGTTTTTTGGTTTTTCTCTTTATAATAAAAGCTGAACAGTTTATATCTTTACTAGATAATAATCCCTGACTTCCAAGGGATCAGGGAGAATCTTTTTGCCTGTAAATGGTAGCCTAGATTCCAACCTTTTTATAGATTCCTATGAAGACTAATTGGTTACTTTTATGCTTTTTGTTGTGTATATTTTTTCACATTTCTAGGGCAGAAAATAGAAGTTTATCATGTTTTAAAAACCTGTTTATTACCAAGGCATATAAAATATATACATATAAAACTAGAAGAGCACTTATCTTTTTTTTATGAGATTCTAGATCTACAGGTGGATGTACAAAAAAGATTATTTCTCTCTTGAATCAGGACCAAGGTTTTTTCTCTTTTCTAATTCCTCATATAGAAATTAACCATTGTGGTAAATCTTTCTCAGAAGACTTAGTCGGGATGGCTAGGATCTAATTGTAGACAGTGAAAGAAATTCCAAGTCTAGGCAAATGGCTAAATTCCTGCTCTTTGTGTTTACTCCCACCGGTCTGGGAAAATGTGGATTCACTCTTTTGTTAGATAGGTGACATGGAATTTGAGAAGTCTTGGATTAAGATTTGGGTGCTTTTGTCTTTCACCTAAAGACTTACTTTAGGATTCATTCTCTCATTAGTTATTAACCAATCAGATTTAATTGCCATCCATCCTTCCAAGGGCATATAATCGTTCAATGGGTTCCATGAGTTTGGCATTCCAGAGTGCCATTGACATTTATAAATAACATGCTATCATTATTAATAAAATGATTAATTACTCCAAAACTATGCCTCTTGAACTTTTTAAACCTCACAGAAGACTTCAGGGAAGCCATTTTACTTGATAACCCTCCTCCCCTCACCCATTTTACAGTTGAGAGAATTGAAACCTATGGGATTTAAGTGAGGGTTATCTTCAAATCACACAGATAAAAGCATCCAACATAAGATTTAAACTCATGTCTTTTGATTCTTCCTGTTGTTTCATATTGCCTCCTTTCCTCATCATTGCTGTTTAGGTAGAAAATCTATTTCAAGATTTTGTTTAAATTTGGATTCACTTTTCTGGGTGTGAAAAGATTCTGGGCTGCTGGCCCAGGTTGAGGTTCTTTGAAAACTTAGCTTCAAGCCTGCCAGCCTTCCCTTGGACCTGCTCAGGTTTTTTTCTTTCCCCTCTTGGCATCTTCAGTCATTGGCTTGATTGTCATGTGGAAGATGTCTTTAAAATTTTCTTCTGGTCTTTTCCTCTCACCTTTGTGAGAGGGGGTGGGAGCAAAGGTAAAAAGTGTCTTTGTCCAATAGAAATTTATTTCCATTGTTTACATGCAAATAGGATCGATATCTTTCCTGTTTCACCCACTTCTCTCCTAGGGCTTACCTCTCTGCCTTTCAAATAATTTTAAAATTTATTTTATAATTACTTTATCTACTAAGATTCAATCTCTTTCCTTTCCTCATCCAAGGAAGTGTCCCCCTTCCTCCCCACTCCTTTTGAACAGGAACTCTTTCCCTTTTTTGTATATCTATCTAGGTGCCTGGCAAGTAATAGGTTCTTAGAAATTATTTTTGAATTTAAGAATAGGAAGAACAGTCATAATAGTAACCAGCATTTATATAGTATCTATTGTGTGGCAATACTGTTTTAAGCATGTTAAACAATATTATTTCATTTGATCGTCACAATAGCTATGTCAGGTAGATATTATCATCATCCCCATTTTACAGATGAGGAAACTGAGGCAAACCAGTTACATAACTTGCTCAGTCATACATGGAGTAAGTGTTTGAGACTGGATTTGAACTCTAGTCTTCTGATTCCAGGCCTAGTGCTGTATTCACTGTACCTACCTAGATGAAGAAAGAAAGGTCAACAGATATCTCATCCAGCATTTATTAAGCACCAATGTGTCAGCCACTATGCTAAGTGCTGACAGATAGAAAAAGACAAAAAAAAAAAAAAAAAAATCCCTGCCCTCAAGGAACAGCCTCTAATGGGGAGAGATGACATTCAAACAACTGTGTTCAGAAAAGACACATATAAAATAGATTAGAGATCATCTCCTAGAGGAGGTACTAGTAGCTTCTTGTTGACTGGAGCCCAACAGAAGTTAACCAGTTTTCCATGGTGCTAGATGGCCTCTGGTCTTTTACTCTATAATCCTGTGAAGTGACCCATAAATTGAGAATTGATAAAAGCTAGGTAATTCCAGAGAGTAGGGACAGCATATTCTAATTATGTATGATAGCTTTAGCTCAGGCGGGGAGTTAAGATACTGAATATGAAGGTCTGTCTGACTCCAGGTCCAGTGCTGATGGGTGGGAGGCTCTGAACAAATGGAGGTTTGGACAAAGCAAAAGCTTAAAGCTTAGAAAAGTCAGACTAAGAGAAGATGGCAAGTAGTTTAGTTTGCCCAGACCCAGCTGGCATTACTTCTGGTTTTGCCCTCCAAGGTGAAATAGAACAAGCCTAATTCCTCCTTCACTGGAGATAGGAGATTTTAAGCCAACATCCCAAGTAGAAGTCTACTACCATCGTCCAGATTCAAGGAGATTTGGATCTATCTACCTGGTATCCAAAGGTGGTGGCAATGTGAGTGGAGAGAAGGGGCAAGATATAGTCAGGAATATGGAGGTTAGGAGGCAAGATAATAATCAGGAATATGGAGGTTAGGAGGCAAGATAATCAGGAAAATGGAGGTTAGGAGGCTAGCTACGTTCAGGAATATGGAGGTTAGGAGACTTAGATAGATTCTAACTGGTGAGTACAAAGAGGGAGAATGTAAGATCTTTGGGATTTCTTTTTGAGTTGTTTGGCTTATCTTTTCGGTCTTTAGAAGTCAGGATTTTGTGCTTAAAAACTAATTTGGACTCCAAAAGTCTTTGTTTATGAGGATTTTATTTATCAATATTTACTAAATTAAAAGGTAAAATGTTAGCATTATCTTGAAAATAGTTTTACCCTTTCTGAACTCCTAAAAGGGTCTTGGGGATCTGTAAAGGACCCTGGATCACACTTTCAGAACCTTTCTAGTTCATTCGTAGTTGAGTAGTTTGTAAATCAGACTTGTCTCTGAAAGGGGATGAGGAGAGGGGGCAGGGGGCTCTTGGAAAATGTTCCTCCCCAAAGTTTATATTTCTGAAGGAAATGGAAAGCATGAAGAAGTTTGCACAAAGACATATCAATTCTATGTCAGAATTGAAAATAGAAAAAACCTAGCATTATGAACTTTTCCATCTGGGAAAGTCCTTGTTTGTCCTTCTTTCCTGTAGAAGACCATGTTACCAGGGCAGTGATGCCATGGCATGCAAATGAAATGGATTTGAGTGAGGGAGAGCTGTGCAAGTCACCTGCCTCACTTTCACCTCTGGCATGGTCTGGGTCCAGTGGCCAGAGATAAATCAGGACACCTGGGGAGGGCCCTCAGGAGAGGGCTTAGAAATCACCTAGACCAATTCTGCCTCCCCCCCCCCCCACACCCATTTTGAGGGTGAGGGAGCTGAGCCTTCTAGGGCTTGTCTGAGGTCACACAGGATCAGAGGTCCTGAATCCCAGGAGGCTGTGTGCAAAAAGCATTATTTGGGTGTAACTTGCTTGCTACAGTGTTTATGGAAACTTGGAGCTGAAGTCACACAAGTAGCATGTTCAGACCAATCTGTCATTCTATTGATGTTAATGTGTGTATTTTAGTCTATGGGATGTAAACTGTGAAAACGTTTTCATACACGTGTTTATAATACATAATATGTTATTCACAGAAACTTCTCACTAAGTGAGCTCTTACTGTGCTGCAGTGCTATCTCAGCCATGTGACAGTTATTCCCTTTCTCTTCTGGCCAGGTGTGCTTACATATCAGACTAAGGATAACGCCCACCACTATGCCTTTCACATATAGCGACTTAATTAAATAGTAACAACAGCTGGCATGGACATGTGATCCTCAGAAGCCTCCTGAAAGGCAGGTACTACTGTAGTGCTTCTCTTACAGATAAGGGAAGGAGGCCCGGAGAGGTCGGTTGAGTTACTCACAGTCACACAGCTGGCTGTTTAGTGTCTGAAACCGAATTGAAGTCCTCCAGACTCCAAATCCATCAGCCCATCTGCACTGTTACACCACCTAGCTTTAAACATCACCCTGAAGCCCAAACTGCACCTCTGGGGGGTCTTTGTGGTAGTTTTCATGGCTTAGAGTATCAAAGATCCTGCCACTTGAATCCCAAGTAGGAGAACTAGGAGCTGCTTTAGAAAGTTGTGTTAAGTTTTGATATATTGCCCCGAAGCTCCAGTGTTGAAGTTCACAGTGAAATCATGGGAAAGTAATGTAAAAGCTTCAAAGTTAGGGGCTTCCTTCTCCCTCCTCATTCTAGGCTTTCCATGCCTGGGAAAAGTGTCCTTCCCAACCACACACTACACCATATAATAATTAGGGAGAGCCCTTAATTTTCTGGAAATCCACTCCTCTAAGTGTCTCTTTATGTCGTAATAAGAGTGGTGATAATAAAAACAAGATTATAGCAAGAATAAATGGGCCTTTCCAAATTGAATGGTGACAAAGCCCTACATCACACATATAAGGTTCAAAACAGATCTTTGTGATTTCAGTAGATAAAACCAAACTGGAATCATAGAAAAAACACAACTCCCTAGACATGACATTAATCCATTAAAAAAAAAAACACCCCTATAAAACCATAAAAGTAAAAAAAGAACAATTTCATCTATTTTTTATTTTTATTAAGCAATCCTTTATTAAAATTAAATATTAATTAAATTATTTAAATTAAAATATTAAAAATAATGTTCACTAAAGAGTCTCTAAAGAAAGGATTAAAAGTTAATTATGAAGTAATTTAATTCTAAAGAACCAGTAGTCAAAGAATAAATCATAGAAATACTATATAATTTCAACAAGCAAAATGACAATGAGAAAACAAAATTTTTGTGGTTCAGGCAAAGCAAACTTTAGAGGAAAATACATAATGCTAAATACCTTCATCAACTAAAGAAAGAAGGAATAGATCAATGAATTAGGAACATAACACAAAAATCTGGAAAAGTAGCACATCAGAAAACCCCAACTAAACACAAAAGTAAATTTTGAGAATAAAAGGAATAAATGAAACAAAACAAAAAAAATCACTATTAAATTCATAAATAAAACCAGGAGCTATTTTTTTTAAGTTGCAAAAATAGCTATTTTGATTTTTTTAAAAAAAGAAAAATTCACTACAAAAAAAAGAACAATTTTAGTAGATTTTGCAGTTGCTAGGTATTCATAACCTGCCAACTACAAGGAAAGAATTGCTTCCACATACAGACCCTAGGAAGAACTTAAAACTATGTGAGAACTGGAAGAGGCCCCCAAACCTTGGCAGAAGTTGTTTCATACAAGTCATTTCCAGGGTCTTTTCTCCTTTAGAATTATACTAAAGGTGCCTTCAGGGAGTTTACTGAACATGAGCTCACATGACAACATTCCTATTCATTACACATGACAATACTCCTATTCATTATGGAAAGAAGACACTTTATCCATGTATGTAATCCATCATTAAATATACAGTAATAATAGATATAAGTACTATCTTACCCTTGCACCAGTCTGAACCCCATTAAAAAAAGATGAGGAGGAAAAAATAATAATAGCAGTGATTAGTGCTATCGAATGATCATTTCAACACTTCAAGGAACTGTGGTTTCATTAAGGATATTTTTTCCACTTTTTAAAGAAATTAGTTCAGGCTGTTCCCTGGAAAGTCAAATACTGAAGCTGAAACTTAAATGTTTTGGCCACATAATGAGAAGATAGGGCTCATTGGAAATGATCCTGATGTTGGGAAAGCTTAAAGGCAAAAGGAAAAGGGGACAGCAGAGGATTAGCTGGATAGATCATATTACAGAAGCAAAGAACATGAACTTGGACAGACTTTGAGAGAGAGTGGAGGATAGAAGGGCCTGGTGTACCATAGTCACAAAGAACTGATCATGATTGAAAGACTGAACAACACTAATACCAACACATTTTCCACCTATGTAGGCTATATTCCTTATACATCTTACTAAATTACTGTCTTCATGGCATATTTTAGTTGAAAAAATTCATCTCTAAGATGGCCAGCCCTTTAGTGATAAACCAACCTAAACTTACCAAGGCTGGTCCTTGGATGACATACATACAGTCCATCACTGGGATCATATCCAAAGCTTACCAGCTTCCTTAGCCACCTGTGAGAGTTGGGAATTTGAGCAGAGGCCTGGATAATTTAGGCTGTCTGCCTTTTTAAAAAAGTTTAAAATGTTGCTCTACAGACCCACCTTATTGGAACAGCTTCACCACCAGTCTGCAACAGAGAGAAGATAAACAGGAACAGGTTCTAGAGAAATGAGGAAAGTCATTAGAAAACTTCTCCCAAGCTTTGAGTTTTCTCAAGATCATTCACTATGGCTCCAACAAATCTTAGAATCTTTGTACAAAGATGGTACTCTGTTTCTCTGGTACTCTTTCATAACGTCATGGTGCCATGAAAAGTTTGAGTCAACTTCCTAAGGCAATATTTGTTCTAAAATATACAGGGCAGGAAGTTATGGGCAACTGTGTCCTTCCTCTGAGAAGGTGAATTAAAGAATAGTGTAGATAAGATAGGTAGGTTAAAGATAGGTTAAGGTTAAAAATATATATGGATAGATGTCTCATAACAGGTTGATAAAATTCAGCTAAATGCCTCAAATATTTATTAGTCTGCTCTGAGTGCATAGAGTACTGTGCTAAGTGCCAAGTTTAGTCTACAGCTCCTGTCTTAAAGAGAGCTAATGATTGTATTAGGCCCATCTGACACATGTCCCAGTAATTACCTACATAGCACACTGTAGTAGATGGTAATTGCATTAGAGAGATACTGTGCCAAGTGATAGAGAAAAATTTTCAAGTTTCCCCTATTCTTAATAATAGTAACTGCAAATTTATTTGACCTCCAGTGTTTCAAAGTATATGAAGCATGTTATATCCATTGTACCCTGTGAGTCTCACATCTCTGAGATGTAGGGAATTAGGGGTATTATCCCCATTTTACAGATGACAGAAAGACTCAGTAAGGCTGACTCTTAAGTCCCTGGTTACTTAGCTATTAGTTAGGATTTATAGCCAATTCTTCCTGACAGTGCTGCCTTCTTGTGTGTGGCAGAGGTGACAACCAATAATGTGAGCAACCAAAATTTTAAAAATAGAGACTGAGAGTCTCTGCTCTCAGAATGTCCAGCCAATTTTCTTTGAGGTTTTTGTTATGAGTAGTGGCTGTGGAAACCTTAATTTTGCATTTTTTCTGGGTTTCCCAAGGAAAAATCTCTTTCTCAACCTGACATTTAATTTCTTCTTCAGGGCTTAAAGAGAAGGAGTTGAATTTAACATGAACTGCCTGTTGATGGGCCAGATTTCAAGCTATCTCTAAATCTCACTTTAAAAATAAAAGCAGAGCCAGAATTCAGGTCCATTTCACAAGGGTTTATTAAGCTTCTGCTTTATGGTATGGTGTTTGGGGAGGGGAAGAGGGTAGGTGGTGGGTGGAGGTGGGAATAGCTAAAAAGCTTGAATAAGTCCTCTCTTCCCTGCCTTCTTTCTCCCAGTTTACAGTCTGAGACTACTCCATACAATTTAACAGTAAAATTGCTTGAGATATAAATAAAAATTCTAATTGAGATTAGGGGTGTGTGTGGGTGTGTGTGACACAACTAGGGTTAAGTGACTTGCCTAGGGTCACACAGCCAGTAAGCCTTTGAGGCTGGATTTGAACTTAGATCCTCCTGACTTTAGGGCTGGTGCTCTATCCACTGTGACATCTAGCGGTCCTGTTTCCTTAACCTTTTTTTAACCTGCATAGTCAGTGATTAAGGTTAGGTAAAAATTGTGGCCAAGAATGGCCTCTTACCTGGTCTACATAAATAAATCTGAGAGGGAGAGACCCTCCGGTTTCTGGCTAAAACAGAAACATTTGCTATTTACATTTACACTGAATCTATCTGGACCCAAACCATGATCCAACTGGGGCTTGGCCTAAGACCAATTATTGGTCAATCTGTGAGAGCCAGAGTAATTTGGGGTTAAATCTTGGTCTTTAACAGCCACTACCACCACTTTTGAGGTTGGGGTACAGATTCTTCCTGTAACAAGCCACCAAAATGTTGAAGTTATCCATTGATGGTACAGGGGGATACCCCAAAAGTATATTGGGGTTACAGGCCCAGTGTCGTGGATTGTCTCAAAAGAATTTATAGGTATACACTTCCAAATCCAGGGGCAGAGATTTTATCTTGCTACTAAGCTAAATTAATTGAGAAGTTCGGGAGCTGGGGCAACTAGGTGGCTCAGTGGATAGAGCACCAGCCCTGAAGTCAGGAGGACCTGAGTTCAAATCTGGGGTCTCAGACACGTAACAGCTGTGTGACCCTGGGCAAGTCACTTAACCCCAATTGCCTCAGCAAAAAAAAAAAAAAAAAAAGAAGTTATCGAGTTGGTGAGGTACAGTTAAGCCCTAACTTGGCTTTCTGATTGAATACAGTAAAGGTGGAGTTTCCGGAGATCTGCACTTGGGGTGGGGCTGAAATCTCCAGTTCATTAGAACCAGAGGCCTTGTTAAATACTAAAGGCCCACTTGAGGCTGAGTTGATCCTGTCAGTGCTCCTCCCTGTTTGCTTCTGGATAGTTAGGCTTCCAGATTGTTTACTGTGAATCTGGCTTTTTCTACTAAAGGCCACCTGACTACCCAGGACATCACCACCACCTTGAGAAAGAAAAGCACAGCTCCTTATACATAGAAAAGAGTGACTAAATGCTAACTGAACTGAATTGAATCTAGCCTTCAATGGCTCTCTATTACTTACCAGGTAAATGCCTCTCACAGTTCTCTCTGTTTCTGTTTGTCTCTTTCTTTTTCTATATTCTGTGTCTCTGTCTCTCTCTTATGAATAAAGCACTGGACATAGAAAGGCAAAAAACAGTGCTCATCCTCAAGAAATTTAAATTTTACTAAAACCATGTATAAAGCTTATCTCACAGCCCGATGCTGGATGTGGTAAACCATATAGGTAGAAAGAGGCTATTGCAATACTCCTGATAGCTGGTAGTAAGGAGGCTCTGACTTTGTTTTATGGCAGTGGAAATAGAAGAGAGGACAGTTGGGAGGCATAGTGGGGGTAGACTGGATAAGGCTTTTCGATCATTCAGCAAACTTTTATGAATTGGCTCTGCTAAGTGCTGGGGATACAAAAAAGGGGCAAAAGGCAGTCCCTGACCTCAAGTTTATAATTTATTGGGAAAGATAATATGCAAAGTAGGCTATTGATCTGATAACAGGAAATAATTAACAGACAGAATTTAGAGGAGTCAGGGATGGCTTCTGGTGGAAGGTAGGATTTTACTTGGAACTTTAAGGAAGCCAGGGAGGTCAATAATCTGAGCATAGGAAGGAGAATATTCTAGGCATGGAGGACTTCCTAACTGATTGGATTTGAAACATGAGGGAAGAGGATGGAGTTTAAAAAAAAAATTAAATATGAGAGACCAGTGGAATGGTAGCAAATTCAAAAATCAGACTTAAAAAGGGGAGCAAGTTTTGAGAGACAGATAATAATCTTTATTTTGATATGTATGGATTTTAAGATTGTCAGTGGATGCCCAGGAGATATCTTTACAGATATGAATTTAGAGCTCCATAAAGAGGTCGACTGAAGACGGGTATAAGGGAGCCTTTGGAGAACAAGTTCTACATGATTATTTGAGGAGAAGGAAGAACCACCATATTCAGTAGGGGGTGGGTGGGGGAGCAGAATCAGGAACAGCTTTTCAAAGAAGCTAAGAATTCTAAGAGATAGAAGTAAAGAGAAGTTACTTTCTGGGCTTAGAGACTAAATGACCTGTCTCTAAGATCCCTTTGCAGATATAAACTATGCATCTATTAATAATATACTACCAAAAAAATGGAAAAAAGGACCGGATACCAGTTATGGCGGTAGTAGAAAAGACAAATATTATGATTGTGTAGTAAGTTACGATATTTGGTGATCAGAAATTGCAAGAGGATCCATGATTCCAGTTAGGATTTAGTGGTTAGGAAAAGTTTAGAAAGTACTGAAAAATGAAAAACCAAAGGTCAAAGATTATGGTCCCTAAAACTGACTCAAAGAGAAACCAGTGACCCCAGAAAACTGAGACAATTAGTGTAGTGGATAGAACCCTGGGACTCAGAGAGTCAGGAAGGCCTGAATTTAAATCCTGCCTCAGACACTTAATAGCTATCTAATCCTGGACAAATCATTGAAATTGTCTCATTTTTTCCATCCGGGAAAACAGAGATAGTACCAGTCTCCTAAAGTTATTGTGAGAATCAAATAAATAAAGTACTTTGCAATACAAAGACCTGGGGGCTGGAAGAGAGATTGATGATCTAGGGGGACAGTTTGTAGGAAGTTTGTGGGAATTGCTTGTTAGGGAAATTTGTGAAGTGAATCTAGAAGCAAACAGAAAGCCAGGCTGTGGTTCAGCTAAAAATTAAAGATATATTTAATATATCAAAGAGGTGGTAGAACTTGAGGGGTAACACCTTCCATTGCGCTCATTCTACCTAGTAGAGTGGGAGACATTATAATAGGATGAAGAGTAGGGAATATAGTTGGATAAAGAGAATAAAAAGTTTATAATAATCACTGTGTTGAGGTGGCACAGTAAATAAGAGTATTGGGCCTAGGTCAGGAAGATTCATCTTTCTGAGTTAAAATCTGCCCTCTGACTCTAGCTATGTGATTCTGGGTAAGTCATGTAACTGTGTTTGCCTCAGTTTCTCATTTGTAAAATGAGCTGGAGAAGGAAATAATGAAGTACTTTAGTGTCTTTGCCAAGAAAATCCTAAATGGAGACACAAAGAGTGACTCTCGAAGAGAGTTTGGACATGACTGAAATCAAACAACAATAATCACTGTGGGATATGAAATAGGGAGAAAGAGTTTGTGGTGCAAGGATTCTACACCTGCAGTGTAGGCTGATCTGAGGTCCAGTTTTTTTTTTTGGGGGGGGGTTTACATTTCACAGACTCACAGAAATATCCTATCAGTCCTGACACTGGGATTTTTGTGTGCTCCAGACTGACCTCTCTAGGGAGCACAGATTTAGAAGAGAGTTTTGATTAAGGGAATAATAAAATAGAATGTCCCTTTGTTGGAAGCTGCCATTTTTTTCTTTGTTGTTCTGTCAGATTGAAATGGTTCTGCTTCTAGGGGCCCACTCACTTATATCTTCCTCTCTTAGGACAGCACACCTGGGGAGTTGTGGGGAATATTCTTGGATGAAAAATGATTGTTCGTTACAAATATGTTTTGCTAGATAGCTAATCCATTCTCTGAGTTATTTATGGAAAGCTTTCCTTCGACATATATTGCTTTAAGAAGAGCTGCCTTTTAAATAATAGAATGGCAATTCATAGCTTCAGAGGAGTTCAAAAACTTTGCTGACGTCATCTCATCCCTGGCATGTCCCCCAACATTGGTGGGGGGCTAGTCTTTCCTTCAGTTTATAGAGAAACTTGAAAGATTTCCAGGTTTGGACCTGGTATTGGTTCAGCAGGTATATTTTTTTGTGACCTCAGGTATATTACCTAACATCCCTGGACCTTACTTCCTTATCTGTAAAATGAGGTGGGCCTCTGAGAGAGCCTTTCAGCTGGAGACCTGATCCTGTGACTTCATTTTCCAAATCTGCAGAAACCCACGTTGCTAGTATCTCTAATTCTTCTTTTGCTAAGAGAAGCAAACTGGTCCTTGTGTGAACCAGTCCGTTCCCAGTCCTGTCCCTTACTCAGCACACCTCCTACTGCTTAATTTTCCTCCCAGAGTTAACATTTTTCTGAGAAAGCACTTTGCTCTGGTGATAATTTTCTGTGGAGGTTTTAAAAGTCTTTGTTGTAGGCCTGGCTAGGGGCAGGTATCCATTGAGTGAAGATCGGGTAGTTCTTTCCTCCTTAAGTTGCCTGTAACCTTTCAAGCTTGTTTTGAACCAAGTCTCTGTTTTTGAGGTCCTGAGAGAGGGTGCTTTTTAACTGTGTGTGTATTTTTGTGTTGCAGGTTAGTGGGTCAGAGAAGAGCATCGTCTGCCTGGAATTTCCTGGGTTTTCTGGCTGGTGAGTAGTGGGTTTTTCATTCTCTTCAGCTCATCCTGTATTGTATACTGGATTAGTTGTCAGATGAATAGCCAGGGAAGATAAGGAAAACCTAAAGTTATCCAACTTTAAATTTATGTAAAGAAGTTACCAGACAGCCCTGAGGGACTAAAGCACCACTCCTTATTCTATTGTGTGTTTGTTTGTTAGGCCCTCTCTGAATGAATGAGTACTTTATTTTAGGGCATTTATTAAGGGCTTCCTCAATGCTAAGCTATTGTACATAGCATGGGGAAATAAATATATAATGCCTTTAAGAAACAGCCTTCTTATGGAGGGGAACAACACATATTGAAGGATTCAGCTTCAAGTCTGGTGGGAAAGTCTCATGATCCTCTGTACACATGTTCATGCCTCTTCTTTAATGTCATTTCCACTGATAAAATGACTGCTTCTTGATGAAATACTGGACAATGCCAAGGACTCTAATACAAGAACACTCTTTTCCAGGTCTTGAGTAGTATATCGTTTTTTAGAGGTTAAAGTTTTAAAATGTATTCAATAAAATACATAGGATTACAAAAAAAATCAATTATGCTGAAATCCAGTTATCAAAATATTTTAAAAGTTCATGGACCCTGTGTTGAGAATCCCTTGTTTAGGGTTTTTTTTCTCTAGGCTCAGGCAAGGCCTCTTTGTTAATGAAGTACAGTGTTTCTCAATGTTTATGTGGAAGGTTGCCATATAGTGGAAGACAAATACATTGAAAGATTTTTTGATTTGGATTTTCACATGCATTACTGAGAATGAGAATAATAATAGTAGCTAATATATGTAGCTCTTTATGTTCTGCAAAGCACTTATATGTTGAGTCTCAACAATCTTAGGAAGTTGGTGCTGTTATCCATTTTTTAGATTGAGAAAAGTGAGGCAGAAGTTTACAGACAGCTATTAAATATCTGAGGCAAGATTCGACTCAAGCCTTCCTGACTCTGAAATTCCAGGATTCTGTTCTTAGCTTTCTGGGGCCACTGGTTTCTCTTTGAATCAGTTTTGGGGATCATTATCTTTGACCCTTAAATTTCCTCTTTTCACCATTTTCTACATCTTCCTTGATCAGTCACTCCTAATTCAGGCCATTGAGCTTCTTGAAATATCTGGTCACTGAGCCCCTATAATTTGCTATCTATGATCACTCATTATACTTCCACCCTCTGCTTCCTTCCTTCCTTCCTCCCTCCCTCCCTCCCTTCCTTCCTTCCTCCCTCCCTTCCTTGTTTTTCATTTCCAAAATATGCAGTCTTTAACATTCAACTTTGCAAACCCTTGTTCTAAATTTTTCCCTCCCTTCCCCCACATCTCCTCCTGTAGACAGTAAGTAATCTAATAAATGTTAAACATATATAATTCTTCTGTACATATTACCACAATTATCATGCTGTACAAGAAAAATCAGGTCAAAAAGGGGAAAAATGAGAAAGAAAACAAAATGCAAGCAAATAAAAAGAAAAAAAGTGAAAATGTTATGTTGTGATCCACACTCAATCCCCACAATCCTCTCTCTGGGTGCAGATGGCTCTTTCCATCACAGTTCTTTGGAACTCTGCCACCTCTTTCCATCTACTCCTTGCAGACACATCATCGAAAAGGCTCATGGATTGATATCAGCAAGGGACCTTAGAGGTGCTTTAATCTAGCCTACTCTTTTTATAGATGTGGAGAGTGGGGCCCCAAATATTCAAGTGAGTAGCTCAATATCATGCAAGTATTAAAATTAAGAATTTATTATAATTTTTATAATCACAAATTATATACAATAAATTTACATGGCATACACAAATATTTGTTGATCAACTCTGATGTTCTTTAATTGTGACTCATAACTAGTGAATAAATAATAAATGCATCTTTTGGTGGGATGAACATTTGAGTATTGTTTTCTTTTGATATACAATGCCTTACATGAATGACATGTTTGAGAGTGGGAATATTGGCTAGGTAGGAGAGCTTGCCTTTCTGTTTCAGCATTTCTTGGATATAAGGGAACTGTGCTTGCAGAATAACTAGGTCATTGATATCTATTTTGAAGGGAATGTGACCACAGCTACATGAATATTTAATTTCCTGATCAAATCCTGTTGGACTGGTTTACTGGGGAAGCAGGCAACAAGCACTCCCTGGTTGGTCATATGGGTATTTATAAAGTATTAAGAGTCTGAGGGTAATGAAGCACTTGCTTTCTAGGGAGCAGTATAGAGGTTTTTAAAAACCCTCAGGAAAAGGACTGCATCTTTTTTCCCCCTAACTAGTTTTTTGGTATGTTCTGAAAATCATTGGCCCTTAGTGACTGCTCCAGTTTTTAATTTTGGGTGAATCTGGTTTTTTCATTCTTTTGCACAGTCATCTCACATTTTGACTTTGCTAATGAAGATCTTTCTAAAGACCTGATGAGCTCTGCAAATTGAAGTCACCAAAGCTCTGAGTTCTGGATATACCTCAGTGTTCAAGTATTAAGATATCACTATGTAGTAGAGCTTGATTTAAAACTGATTAAGGAGCTTCTAAGAGCTTGCAGGATTGGGTTGGGTTCTCACTTGGCTTAATTTAACAGGACCCAGGATTTTCAGTAGTTCAGTGGGTTTGATCCAGTTTCCCTACTACTAACCTTTCTGGCTTCCTTTAAGGCTGAACTAAAGTCCCACTTACTCTGGGAAGATTTTTCCAACTCTTAATTCCATGCTCTTCCCTTTGCTACTTGCTATTTATCTTGTGTATAGCTTTGTATATATGTGTTTTCATATTCTCCCTGAACTCTTAGAGGATTGGGACTGTCTTTTACCCCTTTTTCTATATCCCCAGTGCTTAGCATAGTAGAGTTTAATACATGTTTACTGAATTGAATTAGGCTTTTGAAACTTTTTGCTATTTTTCACTCAAATGTAGTTCTGATTGAGTACTTAAGTAGCTTTTTCCCTAGATAAAGATATTTATTCTAAGTTAAAAAAATTTGCACTTGATAAGTTGTCATATTTACCTGAAAAATCCACCCTTTTCTCTCCCCCCATCCTCATTTTTAAGGAGAAACAGGATACTTTTTTCTTTCTATGACACTCCCCCCCCCCAACCCCTCCAGTGTTGTCTTCTTCCTGTTGGTATTGCCCTCAACAACAGCAGTCCTGAACTTCTGAAGGCTTGGTAAGAGCAACCAAAGAGGTGTTTAATTAAAGTCTGTTTTATAAAAGTAAAAGAAAGACTGTGAAACTACTGTTTACTGTTTTTCAGCTGCTTTTATTAAACTTTCAATCATTGTGTTCCAAAAGGGAATCCAGCCAGAGTGGCAAGAAGGGAAGAATTACTTTTTTTTTTTTTCCTGGCTATAGTCCTCACAAGAGACAGGATCACCTGTTAAGTGCAACTCAGATTTCCTCCTCCTCCCCTTCCCCATCATCCTTTTAATCATTAACATGTTTTTTTCAGAGTTTGGGGGAACTATGCCAGTAAGCAGGCATATTTTATATCCTAAAGGACTCATAAAACTTCAGACTGTTTCCTCAGTTCAGGTTCCCCTTACTGTTTTGGGGTTAAGTTGGTGCTGAACTCAGAAATCTCTAAGACTCACTATTTTCTGCATTTTTGACCATTGAATTGGTGTCTTTGTACTTTGTAGCAATGAATGAAATGCAATTGGAAGGGACCTTAAAAGCCATCTGGGATAAATTTGAGAAATGAGGAAGCAGGCCCAAAGTGAGAACAGATAATAAATGTGAGAAGTGGGATTTGAACTTAAGTCCTCTGCCTCCAAAAGGCAGTGATCTTGAGTGAGCCAGGGAGTACCATGCTGTGGTTTTAGAGGGAACTACAGATGAAAGGTTATATTTTGGGACTTTAGGAACTCTGATTTTATGAAAATCACTTCTTTCTGACTTTTCAGAGTTAGTGAAGCTCTTGGTTAATGGATTCAATGGACTAATGTCAGGTAGGAAAAGTGATAGTGCAGTATTGGAAAAAGCATAATGATTTACAGCATTTGATTTACAGAGTTTTTCTGCTTCCTCCACTGTTCTCCATGGATGCATTGACTTTTCCCTCTTCTTACCTTTTCAAAAGTTTTGACCCATCTCTTAAAGGCCAGTTCATTTGCTGCCTTCTCCATAAAGCCATCTCTGATTTCTACCCTCTGCTTAGTAATTATCCCAGCTATCATTTATATCACCCTATAGATTAGCAAAACCACCTTTACTTAAACAAGTGTCCCAAAAGTTTTAGTGCAATTTTAAGCTAGTGTAGGCGAGATTCCAAATTGGGTTTTCCTGACTTCAAATCCATTGTTATATCTACAACACCACCTAGTTCCCCTTCTCCCCTAATTGATCATGATCCTTTTTGTATTTCTTTTAGTCAAATTAAAGGTGATTTCTGGTGTTTGTACTGGGGGTTTGTGATTGGGGTAAGAAACAAAGTTTTCATTGGGAAGGATCTAATTAATTAGCTTCTTGGAAACTGCTATCAGTAACGGAATCTGCAAGAAAAAATAGTGTCTTAGAAGAAAACAAATAACTTTCTGGAATCAAAGGGTGATTTCAGCAGGGACTGAAATAACAGCATCAACTATTAAAACAGAAAATGCACCATCTAGTATTTTGGAGGCAGCCTACTGAAAAGCAAAGCAAAAAAAAATCTGCCATCAGTAAGTAGATCAGATAAATACTGCATGCTAAAGTCATTGACCATAGTCCCCCTGTGTGATTCTACTCTCAGAACTATCTACATAAAAATAAACATTTGAAATGTGGGAGGTTCAAAGGAATAGATAGTGTTTCCAAGGTGCCTGGTTTTACTCAACCTTTAGTTCTTAAAGTGGGTGTCTGTTCTGTTAACCTAGGCCAGAGTCTGGTTTCCCTTTGGAAAGTTCAGGTCCTCTGTTCTGTATATCCTATTCAGTAAGGCTCTTGGGAGAAAAGGACAATTTGATCATAAATTCAGAGGGAAAGGAGCCATCTAGTCCTACTCCCTCATTTTGAAGATGAAGAAACTAAAGCAAGTTCTACACAATAAATCATCTTTTATTATTATCATACTAAGTTATGAAAACATTTGTTTTGTTCCATAAAATTAAAAATTCAAATCTAATGCTCTTGGTACTACCCCCACCCCCACCCCCCAAAAAAAAACTCAGGCCCAGAGAAAAATGAATTGCTCAGAGATACTCAGGTAATAATTAGCTAAGAGGTCATTAGAACCAAGTCCCCTGACTCCTGTACCACACCTAAGGAGAGAGGCTCATTAAAAGTAATGTCTTTCTAAGATAGATTATTATTTTTCACCAATTTCTTTCTTTTGTCCCATATATTCAGTGTAGTGTAGTGAGTAAAAAACTTGGAGCTCATAGGCCTTGGGTTTTGTTCTTACTAACTAGTTGGGTGAATTTGGACAAGTCAGCTTGTCTAGATCTCAGTTCCTGTGTCTGTAAAATGAGTTTAGATTTGATCTCTAAGAAAGCTAGTGGTTGGGGTGGATAGAGCACTAGGTCTGGATTCATGAAGATCTGAGTGCAAATGCCACCTTTCATACTGGCTCTGGGACCTTGGGCAAGACCTTTGCCTGCTTCAGTTTCCTCATCTGTAAAATGGGAATAACAATAGTACCTATCCCCTAAGATTGTTGTGAGGGCCAGATGAGATAATTTTTACAAAGTACTTAGCATAGTATTGATACATAGATACAGTAGTATTCTGTCATCATCATCATTATCATAACTGAGGGACCTTTCAGCTCCATCCTGCTGTTAAATTATTGTGGGGCAGGGATTCTTCATTTGGGTTCCAGGAATTTGATTTTTAAAATATTTTGATAAATAAATTTATGATCAGATAAATATATCTCCTTTGTAATTCTTGACTTTAGTTTTATTTTATTAAAAAAACATTATTCTGAGGTCTATAGGCTTCACTTGATTGTTAAAGGGTTTACACACACACACACATCAGTGAAGAAGAAATCCCTGTCTAGGGGATAATCTGGTGGTGGAGTATTTTATTTCCTTGTTAGGGGCCTGAGCAATGGGTTTAAGGCAGTTCAGATCATTATACATTTCTGAAAAAGGACATATATGATCCCTTTAGCTAGCTATTTTTCTTTTCTTTTTTTCCTGTTTCAATTGTTCCAAAATTGTCTTCTGCCTTTGTATATCGGGGACCTGTGATTCTGTTCATGTGAGGACTCCCCTTCACTGATCTGAAACCCATTCATAACTTAGAGTCTTTTAGAGAGTTATTTCAAGCTCAAAGGAATTGTGGCTTCACAGGATCATACAGTTAATAAATGTCATAGGAGGGATATGAATCCAGGGAGGTATTCAATGTCCTGTCCCCACAGGTTAGACCGAACTTTCTCTCCTGCTCATTAAGTCTCATTTAAATAGTCCTTCTTAGCTGTACACCTTAAATGGGACACTTGTGTAGATGTATGTTCTAACAGAAAGTCAGAGATGAGGGCAGCTAGGTGGTGCCATGAGGCATAGAGCTCTTAGTGGGCCTGGAGTCAGGAAGACTCATCTTCAGGAGTTCTAATCCAAGCTCAGACACTTACTAGCAATGAACCCTGTTTGTCTCACTTTCCTTATTTGTAAAATGAGCTGGAGAAGAAAAATACAAACTACTTCCGTCTCTGCCAAGAAAACGTCCAATGGGGTCACAGAGAGTCAGGCCCGACTGAAAAGCGACTGAGCAACAAAAATAAGGCCGAGGGTTGGGACTGAGCTAAATTCAAGATTTGATTGGATGCAGTTTCTGCGCAGTTTTACTAGTGCTCCAACACTGAAGGCTGTCATAGCTCTCCTAAGAATCCAGGCATCGTGTTCTTGGTGGGTTGTACAGGACTAACCACTGAGACGGTTTTAAGTCATATAAATAACAGATTTCCTTCACAGTCTGGCCTTTCTGCTTTGGTATGGCCTTGGCAGCTCTTCTTTTGTGTGGGCCTCTTGGAAGAGCTACCCGGTGGGGGCAGGGTGTGGAATGGTCCACATCCTCCTTGAAACTGTAGATTCCCTTTGTTATATCCTACTGTTTGCACCAAGCTAAGCTTTGCATCTGTCTTCAGTCAACCTTATCTTGACTTTCGGTTTCTTCTAGAGGATGGAATTAATTGAGTTGTCTGCAGCCCACTTTCTGCCTAATTAAACACTGGCCTGACAAACCTTGCCAACCCACCTGGTTTTTTTTATTTTTTTATTACCTGATGTTGAAGGCTGGCTTTGTCACTGTGTCATGCTTGTGTCTTACTGATAACTGGGAAGCTGAATTTGTTATTTGTCTTGGATTTGCTTTGTTAAGTCAGTTACTTTAAAAAAAAAATAGTACAGTATTTCCATCTCTTACCTTTAACCTTTGAATTTTCTTTCTACTTGTTTTGGAAAATTTTTAGAAACGGTTGATTGATCCTATAAAAGAAATTGCAGCAATCACCTAACATTTACTCAGTGCCCAATGTATCTGTCCAGAGCACTATGCTAAAAACTCCAGGAGAAAGAGATCCTTGGGTAAGATAGTCTACCTGCATGGAACTTCAGTTAAATAGGGAAAAATATGAAGGACACTTGTGATTATAATACATCATAAGTACATTAGAGAGATGTAAACAAAGTGCTGTAGGAGTTCTTTAAAGAGCATAAATTAATAAGGAACAATGTAAGGTACACTTAATACAAATAATACATCATAAATATACTATAGAAGGGTAAACAGAGGGCTCTGGGGATTCAGAGGTAAAAAGGTCATCCTGATTTTGAGAAGTCTATGCAACAGGTGGTATTTGAGTTCATAGGATATTAACTTTAGACCCTTCACAATCCAGAAAGGATAGATAATGTTGTGAAAGAAGAAACAGACCAAAAGGAAGAAAAAAGCCCAGAAAAAAATTAAGTAAAATTTCTGTGCTTTGATCTGCATTCAGACTTCACCAGTTCTTTCTCTGGATGTGGATAGCATTTTCCCTCATGAATCCTTTGAAATTGTCTTGGATCATTGTATTGCTGAGAATAGCCAAGTCCTTCATGGTTGATATGAGTAGTACAATATTACTATTTTTGTGTGTAATGTTCTCCTGGTTCTGCTCACATCACTTTGCATTAGTTCATGTAAATCTTTCCAGGTATTTCTGAAATCAGTCTGCTCATCATTTCTTAGAACACAGTAGTATTTCCTTACATTCACAGCTTATTTAGCCATTCCCCAGTTGATGCCACCACAAAAATAGCTGCTATAAATATTTTTATACAAATAGGTATTTCCTTTTCCCTTTTAAAAATTCTCTTTGGAATACCAGCTCATGAGCTCTTTAGAAGTTGTTAAGATTAGGCACTGATTCTTTCAGAAGAGCAAGAGATCACTGATAGGAAATTCATTTTATGTCTTTGCCATCTCTAGACCTTTTATACATTACCTGCCATGTAAACTGTGTGAGTGAACGGTTTGAGAGCCTGGATATGAATAGAACCCCTTCTGTTAGATAGCTGACAACCTATTTTGGTCCAGACCTTTGATTTCATTAGTTTGTGGAACTCTCAGTGTGAATGAACAACTGTTCTGCTATTTAGAATTTTAAAAGGTTGGTCTGGGTGTGAGACTGAGAAGTTTGGTCACTTGCCTGTGGTAACGTAGCCTGCAAGGATCAGAGACTGGACTGAGGCTAAGGCTGGCTCTAGCAGTTACACAAGAGGTAAGATAGTATGAAAACCTAGACAGTGCCTATTCTATACTTTTGACTGGTTCCATATGGTTGAAGAGCTCATTTAAAAATACCACAGAATATTTGATGGCTTCTATTCAATCCTGACCTAAAAGTATTTTAATATTGATTGTAATGATAGTCAGTAGGTTAGGGGAATGCTACATTTATAATTTACCTAGATTTAAGAGAAAGCTTTTTATGCCTAGCTCCTTCCTTACAGATGACACTCCAGATAGTGGGGATTTTCCCTGATTGTCCCTCCAGGTCTGGAATTCTCTCTATCCTCATCTCCGCTTCTTGACTCTCCTGGCTTTCTTCAAGTCTTAGCCAAAATTCCACTTTCTTCAAGAAGACTTTCCCAGTACATCTTAATGCTAAGGCCTTTTCTTTCTGATTATTTCCAACTTATTCTTGTATATGTCTTGTTTTTACATAGTTGTTCACACTTTATTCATTCATCTATCAATGAGAAAAAGAATAAAAAACCATATACTTCATTAAGAGAAATTTGGGTCAGACTTGGAGGTGGACTGATTTTTCTTGCTTTTCTGGATATATATTCTTCTCTCCTGCCTCTCCTCTACAATAGAATACAAGTTGGTTAAGGGTAGAGACTTTTTTTTTTTTTAATGGCTTCAGCACATAGTAAGTACTTGATAAATTCTTGGTGAATAAATGAATGAACTCCCTGACCACTATAGTGTATAAACCAATACTATGGGCATTTTTAAGGAGATCTCAGAATTTCCATTTCTGAGGAACTTTAAGATGAATAAACCTGCTTGTTATAAATGGTTTAGGGTCAGTCTTGTTTAAAGGATCTCACAAAGCCCCTGGCGAAATTGATTCTTTGATTGTTCCTTTTGACCCAGAAAACCTTATTTGTGGGTCTGCTATGCAGGAGAATAGGAAGTTGGAACAGAATAGAAAATTTTAAGAAAATACATGAAGTTGTTGGATTCAATTTAACAAACATTAATGCACTATGCTGAGTATTGGGGAAATGCTGAAAATAGTGAAGTCTCTATTCACAGTAAGTTTATGGTCTTATTTAGGAATTAGCCCATCCAGTCGTGCCTGGTAGGCATACTTTTTAATCAGAATATAACTTGTATACAAAAGTATAATTTTCTAGCCTTTTTTGTGTTTTGTCTTGCCCCTTTAGATTGTAAGCTCCTTGGGGGGTGGCTTGGGGGAGAGACAGGGAGTAAGTCTTAGCACTTAGAACAGTGCCTGGCACATAGTAGGTGCTTAATAAATGCTTATTGACTGACTATATATTTATATATTGACTGACTAACATTAATATCCTCCTTTTATATCTTCTCTAGTACCAGTGTCAAGTGCATTATAAGTGCCTAATTAATACTTGTTCACTATAGCTTATTGTCTGTCCTAAACAAGTTTATCACTTTATTACTGCACTAAGCAGTGCCAGTTGTTTCTTAATTTTTGGCCTCCTTGATCTATCTGCAGCATTTGATGCTGTTGATTCTCTCTTTTGGGGTATCCTTTCCTCCTTTGATTTCTTAATAACCAGTTTACCTGATATCTCTTGGACTGATCCTTTTGTGGGACTTTTCTTTTCTCCCCTCCTCCCCCCCAATCTAAGTCTGAATGAATGTCTAATCCCATGATTTCAGTCATCATTTTTATTCAGTTGACTCTAAAACAACTTGTAGCTCTCTAAACATTGCTCAGGGCTCTCTAGTCTGTTTCTAAATAAGCGTGCTCCAGGATGTCTTCTTAACTTGTGGATTACTCAAATTTAACTCATCCAAACCATAAAATTCAATCATCTATTTCTATTTGTTCTCCTCCCCATCCCCTACAAACTGCTCCTTTTAACTTCCCTGTATCTCTTAATGGCACCACTATCTAATTATTCAGGCCCAAAACTACAATTATCTTTGACTCTTTCTCTCCCACATCTCTCCCTCCACAAGACCTCTCCCATCCTTTTTCACTCTGATTATGACCATTCTATTGCAGGCCCTCATTACCCTTTTAACTAGCTTTACAGTGAATACTTCCTCCTGCTCTATTATTTAGTGCATTGTCAAAGTAATCTTCCTAATGTACAGGACTGGATACTTCATTTCTCTACTCAAAAACCTGTACTAACTTTTTGTAATCTAAAGGTTAAAACACAAATGGCCTACTTTGGCATTCAAGGCCATCCAATTTCGATTCATATTGAATCAAAAAAATTGGTTCTAGGGGAACTAGATTACTTGCCATCTTTTTAATTCTGACCTCTCAAAGTTTCATTATATCACTTTGTCCCTATCTCCATTTGTTCAAGGCCTAACTCAGATCCCATCTTCCCCATAATTCTAGGTGGTTATTATACTTATTTTAATACCAGATATATCTCTAAATTGAAAAGAGACTGTCATTTTTCATCATTGGCACTCTTGCTTTGCCACATGGTAGGCACTTCATAAATGTTTAAATTGGATTGTAGTGCCTTCCCAGTGAATCTGTAAGCTGGGATGTGGAGGTGGTTGGTTGGAATGGACTATGTTTGCTTTCTACTTTTTGTATAACCTGTGGTGCCAATAGGTAGGCGGCTCCCAGTGGCATTTGTGATGTCAGGAGGAAATGAGTCAGATAATGTGAGAAAATGTACCAGTATAGGTCTGTCTAGGATACACTCAAGGGGAGTTATTAAAGGCTTTTGAGTTAGTGAAAGGCCACTGTGATATTTATTTTGTAGGGGAGTTTTTGAATTGGCAAAGAGCTTTATCATAGCAGTTGATGATTAGATTGTTGGTGGTGCATGGATTTGGGTGGGCAGAGAGCCCACCAAGAAGCTTTTGCAGTAGCACTCAGATATATTTGTTGTTCAATCATTTGTGACCCCATTTAAGGGTTTTCTTGGCAATGATAGTGGAGTGGTTTGCCATTTCCTTCTCAAACTCATTTTACAGATGAAGCAACTGAGGCAAATGGGGTGAAATGATTTGCCCACACAGCTAATTAAGTGTCTAAGGTGAAATTTGAATTCAGGTCCTCCTAACTCCTTTATTGACTACACTTCCTAGCTCAGATATAAAGTGATAATAATCTGAACTCTAAGGTGATGGTAGTGTGAATGGACTCATGACTCTGGGAAATCAAAGTTACCTGAGGCTTTGAACCTGCATGGTATGACATGACAACAAATATATGAGTGTCAAAAGCAGTCAAGTCAGGAGAAAGTGCTGTTTTAGGAGAGGATTTGGGGTGATAGTTTCTTTTGGAGATGTCCACCAGACAGTTGGAAATGTGAGAACAGAGTTTACAAGAGAAGAACAAGCGATGTAAATTTGAGAGTCATCAACAAAAAATAGATGTTATTTCCATAAAATATATATAAAGGAGCACTGAGTTGAGCAGTAAAGTGGAGAAAACATCCACATTTAGGATAATCTGCAAAGGAGGCAGAATGATTATGTAATTGGAAGGACTTTATAGGGTTAGGCTTGGGTCCAAGTCATATCTGAAAAGAATCTCCCTTCCTTTTAAGCATCCCTAACTCTTTCAGAGTCTGCTGGAAGATTTCCAGTGGTGGAAAACTCATTATCAAAAATGAAGGACCAGCTCATTTGTAAAATGGGGCACGTGAAAGTGAGTTTATTATCTACTTAGTTACTCCAGCCTCTCAACCAAGCAGCTGGAGGGAAATGTCAAACCAAGGAGTTTGACATTGATGGTCAGGACTCCTGGCTGATGAGTTGAGGGAACCCATGAATCACCAGAGAACCTGTGAATCACCATACATTTAAAAATTATCTACTGTATGCCAGGCATTGTGTTAACCAGAAAAGTGAGACAGTCTCTACTTTGAAGATGCTTACCTTCTTTAAACCTGCATAGCTGGTTTATGCTCACAGAATAGGTAATCTATTTTCATGTGATTGGTGAATTCCAGGAAGAATGAATTGAAAGAATTTAGTTTGAAATTTAGTCTGTGAAATAAAGATTGTGCTAGTTAAGGATAAATAGCACATCTCATTTCTAACTCTTTTTTCCCCTTTCCCCTTTCTTCTACTCGTTCCTTTGTGACAGACTCTTGGTTTGCTTTCCTGATCATTTGCTGAGTTGAATAACCAGAAAACAAAACCAAACAAACAAAAAACTCTTGATTGTTTCATATGCTATAAATTTGATTTTTACTCAGAGACTGATTATTTTTACTTTATTTCCACTCAGCTCTTGCCACCCGTTGGCCTAGTCACTTAAATGATCAGAGTCATCTTGGAAAACTTTTGACCTTTCCCTTTTATTTTTTTATTCTGCCTTTGTTGTCTGCATTTGGAAATTTTCAATATTCTCTTCATACTAATTAGTGTGTCAACTGCCAATCTATTTGGAGGAGTTTGCTTAATTTAGCTTTGTTTATCTCTGTAGATAAGGGCAGCTAGTTGGTACAGTAGATTGACAACCACTGGAGTTGGCATCTGTAAGGCTCATCTTCATGAATTCAAATCCAGCTTCAGACATTTAGTAGCTGTGAGAAGCTTGTGCAAGTCACTTAACCTTATCTGTAAAGTGAGCTGGAGAAAGAAATGGCAAACCATTCCACTGACAAAAATTCCAAAAATTGGGTCATGAGGAGTCAGCCATGTGTGAACAACAAACATCTCTGTAGATGAATCTGAATGGATTTTTCTTTCTTGCTTTAAACCTATTAACAATGTTTTGCTCTTCATTTCTGAAATGATGCTATAAGCCCCACTATTTAGTGGAAATGGGAGGCAATCAACAGAGGGAATTGTGAGGGACTGGGAAAATATTCTCAAAGAAAATGTGATTTTAGCTGAGACTTGAAGGAAACCAGGGACTTAATAGAATAAATAACCCTGAAGTACTTTTTCTAATTCTCTATTCTAAGTAGTGGAAGGAACATAGCCACAAACTAAAAGCCAGTAAATTGATATGCTTTAATCCTGTTATCATGGTTTGTTTTGTTTTGTTTTTCTTAGTCAGGTTTTGATTTTTGAGTTCTTTCCAGACCATAACAATTTTAGCAAATCCGATCTTAACCCTCATTCTCACTATTTCCCCCTAAAGTCCAGCCCTCATTTTCATTTTTTGAGGCAATTGGAGTTAAGTGACTAGCCCAGTGCCACACAGCTAGTATCTGGATTTGAACTTAGGTCCTCCTGATTCCAGAGCCAATCCTTTATTTACTATACCACCTAGCTGTTCTGACCCCATCTTATTTTGAACATAATTCTTTCTCGATTCACACTGATCTCAGTGACTAGTTTGCCAATTTCTCAGCTGTTTCCTGTAGAATCAAAGACTCACAGAGCTAGGTCTGGAGATTTCAGAGGCCATCTAGATCAACCTTGTCATTTAAAACAGACACATTAGATGCCTTGGCCAAGGTCACACCCACACATGGCAGGATTTGAAACTATGTTCTCTCAGCACCAACTTCCTAAATTTCCTTGAAGCAGGAATTTGACTTTAATCTTTTCTCTATATTCTATGGCTTATTGTTGGTTATTTTTCAATAAAATACAAAGCAGAAAGCCAGATTGAGGGCTAATCTTAGAGCATGGAATATCTGGCTTCATGTCTTGCATCTGACACATTAGCTGTATGGTCCAGGGCCAGGTACTTCACTTCCCTGTACCCTGGGCTGTTGATTATGGCTATAGAGAGGTGAATGTGCCTTTCTGAGTTGAGGAAATCACAGGAGTCCCCCTTCTTCCCACGTTCCCAGCTCTCAACCCTACCCTGAAACAGTTGCTATAAAAGTCACCTAAAAGGTTCAACAGCAAATGTCAAGAATGTGAGAATGGAAACAAAAAGTGTTCTTTAGAACTATGAGTTGCCAGAGGAAGATCAACGAAGAGGTAAGACTGCTTAGAATAAATAGAGATGACTGAGGTTGAAGAGAAGACCTATTTATTCTCTTTCATTGCCATCTGAATTTTCGGGACATCAGTTATACATTTTCTTAAGCCTATTGTGCTGTCTTGCACTTAGCATCTTTCTGTTGCTTCTCCCCTTTCAGAATCATGAGCTCTTCCCATGCATGGTACATATTGCGTAAATGTCAACTTTTTAGCATATGGCAAATAGATGGTACATTGAGAGTCAGGAAGACCCCATATGTGGCCTCATAACACTTACTAATCATAGGATCCTGAGTGAGTCAATTAATTTCTTTTTACTTCAGTTTGCTTTAATTAATAGCATCTGTCTTCCAGAATTTGTGTGATGATCAAATGAGTATCTCCCACAATGTTTGGACCATGTAACAATTTAGTTGTTTTCTGGTCATGTCTGACTCTTCATGACTCCATTTGGGGTTTTTTTGAGGATCTGAGGCAAACAGGATTAAGTGACTTGCCCAGGGTCACACAGTTAGCAAGTATTTGAAGCTGGATTTGAATTTAGGAAGAAGAGTCTTCTTAATTCCAGGCCTAGCACTTTATTCAATTTGTCCCAGAAGCAAGTGCTAAATAAGTGTTTTCTTCCTCATTATTTTTCCTTTAAACCATTTCTTTATAATACTTCGTGATTTAAAAAAATTATTTGTATTTCATTCTTTTGCTTTAGTAATTGGTTTCTCTTTTTCTTTGTAGCTTATTTTGTCTTCTTCCAAAAGACTAGGGAATGAATTTTGGTTTTTAACTTCTCTTGTTTAAAAAACTATTATTTCACATCTACTTTCCTTGAATTGTAGCTGGCCAGAATTTTTTTAAAAAAAAAGTCCTAGTATTTTTCTCTTCTAAGTTCTATAGAGATCCATCAACGTTTTAGAACTTGTATTGTGGTGATGGGATCCTTGGTGCCCTGTAACTTGACTTTTCATCAGACTGATTCAGTTGTCAGGGACTGTTTTGTTTCTGGGTTGGTTGATTTCAGAGATTTCTCCCAAATATTTGGAGTCCCCTTACCCCCACTTCCTTACCCTTGTGTTTCATGTGATCAGACATGTAGTCTGTAAAGATGATGAATGTTTAACTCCAGAATTTGAGAATTTAGATTCTGGGAGAAATGTTTTAATGTACATCTAAATTTTGGGAATTTGATTTCACTGATCCAGAGTCAGAATAGGTTCAGTATCTCAGCATCCTGAAATTTTAAAAGCAAAGCTGGCTTAAAAGAGGATGAAAAAATAAAATTTGAATGTTATGATCATTCTAATTCAAACTAATCTAAATCACACTAATTCAGCATGAAGGCAGGTAAAAGAACAGAGGGGAGAGTTGGCAAAATCTAAAGAAATGAATGTGGCTACATAAGGAACTCATTGATGAGCTTCATTTTTTAAAAAGACAATGTACAATAGAGGAGCTCAGTATGGATTACTGAGGACAGGTAACCAAAGAACCATCTAGTCCTTGAAGAATAGCATCTGGCTGAAGACCAAAAGGAGTTTAAGTTTGAAATAGATGCTAGGAGCAAAAACAAAGGGCTTTTGAAAAGCCTGTTAGGGGTCAGAGGAAGATAAAGGGATTGAACATCTCAGGATAGATGGAAAAATGGTAATAGTTATGAAAGTAGAACAGAATCATTGCATCCAACTCCTCTTTTGCTTCTCCCCTCTCTCCCCCTCCACTAAGGAGGATGAATTCTAAACAGGAAAGAGTGTAACCAAAAAAAGGGGGGGGAAGGAATACGGATTGGAAAGTACAGACCCTGTAAAAAGCAAAACGAAACTCCTACCTTCCCTCAGTGACTCCAGTAAAAATTGGAGATGTGACCATGCATAAGTCTCCATCAGCATCTGATTTGATGACTTTAGGCGAATGGAAGGATTGGAATTAGAAAGATGTCAGGATTTTTATGAGGAGGGAAGAAGACAGTTGTCTTGTCCTATGTCCTGGTGAGTTCCATAATGTTAATTCTGGGAGAAGATCCAGAACGGATTCCTGAAGTGATGTTTTGTGAATCCTTAGAAAAAGAGGTGATAATTACAGGAAGCCAGCATGGGTCCGTTTAGAACAAATCTGGTCATACCTTATTTCCTTTGGGTGGGCTCTTAATACCTGTCTATTGAATCAATTGATCAGTAAACCTTTTTTAAGCACCTGCTTTGTACCAGGAACTATGCTGAGCACCTACCTTTACTACCAGTGTACAGTCTAATACAAATAAATACAAAGCAAACTATGAAGAGGATTAATAAGGAACAATTAACAGAGGGAAGGCACTAAAATTAAGAGGAGTTAGGAAAGGTTTCCTGTAATTGGACAATTATTAGGCTGCTTTAGATACATAATATCTGAATTCCAGCAAGGCATTTGACAGTGTTTCATGATGTCTTAGTGACTAGATTGGAGGAATGCAAACTGCATGACAATATAATTAAGTCGAATGAGAACTGGTCAAAAGAGTTGAGCCTCCCTCCATGGACATCTTCAAGAAGAGAATGGCTGATGGCAACCTGGAGATCTCTGATAGTGACATGTGGCTCTGTCCTTGGTCCATTTCTGGTCAGTATTTTTATTCATAACTTGAGTGAAGGCATAGCTGGCTTAGAAAATTGGCAGGAGGGAAAGGGAAGCTAACAGTTTGGGTGACAATAAAGATTAAAAGACATTTTGGCAGAATGAAACTGTGGGCTGAAACTAATAAGATGAAATCAAAGAGGAATAAACAAGTTCTGGAGTTCACAAAGTCAGATGCCAATACATGCAGACATACATTTTATTTATATATACTCACACACATATATATTTATAAGCTTACATGTATGCCTTTACATAAATATATATGTATATCTATGTGTATCTTATCTATTGGGGACATGACTAGACATGATTAGAAACTATTTCCAAAGGGTTTTTTAATGGACTTCATGTTCATTTGGCATCATAAATGTGATGAAGTAACCAATAGAGCCAACTTTATCTTAGTTGGTAAGAATATACAACATAGACAACATTGAGAAAAAAGGAGAACGGAAGTCCTGTTGTCTTCTTCTATTGCCAGAGCATATCAAGAGTAGTGTGTCTGGTGCTGCACAATACGTTTTAGAAGAAATATTTAAGTCTAGAGTATATTCAAAGGCATTTGATAACTTGAAGTCATTCCTTGTGAGAATTGAATGGAATGAAGGAACTGGAGATATTTTGGGGGGGAAATTAAAAGTAATAATAATAAATGTAGGGGGCCAGAAAGATAGGGGTATTGTGATTTCATTGCTGTAGGAAACTTCTTTGAGGACAGAATTGTTTCTTATCAATTCATGTCTGTACATTTCTACAATGTAAAGATCTTATTGAGTGACCCAAAAAACTGAGAAGTTAATTGACTTGCCTATGGTCACACTGCCAGTATGTCACAGATAGGATTCGAACCCTGGCTCACTGTGCCAGCTTGATTTCCCTTGTGATTAGCCTTGGAAAGGCAGGCTATGATCATTGGGTTTTACAGGGAGATAGCATTTTATGTTGTCATAACTCCTTACTAAGGGACCCATATTATAATCTAACCCTACTTCTCCCCCATTCCCCATTTTACAGATGAAAAATTGGTGGCCCAGAGAGATTAAAGGATCTTGTTTGAAAGCACATGGTAGTACTATCAGAGCCAGGACTAAAGTCAGGCTTCCTGATTCCAAGCCTTTCACAGTTCTCTCTGAACCCTCTATACTGATCCTGCTGAACTAACTACTCTGTCCCCGGAAGTGCTCGTTTCCTTTCTGCTAGGGGGTGTGTGTGTGAGGAGAGAGGCATTATTCAGTATTTACCATCCCAAGAATCTCTAGACTTTTCTTTTGAAAAATTATTCATGATATACCAACTTTTGACCTGGATTGTCTATCAATGTCCTTTCCAAGTATGAGATTCTGGGAATTTATGAGATGGTTGATTGTGGCATTTGGGGATCCCAAAATGGATTAGCCCACATGGGCATTTATCCCATAATTGGTCCTAATGGCCTCTCACCCATTGAGTTATAGACTCATGTCATTTAATGTTTTTTCACGCTTATTCATCACAGATTCCTTTCTCCTCCCCCCCATCCTATTTGGGAAGAAATTGATATTTTGAAGCAATGTTTTTAGCAGCAGCTTTTTGTGCTGGTTAGCTTGCTCCCTCAAACCAAAAAAACCTCCTAACCCAGTTTCTAATTTGACTTAGAATTGCTTACGTGTTAGAGGAAATGCTAATGCAGTATTTATGTGGATTTAATATTTAATCAAAAGATTTAATGTTGATACAATAAAATTGGGTTGCCTTCAGAAGAAATAGAGTATTTGAGGAGGGAACATGTATATCTATGTGTATATATATATATACATATATATATCTCCATATGTGTGCCTGTGCTGGTTGAATGCAGTGGGTAAATGAAACCAGAAAGGTTTGCAGCCAGATGGCTGGGGAGTCAAGACATTAGCACAAAGATTAGCCTGGTGTTTAATTTGATGTTTCATTTTGTGAAATCACCTACAGAGAAATAAAACATTTACATGTTTATTAATCAGCATTTGCTGGCTCCTGGCATGGAGCCACACATCTCTGGGCCAAACAAGCATACTGAATGAGTAATAATCTCCCATTGTCTGTCCTAATTTATGGATGGATAGACAGAAAAATGTTTGCCATTTCAAGTTGTCCTATTACCTCAAAGCCTTAAACTTCTTCAGTGCTTTTGTCCCTGCCAGCATTATCAAGACTTAATAGATTTTAGAGAAATGGATTGAATGAGAGAAAAAAAAAAAAAAAAAACCACCTGTTGTGGATTGCTGATTTTTCAGGTGTTGTGATTCGATTGAATTAAAAATTCTTATGGGGCTGTTGATTTCTTTGATTTTGAACTTAAGTTGTTTTTCTGCCAGTTTCAGGAGAATATGTTTAGTAGATGGAAGCACTTTGAGGTAACGACTTTTTCCCTTTTGTCTTCTGTCCCTAATACCAAGAGAGGCAGAGTGGTTTGCTGTGTAGGTAGCTGCCCTCATAGCCAGGGTTCAGATTCTGTCTTCATCCCCTACTAGTAAAGAGACTCTGGGCAGGTGACTTAACCAACTCATTGTCCTAGGAAACTTACTCAGAGAAGGCGCACTCACCCTGGGGACTTGCTACTTCTGTCAGGAATTCCTTGGGAAGTTATAACACCTTTGCAGAGCCAGAAAGCTTGCTTTGAAAAGATAATCATCACTTTGTCAGTTCTTAAGCACTCTTCTTGCTGCTCTGGATGGAAAAATGTTGGCCTGACTGCTAGGTGCTTTTTGGGGAGCTCTGCTATTAGAGAATTGGAGGAGCGACTATTTTAGTGTAGCAGAAACACAGTGCTGACCTCACAGGGTTTTCTCAGGAGGATTATTTAGGCTTTCTTTTAGACTTGGACACAAAACAGCTGAGGCAGAGAATGAGCTAGTGAGAGAGAGAGAGCTACAGAATTGAGGAGACCACAGATTAAAAGGCAATTTGGTCAAATTAAAGCCAAAACCTTGTGAGGGGTGAGAAGTAGGGTGGGAGGGGTGCACTGTAGCTCAGCCATTGCTAAGAGAGCTATGGAGACTGGCCTGGGGAAAAGGATTGAGGTTTGTATCTGCCACTTTTTCTTCTCCCCTTCCCAATCTGCTCCTGATGCCCCCAGCCTTAGCTTCTGGTCTGGAAGCAGTGGGAATTAGATGGGCTGGGGCCTTCTGGGCTGGTAAATTTGGTTGGGAGTGAGTTTAGGCAGCAGAAATCATCCAGCAGTTCAGCCATCATGGAGCTGGAGCCTCCTGTGAGAGGGTGCTCAGTCTTGAGCTCTGTTTTGCTGGCCAGAATATGAGGCAGGTCACACCTTGGACAAATCATATAATGTCATTGTACCTTGGTTTCCATCTGTAACTAGGCATGGTGGGTAGAGAACTGGGCCCGGAGTCAGGAAAACTCATCTTCTTGAGTTCAAATTTGAAGTCAGACTTTTACAAGCTGTGTGACCCTGGCCAAGTCACCTGTTTATTTCACATTCTTATCTGTAAAAAATAAACATGGGAAGGAAATGGCAAACCAACCCAGTTTTCTAACAAGAAAACTCCAAAGGGGGTCATGAAGAATCAAATGTGGCCATAAATCAACTCAGCAACAAAATTCCATCATTTTTAAAATGGTGCATGTTTGTATTTGATGATCCAGTTCTAAATTGTATACTCCCAAGTTATAAGTTGATTTTTTTCTTTGTTTTTATTTTTTGTTTGGACCTGCAATGTCCTTATGTAATGAATTCCTTTTTGTGAGAACTCTTTTCATCAAGCAGAACAATTATAACATAACATATATATATTATAACATAGTTGGTAGGTGGCAAAGGCAAGGTTTGAAGCCAGACTTTTTAGATTCCAAGGCTAGCTTTCTAAACACCTACCATGTTGCCTCAATAACAAGAAGCAAATTTAAGTTCCATAGAGCTAACTTTACCCATTTCTCCTTCACTAGGACATAACTCCAATCTTATAGCCAGTCTAAAATGCCTAGTAGCCAATAGAAACCTGACCTCAGTCCTGAAACCAGATGTCATACTAGATGCTGCTGAACAAATATCCTCAACTTACTTCCTGATTGAATACTTAATCTTTGGCATGTATTTTAGTTTCCTTCGCAAGGGGATTTTAGCCTCGTCCTCTATATGGTAATGTTGCTAGAAGTTATCTGTTTATATATACATTTTTCAAGTTATCTTTAGTTTTTAAGTCATACCCTATCTTTCCCTCACTTTCTTTGCCTCTGTTGGAGCTTTTGTGGCCAATGGCCCCACCCTTTAGATGAAGGCTTCCTAAGAATTAAGTTTTTAAGAGACAGAGGTGAGAAAAAAGAACTTTCTCAGAATAGGAAACATCCACTACACAAGTACAAAGACAGACATGGGAGTATTGTGTATAAAGAAGGCTGGTTTGACTGAATTGTAGAGTGTATGAAGGGTAATAAAGTGTAATCAGGCTGAAAACGTATATGACTAAATGCAGTTTCAAGAGGGAGAAAATGCTTATAACTTGGAAGAGTAGGGAAAATCTAATGGAAAATAAAGGCATCTGAGTTATCCTTTGGAAGGAAGCTGGGGTTTAAGATTGAGATAAGGAGAGAATGAATTCTAGATTTGAAACAGTTGAATATCAGATGGATATTGTGTTGGAGGTTGGGGAGTTAACAGGTTAGTTTGACTAGAAAGGAGTATGTGAAAAGGAATATAAGAAATAAGACTGGAAAGGTAGGTGAAAACAGATTATAGAAGGCTTTAAAATCAGGCTAAGGATTTTATATTCTATCCTAAAGGCATAAGAAACCTTTGCAGATATTGATTTGGTGAGTAGGGAGGAAAAGGGTGACATGGTGAGATCTATGTTTTAGGAGTATCAATTTACCAACTGTGTGGAAGTTGGATTGGGGAAAAGAATAAACTAAAAGCAAAGAACAAAGACCATTCCAGTAGCCTAGAGATTCTTAATCTTTTTTGGGCCGTGGAATGGATCCTTTTTGGCAATCTGGTAAAGTCTTTTGGCCCCTTCTCAATATATTTTTAAATGCATTTTTTAAAAATAGCATTTCAAAGGAAAGCAAATATATTGAATTAGCTGACTTTTTTGTATTAATATTCATGGACCCTAAAATGATAGCTCTTGCAATAATCTCAGGGGAGGTGATATAGGTTCACATAAGGATAGTACTTGTGAGTGGATAAGAGGGAATGGAGGAAGGTGAGATTGTGGAGTGGTAAGATCAAATACACTTGTTAGAGGATTGTATTTAGGGCTTGAGAAGAGTGGAGGAGGACTTCACAGTGCAAACCTGTGTGATTGGAAGGACCATGGTGCATCCATAGAAATGAGGAAGCTTACAGGAGAAACATAGAATTTGTTTTAGACATGTATTTGTCATCCAGGTAAACATGTCTAGTAGATAGTGGCCTTTCTTTAACCCTCCCCCAATTGTTAGCACTCCTCCAAGCCCTTACTTCCTATTACTTTGTATAAATTTTGTATTTATTGTTCTGTGTTTATGTTTCCCTCCCAGCAGAACAGAAACTGTCTTGCAACTCGAGTACTTCTCCAAGTTCTGGGAGAAAGTAAGTGTTGTTCAGTCATTCAGTTGTGTACTATTCTTTGTGACCTCATGGACCATAGCATGCCAGGCTTTTCTATCTTCCACTATCTCTCAAAGTCTGCACAAGTTCATTTTCATTATTTCCATCACAATATCTATCAGTCTCATCCTCTGTTGTTTCCTTTTCCTTTTGCCTTCAGTCTTTTCCAGTGAGTCCTATATTCTTATTATGTGGCCAGAGTACTTAAGCTTTACATTCCGTATTTGACCTTCACATAGTATATGCTAAATAGATATCTGATGAATTAAGTTAAATTGAATTGAATTAATATGGGACTGAAAGGCAGGGGAGAGATTAGATTTATATAAACAGATTTTTTAAATGAAGGATTTTTATATTAAATTTAATAGCCATCCCTTAAAATAAGCATTTGCATATGCACAATAGAACAGAAAAATGATTATACATAAAACTAGGAATCTTTATTATGTATGACTTGATTTTCTTTTTAAATATATTATAAATTTAACATGCAATTTTCAAAGCTGTCCTGCTTGTCTGTGATCCCTTCTAGTCTTCCTTAAATTCTCTTCTCTATATTTTAAAAACATGTTTCAGTTTCTTTTTGACAACTAATTCCTATTTCCTCCCTCTTCCCATCTTCCCCTTTTCTCTTAAAATTGAGGAGGAAAATTAAAACAAAACCTTTTATTATATGCAAGAGTCAAGAAAAAAAAATCCACATTGGTTGTGTCTTGAGAGTCTCATTCTATAATTTACTTCTTTGAAAGAAGATTTATAATGTGCTTCCTCATCAGTATTCTAGAATCACATTGGTCATTACATCAGAGATTTTAAGGTTTCCAAGGGTGTTTGGCTTTATGGTGTTGTTATTGTATAAATCATTCTGGTTCTGCTCACTTCACTCTGCATCCATTTAGACAAATCTTTCCAGATTTCCTTGAAGCCATCCCCTTCATTAATTTTTATATCACATTTCATTTCATTCATATATAACATAATCTGTTCAGCCGTTCCTCAGTTGGATAGCTCTTCAGCTTCCAGTTTTTTTGCCACCACGAAAAGAGCTGTCATAAATTGTTTTGTCCTAATGCATCTTTTTGCCCTTTCTCTTCTCTCTTTGGGGGAATGCACCAGTAGTGGTTTCCATCTACACAGATTTGAGAGTCATCTCCATAGAGAGCTCTTCTGACTGAGAGATGCTGTAATTCTTTAAGATGATCTTTGAATCCTTGAGAGCTGATGAGTGTCTTTTAGGGATTCATGCCTAATGCTACTTTTATTCTTCCTTTTGGTCCATTCTTGGCTTCTGGAGAATAGATAAGGAGGAAGAGTCTCTCAGGGAACTTTGTATTCCCTTATATTAGACTCCCAAACCACTATTTCGGCAGAGTGCTATGTAGACTGAGAGAAAGAAAGGGCTCATTTAACATAAGCTGAATTTGAACAACAATCTCTTTCTATGACAAACTCAACAGCTTCTACTTGAAGATCTTTCTCCAGTGAGAGGAGAATCCCCTACTTCCCAAACCAACTCATTCCATTTTGGGGCAGTCTGTTAGATGTTTTTTTAGGGATCTGAAATCTGAAAAACTCCATCCGTTGGGTCCTTGTTCTGCTCTTTGTAGTCACGTAGAACAGCAACTGCCAGTTTCTAATTGGAGGCAGCTCATTCTTATGATGGATGATGGCATGCATATAGCTGGAAAGTCAAGTCATCAGGTACTACAACGACTTCGACGACTACTATGACGACTACTACATTATTCAAGACACTGATCTATGAACCGTGATTCAAAGAAAGGCAGAAAAACAGTTCCTGCTCTTAAGGAGCTCACATTCCAAAAACAGAGAACCATTTCCATTGGATAATAAGTGGGTTCAGTAGCAATTTCCCCATGGGACTTTTGTCCTTGCCTTGCCAATTGCATACTTTGTCCTTTTCCTAAAGTCAGCATGATTTCAACTTTTATATAAATCTGGCCTCATTCCTTCTGGATTCCTTTATATTTTCTTACTACTTGTGCATTTAAAAACTCATCAAGCCCTCACCCATTATATAGCACACCTCCACTAGATCCCCTCCTTAGGGGCTATGAGCTCACAATTTGATAACAAACAGGTGCTGTGTCCTTACTTCAGAATTTTCAATTCTGAGTGCCTCCCAGTGGTCACCATCCTGTGGCCTAGCAAAATAGAAATGTGTTTTGTGGATGTTTTGCTTTTTTTGCTACAGTTATTCTGGATTGTTTCAAACAAGAAATGAAGTTGCAAAAAATGAAGTATTGTGCATCCAACTGTGTTTTCTTTTTTATAATTCATGTCGTGGTATAAAAGAAGCTAAGGGAGATGAATATTGGGATTGCTTTCTTTCTAAAGCAGGGATTCTTAACCTATTTTTTTTTTTTTTTTTTTTGTCATGGATCCCTTTGGATGCTGGTCTGGTGAGACCTATGGATTCTTTCTTGGAATAATGTTGTTGGGGTTTTTTTTTCCCCTTTAACTAATTGGAGAAAATGCTAAATTTTAGTTATTGATTAGTAAAAAATAAAGATATAATTTTTTTCTCCTGTCCAAATTTTCAGTCCCTGAAATCTTAGCTATAGATCCCTTTGGGAGTTCCAGGTTGAGGATTTACTTTACTATAAGATCAGAAATGCTTGGGGGGTTATATATAAAGGGGAAACATTCTCTTAGATATGGACATCTTCCTCTTTTTTCGGGTGATAATTTCTCTCTCTAGTCTACTCAAATTCAGTCTTTTCTAGTGTGGAGACCTGCTTCTTTGCCTGGAAGCCTTGCTAGAAGTGACAATTAATTGTCTTTCTGGGTTTGTTTTATTTTGTTGTTTTTTATGGTTTTTTTTTTTTAGGTTCCTATCTTGCCTAGGCTGAAAATATAGTGGTTACTCACAGACCTAATCTGATTACTTATCAGCATGATGGCTTTAACCTGCTCAGTTTTCTACCTGTGTGGGTTTGCCTTTCCTTGGCAACCTGGTGGCTCCCCACTATAGGAGCTCACCATATTGGCTTGACCCTCTGCACCTCAGAACTCCAGAGCTCAAGAGATCCTTCCCTTCAGCTTTCTGGGTAGCTGAGATTATGGGTATGTCTCACTATGCCTTGCTGTTCTGAGCTGTTTCCCTTGCACCAGCTCCTTCAAACACACACACGTATCCTGCCTATCTCACTACCATTACTTATTTCCCATCTGCTGTGAAAGCTGACTCTCAAAACTGGACAGGCCCCCCCCATTGCTGGCTGAGAAGTTTGTTTTAAGAGGCTGCAGTTTTCATAAAAGAGGCAGCTAGGTGGCACAGTGCCAGGCTTGAAGTTTCATAGACTCACCTAGCCTCACACACTTACTAGCTGTGTGACCTTAGGCAAGTTACTTTATTTTGTTTGCCCCAGTTTCCTTATCTGTAAAATGAGCTGGAGAAGGAGGTAGTACCTTGTATCTTTGCCAAGAAAATCCCAAGTGGGGTTTTATTGAAAAAATATGAGACTTTAAAAGTACCACTTTCTTAGAGCTATGTCAAATAGTCTTTTTTTTTTTTTTTTTTATTGTCTTGCCCATGTGTAGGACACTTTTTCTTCTCAAAGTCAACTAGCATTTGGGCAGGAAATGAAAATTCATTTTTAGTATCAGCCCAAGGAAAATATAGATGATAAATGTGGTCATGCACCACATGGAAGTTAATGTAGGGACTCATTTAGTGTAATGGGAAAAGCCCTGACCTAAGAGGCCGGATTTTAGGTGATAGAAAAGAATGCTAGATCTGGAGTCATAGGAGCTGAGTTAAAATCCTTTCAGAATTTATAGGAAAGCTACTCCTTCCTAAGGCTCAATTGCTTTTTCTCTCAAATGAGTGGTTTCAGCTAAATGACCTGAATTTATTCTAACTTTAAATCTATGATCCTAAGCCTTTTTATAATTTTGTCATGTGGGGCAGGTAGGTGGTGCAGTGGATAGAACACCAGCCCTGAAGTCAGGAGGACCTGAGTTCAAATCTGGTCTCAGACACTTCCTAGCTGTGTGACCCTGGGCAAGTCACTTAACCTCAATTGCCTCAGCAAAAAAAAAAAAATGATAATAATAATAATAATTTTGTCACTTGACCATATTGGGCTTCAGTATCCTTTTGTTAAATAATGAGACACCTTAGATCATCTCTTGTATCCCTTCAAGATCTAATTTTTCTATGATTATATATATGACTTTTAAATTACTTGTATGTAGGATCATAGATTTAAATCTAGAATGGACTTAAGAGATTATTGAAGTCAGTGGGTTCAACATCTTCATTTTACAAATGATAAAACAGGCAAAATGACTCTTAAGAGTCACATACTTAGCATACTTAAGGTGGAATTTGGACCTAGGTGTTTCTGACTTCAAACTTAATCTTTCCTTACTATATATAAAAAGCTCTCCATAAGTATATTTGTTCATGCTTTTTATCTCCTAATTTAAAAAAAAAAATAGGGAATCTAACTTTTCCTTGAGTTTCAATTGCTTTTGTCCCCTTTCCTATCAAAAAGATCACAATATAGGCATTTCCAGATTTTTTTTCCTGATTTGTATAGGTGAGATGATTAACATAGGCAAAAGAAGTTATGGGAATTGACCTGCTTATTTCCGAAAGCATGAGACCAGAGACTTTGTTTCATCTATACCTTGTATCTCTCCCCGCTCAGCACAGAATCTACAAAGCTAATAAATAATTTTAATATGTGGCTTTTTAATCAAATTTTTAGGAGTATAGATTTCTTTCTTTGCTTGCCACTATGAGGTCTGCTACTAGCTACATTATTCATTCTGCAAGAATGCTCAGACTTGGGGCTCTGTATAATTACAAAGGTGTTCCACATCTACCTTGTCCCTCAGGATGATTTGTCATACCTCTCAGGAAGCACAGATGTGACATATTACGTATTAGTGGGCTGACCCTGGCCTTAATTTGCTTTCCTGAAAAAGCAAATAATCTTTCTCACTCCAGCTTTTCTTCTACTCTTTATTTTTGTTAGGGCTAAATTTAAATGCAAGGCAGTGTAATTAGTTTACTTTTATGTCATGCTGCCTTATTTTGCTATAAACTAAAAGACAACCAACAGGAATTTGATCAGCCTAATCTAACTCTGTCTAAAATTCTCTACCCCACCTCCCTTCTCTGTCTAAACAATTACTGATGGGTTGCATCAATCAAGGCAGAAGAATAGTGCTTTACTGCTATTTAGAATTCTTTTGTAAAATTTAGTAATAAAAAAAGGCACAGCTTTTAATTAGAAAACAGATGTTGTATCACATTTTGATTTGTCCACTGCTGGGAAACAAGAAGAAATGCTAGAGCTGAAATTCCCTCTAAGTCTAAGAGGAGGGCATGAGGACACAATTTCAGAAAAAAAGCAGGAGTTTTCCACCACCAATCCAGTCCCCATCTCGGTCATTTCTACCCTTCCTGATTCCATCCTAGCACAGTAGAGTATAGAGTAATATTCCTCACACTTTTTCTTTTTGCTCCCAGAACAATATTCTTCTTGGCCATAAGGAATCATGGCTCCTGGCGAGAGACTAGTCCATCCCATTCCTCCATCCCATTCCAAGAGTAGGTTCTATATCCAAACTTATGGCTCATCTTTGGAGAAACAGTAACAGAGTGGGATGGGTATAGGATTGGAGATCAGAACTGAAATGTCTGACCCTAAGCAAATATCAGGGTCTCAGTTTCCTTTCCTGCTAAATGAATTCTAACATGCTACAAGCCTATGAGAACCTACCTGCCCTCTTGGCCTCTAAGCAGGGCAGCCCAGTAGAAATACAAAGGGCTAGGCCTCGGGTCCAAAAAGGGAGCAATCTTAGGAAATGTCAGCATTCAGGAGGTGATAAGCCTGCAGATGGTACTTCTGATTTGGGTAGATCCCTTTGCATACTTTATTTCCGCCGTTTTGATGTAATGCAAACACCAGCTCATTGGCAAAGTTATTGTTTGTTTTTTTTCCAACTCCAAACCAATATCTGCACGACTGAAGATTACCATAGAAACAGACACCTGCTGGGTGTCATGCATTCCCTTAGAGGGGGTTCATCATTCCATCACTTAGGATGTCTATCTTTCAGTATCAGTGGGGAAATTATTGCCAGGGCAGGATGTAATGGCCTTACTCTGGCTCCTATCAACCTCCTGAGACCGTGGTGCAACCAACCTTGGGTGCCTGGACCAGATTACAGCTAGGGTGAGTTATAAACAACAACACACAGACCCAGAGCTGAGGGAGACATGAAGGGATTGAAGGCCTTTATGGACCTAGATCAGACTGTAGTATAGTCTCCTTGAGTCAGAAGGCAGCCCAAGGTAGGGAAAAGGGCACCCTAGACTTGGGAATCAGAACTGAGTTTGAACCCCAGCCTCTTATTAGAGCTGTGTAATCTTGGGCAAATCAGTTCACCCCTCAGCTTTGTGTGAAATGAGAATATCTGCCTCTTTCACAGGGTTGTCATGACCAGGAAAGGCTATATATTTAGGGGAAAATTCTTTGTAGTGATCAATACAGGGAAGGAATTACTATGTGTATTCACTCTGTCTTTAATGTCATTTAGTATATGTTCCATAGATAGTTTCATTTTAGGACATTAACTATAGTTTGTGGCTGGACTAACGAGTTCCATGATTTAGTATGTGATCCTGAAGCATCTCCTGTTAGGCTCTGTTTTGTTTAAGTAATCTTGTTTTTGTGACTAAGTAAACTTTTATGTGTTCTCCCCACTCCCACCATCCACTTCTTTCTCTAGGCTCTACTTTGATCTGAGCCTTTTATCTTATTTTTCTCTGTTTGGGTTTTTCTGATGCACTTTGGATTTATGTATTGTGCCATTCCTTCTCATTAATTTATAAACTCTTTTAGGGCAGGAATTATGTACATTATATTTGTTTAATTGAATCTGGAAGCTATGGATTATAGTCTCCTGGGCCTGCCCTGATCATGTCCCTTCTCTCTGGGACAGTGCTAAGGATTCCTAAGGCAGACACAGGCTCCTGGTGTACAGGTTGGGGGTGTCCATTGTCTTAATGGCTACCAGGTCCGGAATTAACCAAGCTTACTATCCACTGACTATACTATTCTTTAAGTTCTTGTGTACCCCTGAAGAGCACCTGATTCCCAAGATGCTACTTTGCATATACTTCTGTTCCTGGAAAAGTAATTGAGATGTCAACAACGGATTTAGCATCTCTAGCTGCTGCTCCCACCAGCTTTAAGGTTACACATGAGATGATATGCTCTAGCTACCATCGTGTTAGTCCTGAAGAAGTAGGCTGTTTCTTCTTCCTGTATATAGAAAGAATGGACATGATTTGTTATAGTTCCTTTCTTCACATTTAGAAACTGGTACATTTTCAGGTAAGAGAAACAAGATGACCTATTGGAGTGAGCACTGACTTGAGAATCAGAACTAGTTTTATCTTTAATTAGTAATGTGGCTTTGGACAAAGCACTTGCCGCTTTTCTTTCCTCATCTCTAAAACGAGGTTGGATTAAATGGTTTTTAAGGTGTCCTTCAGTCCATCCTTTGATTTTTATTGTGAATCTCCAGAGTACTTATTCTGGAACTCATGTCTAGAAGCTACTGTCCCAATCAATGAGATCACATTTGGCCAGGCCATACCCTTCACTACAGTCATGTTACTTTGACTTTCTTCCTTGGTCCCCCATCTCCTTCTACCTCTTTCTCTCAACCATAATCAAATCAGTGCTGCCACTGCTTTTGGAAAGGAAATATCTGTTGTCTACTGCCTGATGTTTCCACTATCTCAGTAACTTTGTAGAACAAAATTCCCTTCCCTGGTCACCACTCTATTCCATGTATTGCCTTTTGCTATGAGAATTTTTAAGGGCAGGGACCATCTCGATTTTTTTATTTTTATTTGTAATCTTAGCATTTAACATAGTGCCTGGAATATAGTTTAAGTCCATGATAAATCTTCCTTCCTTCCTCTCTGAATAATATAGATCTTGTAATATAAATCCCACCCATCATTTAGGACCTGGTGGCTCAGGTTCTTCCTCCATTGAATTTTCTTTTCTTGGCTGCCCCAGGATTTCATGATACCAACTTTCACTGAACTTCAGTGGTGTTTTTTGTCTTCACCATTTACTTGCTATTTAGTGCCTAGACCAGCTTTGCAGACTTTCCCAACTGGCTGATAGGTTGATAGGCACAGCCCACGCTTAATAGAACTTTTCACTTTTCCCTCTTTGCCTCTTTTTCTTTCTTTTTTTTTTTGGCGTGTTCCCTCATTTCTGAATCTGCCCTCTTGCCTCCTGGATGTATTTTTCTTTCAAACTCACTCTGAATTTCAGTTGCCTCCTTATTAAAAAGGGATCACTAAGCTCTTTCCCAGCCTTACAGGCCATCTCCAAGTTGTGCTTCTGGCTTGACTTTTCCCCTTAGTGGAATGGCTTGGGGAGGTTTTAGTACAGGTTTTATGACTGAGGATAAGATGAAAAATGCAGGAAAAACTATGGGAATATGCCCTTGCCCTCTTTCCCTTTTGCAGAATTAACTTCATATTGATTAAGTACGTCATGCTTATGCGTTGTGCTAAGTACTGGGTTAATAAAGATAGAAATGAAGTAGTCTCACCCTTCACGGAGCTTACTGGGGACCAGCTTCCTGAATATTCCTGAATATTAACATAAGTTAAATTGAGGGAATCGGAGGAGGGAAAGAACACCGACAACTGGGGACATGAGACAGAAGAGAGGGGAGCTCCACAAGGAGCATTTGGGCTGAGACTTGAAGGAAGCAAAGGATTCCAAGTGGCTTAAGTGAGGAGGGGACACTTTGTTCCAGGCATGGATTTGTGAAGGCAGATGGACTGTCATGTTCAGGGAACAAGAAGCAGGCTGGTTTACCTAGAACATAAAATAAGATGATAGGATTAGTCTGGAAACCAGGTTGAAGCAAGATTATGGCAAGCTTAAAATAGGCTGTGTATGAGTTATTAGGCTGGTAATGTGAAGAGCCCTAGTTTTGGAGTGAGGAGGTCTGGGTTTAAAATCCTGCCATTTATTATCTGTCAGTCACTTCACCTCTAGGCTTATATGTCTTCATATATAAATTAGGGGTGTGGATTGGATGATCTCTAAAATCCCTTCCAACTCCCAAATCCTACAGTTTCCCCCTGGTTTTCTTTGCTCTTCATTGCATATATTTTTATATTCTTATTTACATGATTTCTTTTGTCGTGCTGAAGGTACAATAAGGACATTGTGCTGTAATGGATAGAGGGCCTGGTAAAAGAGTGTGACAAAAGACCATGAATATCTAGTTTAAGACCTGCCTCTGATACTGGTTAAGATGTTTAGCCAGGCAGCTATAATAAGTTGGAGGTAGCTGATCATCAGAGGAAGTGCCCACATTGCTGAAATCACAAATCTAGATACCTTCTCTACTCTCCCCCCTCCAAAAAAAGTCACAATAAGTGTTGCGGCTTCCACTCAAGCCTTACTTCAATCTCTCATTGAGGTATGGTGGTGAATTTGGGTTCTTGAAGGTCATGCTCTTGGGATACATGCTTTGGCAAGTAGGTAGAGATTTTGGCAAGCTTGAAAGCAAGCATTTGAATGTGTGTTTTTTGTTAATTTGAGGAACATTTTAGTTAAGTTGGAAGAGGCTTTTTACCACATTAGCTGCAGTGATGATTTTTTAGGGGTACAATAATTTTTTCAAGACCATTTACTAAGTTCAAAGGATCATAGATATAGATATAGATATAGATCTTGGAGATCACGGAGCCCAAGTCTCCTCATTTTGCAGATGGGAAAATCAGGATTAGAGTAAACCAAGTAATTAAGTGACTTGTCTAGTCACACAACTAATAGATAAGGGAGGATTAGAATTCAAGTCTTCAAGACTGTAAATCATTTCTCTATGTATTACTCTACCCTGCCAATTACAGAAGGGCTATTGCCTGTATTGATGAAGAGACTTCTTATATTTAGTAATATTCCATCCCATATACCTCAGGGATCTCTAATCCTCCTTAACTCCTTTGTATCTTAGACCACCTTCAAGAGACATTGTCTTCCACAGGTGATGTGACCAAAAATGCCCGTCATCCTTTGGCCTATCTGGTACTGAATCTCTCCAAAATTAGCAAGCAGTGCTAGTCCTTTACCATTAGATATGTGTTCCTTAACTGGGTGCACAATCAAAAGCTTTCTAGCTTGATAGTATTGGTCCAAACTAGTGCCCCTCTCTTCATACAGTGATGAGAGGGGGACTTATTCAGTGAAGGTACATCAGTAGACCAGCATCAATATGCCACAATTTATTCATCTATTCCCCAATTCTTAAAAACAGAAGTTTTTCGCTCCCTCCCTCTCTCTCTTTTTTTTTTTTTTTTGCCATCGTAAATGTAGCAACTGTGACTATTTTTGTGTAGAAAGGAGCAAAGGTAAACTAATTTTGAAAGCATGAGGCATCATTATGGTTCTCTTCTCACCACTTTCATTTTAATATGAATTCGAACAAACTTGACTCCTTAGCAGTGTCTTCTGTCTTGGAAGATGGGGGTTGAGGAGGAAGAAGGGAGGAAGAGGTAATACTATGGAACCATCATTCCTTTTTGCTAGAAGATTGTACATGTACATCTAGTTTTTATCAACAAAACAAATCTTTTTGGAGCATGCTTGCCCACAGCAGCATAAGTGAAAGGCTATTTAAGACAAAAACAGCTGAGAATCAAAAGGGAAATGATTTCATCTCTTCATGAAATATTTCCTGAATATGCTTTTGTTTTTCCTCCTTGGTCCTCTTCTGCCATCTTTCTTTCAACTTCCCTATTTCAAGGTTATTTTTAAACTACCTGACTTGATTCTTACGTTATCTTATCCATGTTGATATCTTGGGGTTATCTACCAGTTCATTCATCTGTACAGATTGTAACTCATCCATGTCTTCTTAATCCTTTGTGATTCTTATCTATTCTTTTTCATAGCTCCTTTGCAGAGGTTACATGTATTCCATGGTTATCAGTATCATTCTGCAGTTGAACCTCTGTTTTTACTAAATGACTGGTCAGCCTCTTTTGATGATTACAAATTTTTTTCATTGATAATACTTTTTCTACATTTTGATTATAAGACCATCATTGGAAATGTATCTATTATGCTTGTGTCCACCATACTTCTTTTGAGTTGTTGCCACATGAGGAACCTACAATTTTCATTTTCTGGAGATTCAGATATTCCAAATTCTGCATCATGGTTAAGATGACAAAGTGACTGCTAAATTTAGTAATTTCTATTATATACATGTGAACTCAGATTGACGTGAGTTATTTTTCCTTTAAGTGGGTTTCACTTAAAGGAAATTATTAATAGAATTGTTATTTTTTCAAAGTTGTTATTTTGTTTTTACATCATTTTGACTTCTTGATATATCCATTCTTACTCATCCTGTCAAAACAAAAGAGAAAAAAGAAAGCAGTTCAGAACTAACACATCAGTCATGCCTGACATCATATGCCTTGTTCCACACCCATAGTCCTCTAAATCTACAAAGAAGGTGATTCCTCATCTCTCTGGGGACCATATTTGATCAATATATCTTCATGGCACTCAGTTTCAAAACTTTTTTTTTTTTTTTAACAGACATTTATTATGCACTATAGGATGTCCTGCTAAGGCAGCAGGAGTTGTGACTAAGACTAATCAATCAACAAGCATTTCATTAAGTGTCTACTATATGCCTGCCTGCTTGTAATGCATATATAAAGAATAGAATAGGGGTAGCTAGGTGGCGCAGTGGATAGAGCACCAGCCCTGAAGTCAGGAGGACCTGAGTTCAAATCTGGTCTCAGACACTTCCTAGCTGTGTGACCCTGGGCAAGTCACTTAACCCCAATTGCCTTAGCAAAAAGCAAAAAAAAAAAAAAAAAAAATTAAAAAAATAAAGAATAAAATAATAACTTCTCAAGAAGTTTTTTACAATAAGGAGACTAAAAACTTCATATATTAATATATACCAAATACATTTAGAGAGAATAAATACAAATATAAATAAATAAAAGATGTTTAGGGAAGAAGATATTAGCAGTTTGGGGGATTGGGGAAAACTTCCTGTAGAAGGTTGTGGTCCTTAAGCCATGTCTTGAAAGAGAGAGATATTTTAATATATTAAGGTGAGAAAAGCAATTCATTCTAAGCTTAAAGGATGATCAGCACAAATGTATGGACATGAGAGATCAAGCATTATGTATAACAGAGTGGGACAGTTCAGCTAGATCAAAGAATGTGGAACTGAGAGTACTATACAATATGGTTTAGAAGGTATGTTGAGATCAGGTTGTAATGGTCTTTGAAATATAAATAGAGACATTTATATTTTGCCCTACAGATAATAGGGAACTAAGGAGTTTATTGAATAGGAAAATGGCATAGTCAGATTTGCACCTAAGGAAAATCACTGACATCTGTATGGATAAGGTTTTTGTCCTTGTTATGAGGGACACTGTTCATGATCTATAGAAGTGCTAAATTAGGTATAAAAATCCTACAGTCAAAAGTATGCAAATAAATGCCAAATTAGTTTTATTTATATTTGGATATTTTTACTTAATTTAATATTATATATTTACATTTAATGTTATGCACCTATACATTTAATTTACAGGTGCAATTTATAAATAAAACAGAAAAATACTGGGTACTCTGTTTTTTTCTTTTTTTTAATAGTATTATATCTTTCCAAATATATGCAAAAATAGTTTTCAACATCCACCTCTGCAAAACCTTGTTCCAAATTTTTCTGCGGAGGTCCAGCCTCCATGGGGAACTAGGTTCTTGAATGGAGGGCTGGAGTCGGCAAAGTGGAACGAGACAGCACACTCTATGGCGTGGTCATCAAGTTCAGTTTATTGGCAAAAGCTTGTTCTTATTATTCAAGAAAGCTTGTGATTTTTATAGTCTTACAAAGTTAGGGTTGATTAGAGATAGGACAATTATTTGGCTAGGATTACAAGATTTTCTTGGGGCCCAGAAATTCCCAGGACCCCAGGTGCAATGCTTCTTAGAAAAAAAGAATGTACAGAATAAATTCATCAAACAATATAACAATAGTGAAACTTTAACTAAAGGTAAATGTACCTTGTGGTCATCACGTCATATCTGGCAGAACATGAGCTTCTCTAAAAATGTCACATTTACTTATTCCAAGACTTTTTAACATGGTCATAAGATTTTTTAGAATAGAAACATTTTTTTTCTCAAGAACTTATCTCCCTCAGCCCATTTATTAATCACTCATACAATAGCTTGTTTTTGTGTAGGGGTCAGTAAGCCACGCAGTGGCCTACTTCTCACTTTTTTCCCATGACTTACTTGCTACCAATGTGTCCATCTATCACTGATATTTACTGTGCTTTTCATCATATCATTATTTATGTAAGCTCTGCATAGGGGAGTGAAGAACCAGGTTGATTGAATTTGGAATTGTTTCAAACAAGAGGGAGTAACTGGAAATTTCTTTTGGAGTTTTGGGGAAAGCTATCAATTTCCCAAGTTTCCCAGTCTCTAAGTTTGTTTAATGCTTCACTAGTAAAGAAAGCTTTCATGTTTAGGCAGAAAGTACAAAGGGGCTTTTTTGGGGGTGAAGGGCTTCATGCTCACCTCATTGTGACGGATGGGTATACATACAGCTATGCTAAGAATTCCTAGGACAGAAATTAAGCAGATAATCATTAACCAAATGTATCCCTGAATGCTTAGTTCTGTAGGGGCTTCTTCATGTTGTATTGGATACATGAGGGTCAAGACCCTGTGGAGACCTTGTCATTCCAGGCAGGGTTCTTGGCCTTGCACACATCGGGGGAAGTGGGGGTCAGGCCCTGTGGAGACCTTGTCATTCCAGGCAGGGTCCTTAGCTCCCAGCTTTTTTCTCTATCCCTTTATTACCTCCTCTCTCCCCAAGACAACAAACAATCCAATATGGGACAAACATAAGCAGTTCTAAACTTATTTCCATATTTGTCATGCTGCACCAAACACATGTGCGCGCACACACACACACACACACACACACACACAAGAAAGGGAAAAAAACAAGCAAACAACAACGAAAAGGTGAAAATACTATGCTTTGATCCCCATTCAGTCTCCATAGTTCTCTCTCAGCATGTGAATGACAGCTTCCATCCTAAGTATATTAGAATTACCTTGTATCGTTTCAAATCCATCACAGTTGAATATCACATATTATTGTTATTACTGTGTCCAATGTTCTCCTGGTTCTGCTCACTTTGCTCAGCATCAGTTCATGTAGGTCTTTACAGGCTTTTCTGACATCAGCCTGCTCATCATTTCCTGTAGAACAATAATATGCCATTACCTTCATACACCATAATTTGTTCCCTGCCACCACAGAGAGGGCTGTTACAAATGTTTTTGTCCATGTGGGTCTTTCCCCCTCTTTTATGATCTCTTTATGATACAGTAGTTACTGAGTTTTCAAGTTCTCCCCATTTTCTTTCTCACACGTCCTTCTGGAAATCCTCTGATTCCCCATTGTGGTACCGGGATGATCTTAGCTAGGATCACCCTCGCTAAATTTGAAGGCCCACTACCAGCAGCTAGACGGCTAAGTAAGGAATATTGTGGCCAGAAGATGCGAATGGCCCTTGGTCTTGTGCAGCTCCCCTAGTGTTGGTTATGGATAGGTGGAAAAGGTGGCCAAGGGTGCTAAGGAAGGATCACACAGTTCTGAGAAATTGCAAACGTTAATTGTGACCACCTTCATGTGTGGTCTCTGTGTTACACCATGGCACACTAATGGAGAATGAAGCCAGTCCCTAGTGAAAGCGGCAGACACAATTACAGCTAAAAGAAAAGAAAACTCAGGTTCCCCTTGAAGAAGGGAGCACACGTGTTGGTGATTTTAGCATGCTGCTAGGGGCAAGAAAAATCGTGGAAGGCCCACTTGGTTGGTTCTCCTTGTTGTCAGCACGCCCAGTGTAAGCCAGCACAGCAACATGGAAATAAACTGAAACTTGGGCACAAGGTAAGAAAATTGAACAGTGGATAGAGCACCGGACTTGGAACCAGGAAGACCCATCTTCATGAATTCAAATGCAGCCTCAGACACTAGCTCTGTGAACTGGGCAAGTCACTTAACCCTGTTTTCCCTTATCTGTCAAATGAGCTGAAGAAGGAAATAGCAAACCACACCGATCCATTTTACCAAGAAAACCCCAGAGGAGTGACAGAGCCAGCCACAACTGAACAACAGAAAAAGAGAAATAGAAAACCAAGTCTGTGTCTGGAGGGTTCAGGAAGAAGGTGGGCACAGGGCAGAGTAGTGAAACCGATGGGGGGGAAGGGAGAATGCAGTTTAGTCCAAGAAAAGAAAAAGGCCAAAATCCTGTGGAGTTCTCAGAAGACCCACGCCTGGTATTTCATAAATACTTTCTTCCAAAAGAGAGTCAGAAAGTACTGGTCTTGGAGAGCACCAAACAGGCCAGTATAATAGATTGCTATGGTTGGAACCCTCATTCTGCCATGTCATGAAAGCCTTGGGCACGCCATTTCAGGTCATTAGGCCTCAGTTTTCTCATCTGTACAATGAGAGAGTTGGACTCTTTGGATCTCCGAGGTTCCTAATCTGTGTATCCTGTGGGTCGGTTTATGGAAAAGATGAGCGCAAGAATTGTGAAGAATGAAAAGTCCTGGGAAAGGTACAATGCTCAAGTTTTCTTGGACTGTGATTGTGGGTGAGAGCCCCAAAATGCGCAAAGGCTTACTCTTCAAGAAGCCGTGCAGCAGGTCTACAGTTTTGTTATTGACAGCAGCAAGATTATCTTGCGAATTTCCTTTGATGCTCTTGGAGTCTCCCACTATGAGCAAGAAAACAATCACCTGTATACTGTGGCTCTCAGGCTTACCTATGGGCCCCCTGAACAAAGGCTTACCCTTCAGCTTGTTAAACAATAACAATGTCTCTTGTTCTGGAATAATGTCATCACACGGGGAGGTGATACTGGGCCATGCAAGTGACTTGGATTTAAGTGAGGAAGGGCTGTGCACAGGGATCGAGGCTCATTTTCTCCTGGAGCCATCTGGGTCCAGTAGCAAGAGAGATCAAAACAACTGCAAATGGCCCAGGATGCAGTGGAAGATCTTGGCCTTTTTAAGCTGAAGTCTTTTTTTTTTTTTTTTTTTTAATTTTTTTTTATTAAAGCTTTTTATTTGTATAACATATGTATGGGTAGTTCCCCAGCATTCATATTTACAAAGCTTTCCATTACAACTTTTACCCCCAGTCCCCTCCCCTCCCCTACATGGTAGGTTTGTCCACTACATGTTAATAATAAAATAATAGCTGACAAGTTGTTAAGCTGAAGTCTTTAACAGGTTTCAGTTTAACTGAAGCACTTTCTACGATTTAGGCTAGGTAAGAAAGGCAGTAGAGAATGGCCTTTTTATTCTAGTTTAAAAAAAAAAAATCAGTCTGGTAGGAAAAGACGCTCAGCATTTCTGAGCAAAAGAGAAACAATTGACATTTATATTCACCTGGTCTAATAGTTACAGCTGTTATAAATGAATGGAACATTGGATAGATGAATTCATGAATCTCAATAACCATGGAAGTCAGTTTATCTAGAAATACAATTTTGGGTTCTAGAGGTTTTCCAGAAAAGGGTAGGCAGTAACAGTTTTGAAACGTTTGTCTGCTTTACTTCTACTCTCTGGTGTCCTAGCAGACAATGTTCTCAGCTTATTCTCTAGGATAGGGAGCCTCTGGAGGAAATTTCAACTAAAATTTTCTTATAGGGGAGCCTCTGTTCACAAAAGTATTTGTAGATAGTAGTTCTCCCAGGATATCATTAGCCTGCCGTGGTTTCTTAATCTACTCTCTCGCAACTAAGAGAATCCCAGGAATGTTTTAGTCTCATCCTAAGAAAAATCCTTTAGATCCCAGCTTCTTAAATTGTGGTTCGTGACACCATATGGGATCTTGTAACTGAATCTGGAAGTTATAAAATTATGATTTATTATCAGCATGTGTTTGATTTGTATACCTATTTTATATGCCTTTATATCCAGGGTCACATAAATAAGTTTTTTGGGCAAAAAGAGGTTGCAAGTGAAAAAAGTTTAGGAAACTCTTGCTTTAGCTATGCTGACTTTAGAACATTCAGTCAATGAATATTTATTAAGAGCTTTTGATATTCCAGGTACTTCAATGAGTGCTGGGGATACAAAGATGTATCCCCATATATATATATATGTATATACACACACAAAAATATATATATATATGTATATGTATGTATGTATATTTGTCCTTCAGCAGCTCCCATTCTGACATGGGTAGGGGTTTGGAGTATGGGGAAGAAACGATATACAAGTAACTATGTACATACAAGAGAGTGCAAGTTAAATTTCAAATATAACTATAGGAAGTATGATATAGGTTCTTCAACCTCAAGTCACTTATAAACTAGTCTAAGGGGGCATACCAGATGAAAACCATGCTATTAGGCTTTATACCAAAGATGAAATCTCTTTGAGAGGAAAAAACCCCACAAGTTTATCCTAATAATTATACAAAATTACCATATATGGTATTTTTGAATGTTTACTTTGAAAGGGTTTTTATTTTATATTTCTTTCAAAGATGCTTTCCTCATTTTTATCATTTCTATTTCCCTTGTATGTGTTACAAAGAGAGCAATTATGATAAAAATGAGTAGAACTAGGAACATAATAAAACACAGCACTGAAGTTTTATGCAAGCCTGCAATGGAGGGATAGTACAACCCATATTTGGATCAAACATATATCAAAAAGTGCAGATTGATGTAGTACTAATTATGTAAGCACTGAGAAGTCACAGATGAGGAGTGATATGAATCAGGTAAATATTGAAATAAAATTGAAGCATGGTAGCTGCACCACATTACTATTATTCTGCCCCCTTCTACCACCATCTTCTATTGCTATGTATAAACACAAGCTTATGGAATTGAACTGAGCTGATGGTTAGTGAAGAAATGGGATTCTAAACTTCCTGAAGATAAGGAATGTCTTAAGTAGAAACTAAACTTAGGATGTTTCCAAGGGTTCTGTACACAATAGGTGCCAAATAAATATTTGTTGAATTTGTCTTTGAAGGAAAAGAGATTTTAAATGAGTCAACTGGGAAATTACCCTTGAAAAATCTTGGAAGCAGAAAATGAAAGGGAGGGTTCATCCAGGTAGTATGGTGTATTCTCCCTATCCTGTTGTGCCCAAGTAGTTCCTCATTTTTGTTTTTGCTAGAAAACCAGTAAATCTGCTTCATGTAGTTGTTTAAAATCACTTAGGTAGAGGATTTTCTTTTCTCCCTCGCCCTACCTCATTCACTTTTGACATCCTTAGCTATTTGTAGAGAGTTTGCATTTTCTAAATATGGACTTAAGAGGTCACATAACTATAAAGCATTGAGGAGGGGGCAAAGAGAGAGAGAGGAAAAAAGGATTGAGAATGAGAAATGAATATATCATTTTTGCTTTAGGCATATGATTTTTGGGGAAAACAAAGTCAATATCCTGTGATTTTGTGTGCTACTCTGATAAATTGATGAACACCTTGTTCTCAGCTCTCAAGAGAGTTTATAGGACCCAATGACAATGTCTTAATAAAGGCATTTATCAGAAAAATTGGAGTTAAATTGAGTTGTTGAATCACTGAATGCTAACACACAGCCAGGATGCAGAAAAATGGACAGGCTGGAACATCGGGCCAAATCTAATAAGATGAAATTTAATAGAAATAAATGTAAATTACTCTTGTGATCGAGTTTAGAGAAATTAACTTCACAAATACAGAATGAGGGAGGTGTGTTTAGGCAGTAGTTTGTCTAAAAACAGGTGGTAGCCAATAGAACTATCTTAGGCTAACTTTGGAGAGATCTGAGTTGTGGGAGTAAGTGGCTAATAGTTGCACAGTCATCTCCTGGTCAGAGCACACCTGGATTCTTGTATTCTCTTTGGAGAGTACATTTTGGAAAAGTCATTGATAAAGAGAAGGTTGTCCAAAAGAGAACATGAGAAGAATGATAGAGAAAATCAAATTCAAACATTGTGAAGATGGATTGGAGGGTTAAGGAAATGCTAAGATTGAACTGGGGAAGAGCTGGAGGTGGGGAACATACTAGCATTCTTCCAGTTGTTGAAGGGAGGTCGTGTGAAAGAACGTGAGCTTACTCTGCTTGGTCCCGGGGACAGTTAGGAACAGTCATCTGAAGTTGCCATGATAACGTTTAGGGTTGATGTTTAGGAGTGACTTTCCAATAGCACTGTTCAAAAGTAGGATGGGCTGCCTTGGTAAAGGGAGGTTCCCCTTCTCTGAAGTCTTAAAGCAGGAGGGAGGTGACTACTTGAGCAAGCCTAGGTAAGGATTCTTTGGGGGGGCTATGAGTTTGTAACATCCAAAAAAGTTTGAGAGACATAGTTTCTGGATAATTTAATCATTTATTAATAAAGCTAACAGATTATTAATTTTTTTCAAAATGGTCAGTGACACTCTCAAATGCCAAAACCCCTGTGGTGGTGAGCTCACAGTTTATATGTCGGGGTGGGGGGTGGGGACTTCGTTCTCAGAGGACCCAAATGACATCACTGTTAGGCTTGTGTTAGTGTGTCTGACTGGCTGATCAGACCAGCACAAGCTTGAAGTGCTCTGCCCCTGGTTGAACACTCTGTCCCCTGTGAACCTTTAGGATGGCTTCTCTAATTTTGAGCATCTCGAGTTCCTTTGGGCTGATTGCATTCTGCTTTGCTCATAGAGCATAGCACCCTCTTTGATGAGGGCACTCCATGCTGGGCAGTCCTGTGCCTGTGCCATATGCAGGCTTTCCTGAGGGCGTCCGTCAATTCTGATCATTAATGATTAATGAGAAAATAAGCATTACATTGAGAAGTGGGATATATTACAAAAAGAGTCTTGGGTGGTACCTTGGATCAAAGACACTTAATAATTTCCCTATCCCCTGCCTGACAAAAAGGAGAATCCACATTTTTCTCAGACCTGTAAACCTATAAATCTCTAACCATAACGAGCTGAGATTCATCCATTAGCTTAAATCTAGAATTTCTTTGACTGTCTTTGAATAGATCTTTAGCTTAGCTAAGTCTTCAGAGAAAGATTTCCCACACTGATTGATTCCGGATGAGGAGGTAGAAAAGGGGGAAAATATTGTTCTTGATTCAGTAATTAGTAATACCAAGAGAAATAATGATTTCTCTCAGGTTGGAGGAGATAGATTGCTGATGAGGTGAGGTACCTGACTCAATTCTGAAATATTCTGATTTTGTGAAATGACTGCAGGGGTAGAGACAAAGTTTAGTCCCCTCAGGGAAATTAGATTCTAGAAAGGAGATAGAAAATATACACAGAATTAATATAGAATATAAAATAGTCTGAAATTTTTACCTGGTAGTTGCACAAAAGAACCACAATGAAAGGACCATGGGAGATCCCTGAGGGAAATGATCATAATCGAGGAAAAAGGGGGACGATTTCATGGTATGTTATTTCAATGGAACTTTAAAAACTGGACAGGATTTCTTAGGCAAAAAAGGAGTGGGAGAAAGTTTTTCAGGGAAAGAGAATGGTGTAAAGAAAGGCACAGAATTGGAAAAGTGAATATATGGAACTGCAAATGTAAACAGAACCAAGAGAATAATGTGCATAATTCCTACAAGAAAGCAAATGAAAGAAATGATAAACTCTTAGAAATTTGAATGACCACTCATGGCCCTAGACTATATATATCACATGCATTTCTCTCCTTATGGCAGAAAACTGGGACACTACTGGGGCAGAGTCCTGAATATTCAGCCAGAAAGTTGTTTGCTGAAGGAGGTTGGGGAGGGAAAGGGATGGGTGGAAGGATCTGTAAATGACTCCTATACATACAAAAAGCATGAATAACAATTTTTAATTACTTATCCTCAAAGTGAAGAGAAAAGAACAAATAATAAGAATTTATCACTGTATTTTTCCTGGGATAAAGGATACTGAAATTAGAGATGTCTAGCGCTGATTCTTTTTTTTTTTTTTTAATTTTAATAGCTTTTTATTTTTCCAAATAGTTTTTAATTCACCTTTGCAAAACCTCGTGTTCCAAATTTTTCTCCTTTCCCCCATCCCCCACCTCCTCCCATAAACAGCAAGCAATGCAATATAGATTACACATAAGCAATTCTTCTAGACGTATTTCCATATTGATAACAAGAAAAATCAGATCAAAAGGGAGAAAAAATCCATGAGAAAGGAAAAAAAAAAACGTTCCCCTCATGCCCCCCCCTCCCATGGTAAAAATACTATACTGACCCACATTCACTCTCCATAGTTCTCTCTCCAAATGTGGATGGCTCTCTCCATCACAAGTCTCTCCATCACAATGCCTTGAATCACCTCATTATTGAAAAGAACCAAATCCATCACTGTTGATCATTATATAATCTTGTTCCAGCATTGATTCTTTACATAGAAATGTCTTTTAAAGTAGAAAAGAACATTTTATCCATTTCTACCTTATCTGGAGCATATCTTAGATTCCTTTTAATTCCATTTATATGATCCTGTGATAACCAACTCTTTTCCCTAACACCTTCTATAAAATGTTACCTTTCATTTCATAATTTGCTAGATTTCCTCTTCACAATGGAATATATATATATATATATTTTTTTTTCTTTTTGCTAAGGCAATTGGGGTTAAGTGACTTGCCCAGGGTCACACAGCTAGGATATGTTAAGTGTCTGAGACCAGATTTGAACTCAGGTCCTCCTGACTTCAGGGCTGGTGCTCTATCCGTTGCTGTACACAGTGGAATATATCAATGGCCAATTTCAGTTCTAAGTATATTCCCATCTCCCTTTGTAAATTAATAAAAATAATGGCTCTGCATACAACAAAATATTGATAGTTGGACTTTTTTGTAGTAGTGAAGAAATGGAAATAAGGTCTATGCCCATTGTTTGAGGATTAAGTTAATAGGCTGTGATACACAAATGTAATAGAATATATTGTTCTGTAAGAAACCTTGAATATGACTTCAGAGAAGCATGGAAAACTGATGCAAAAATGAAGCACTGACAGGAAAACCATATGTGTGTGTATAATATATAATGTGTATTTGTATACAGAAATGTATTGTGTGTATATACTATATATGCACATTGTGTGTGTGTGTGGTGTGTGGTGTGTGTGTGTGTGTGTGTGTGTGTGTGTGTGTGTGTGTGTGTGTGTGTGTGAATACAACACTCTTAATGGAAAGAACAAGTGGACAAAGAACATAGAAATTATAATGACCAAGCTTGACCCCAAAGAAGAGTCATGGATGTGCTGGTTGATTTTATTGAATTTTTTTATCTCTTCTTTTTCTCCTTTATTATAAAGGATGACTCTGAGGGAGAGGATTATATTGGGAAATGTAGGCAATGTAAAAAAAAATTTTTTTTAAAGAAAAGAAACTAGGGTCCAGAGAGAATCCTTCAGATTTTTGCCCTCCCACCTCTGGAAAGTGATTATTCTCATAATAATAATTATTATTGATAATATATCATAATATTTTATATAACAAATAACATTGTTATTAATATACATCATTATAATAGATAATTAGATAATAAATATTATTGATAATATTTATTCTGTTCTAATAAGAGCAATTGACAAACCAATGAACTAGGACTGATTAGATTACTTTATTTCAAATAAGTAGGTGCCTTAGTGTGGGAGGGGATTTTGGTTAGATTTCTTCATACTAGATCTTGAGTTCCCTGGATTACAATTCATTTAGAAATTCATGAACTTGATATTCATCAGATTTCTGTTATTTCCTGACAGCAGCACAACTAAAAAGACTTGTGGATTCCAGGATCCGTTTAGCCAGAACCCTTGGCTTTCTGACACTTCATACTTTCCTCCCTGGGGGTTTCTTCTAGGGAGACATATTTTTTCACTTGGGACTCCTCCTTAAAGAATATCATTTTTTTTTAAGATGGGAGGTGTCCTGAGACTTTGAAATCATAACAGAATGCCCACTAGTTAACAGTTGTCCAGGTTAAATAACTAGGCTGAATAAAGCAGGTTTTTGGACGGGAAAACTCATATCTTTCTCTTTGCTTCTTCCTCCTCCTTCCCTCCTCCTACCTGATGTCTCCTATCTCTTTCAGTTTTCCACCTTCAGGATGGAGGGAAGTGGTGATGGTGGTAGGGCAAAGAGCAGAGGTGATTACAGAGTATGAAGTTTGCAAGAATGATTTAGAGGATGTGTCAGATGGTCCTTCTGATTTCTAATGGGAAATGTGACTGGATCTTGGGATTAGACACTTGTTGGGCTCCTCAATCAGTCCACAAGCATTTTATTTTTATCAAGGCCTCTATGTCCTGTACTGTCCTAGGTGCAGAGGAGACAAACAAATAAAACATTCTGTGCTCTCAAGGATTTCACGTCCTACCTGGAAAGGCCTCTCTAAGCTCAAGCAAGCTAAGTGTACTGTTTGCATAAAGTGATAGCAATGTTGTAGGATGATCAGCTGTAAATGACTTTGCTACTCATCAATACTCTGAAGGACTTAGAATGAAAAATGCTACCCATACACAGAGAAAGAACTGATTATGTCTGAATACAAACTGAAGCATGCTTTTTCTTAAACTGGGTTTTTTTGGGAGGGAGGGGATGAAATGGGAGTATCTGTGTTTTCTTTTGCAACACTACTTTTTTAATGGAAATGTTTTGTGTAACTTCATATTGCCTTCTCAGTGGTAAGGAGCATATAGGGAGGAAGAGAGAGAATCTGGAACTCAGAATTTTAAAAACAAATGTAAAAATTGTTTTGCATGGGGGAAATATTAAAACATGAGGAAAAAAAAGATTTCACACCTTTAAGGTTAGAACACATGTAACAAGAGAAAGCATTTGCAAATAATTTAAAAAAAATTGTGGCAAAGAGGGCTTTAGTACTTTGAGAGGAATTAGGAAAGGTTACTAATGGATATGTTAGCTGAACTTTTAAGTAAACTAGGATCCTACAGTCTGCTCAAAGGCATGAAAATAAAATAGGAATGTTATGAATGAGAAAGTAATTTGGCTAGATCACAGAGAGCATGAACTGCTATTAATGAAGTAGCCTTTATTAAGTGCCTTCTCTGTACAAGGCATCTTGTTAAATGCTTGGGATACAAGGAAATGGGAGAGGGGGAAAGCCCAGTCCTTGTTCTTAAGGAGTTCCCAGTCTTCTGGTGGGGGAGGCAATATGTCAGCAATGATGTACAGACTAAATGCATACAGGGTAAATTGGGGATAGTCCCTGACGGGAAGCACAAAGGCTTTCTTTCATCAGGTGTTCCTTTAGTTGAGATTTGAAAGAAGCCTGGTATACTAGAAGTTGAGGTGAAAAGGGACAGAGTTCCAGCCAAGGAAAATACTCAGGAGATGAACCTTAGTATGGGAGGAATAGCAAGGAAAACAGTGTTACCAGATAGCAGAATACATGGAGGGGAGTCGTCTCCAAGAAGATCAAAGATGAGTAATATAAAACAAATAAATCCTTGTAATTGTAGAATTGGTGCAACATCCTTGTTATTGTTGATTGATAGAGTAGACATAACTTGGAAACTAATTGAATGTGTGAGGTAAGAGAGAGTGGGCAGTCATGAACTGCTCAAGGTGTAAAAACCTTAAATGACTTAGGATAGATGACATCCTTAACTGAAATAAAGAAGTTCAGAAGAGGAGTTGGGTTTTGGGGAAAAGATGGTGAGGTCTGCTTTGGATATATTGAATTGGTCTTAATATCCTAAACTTCCCAGATTCCCCAAGTTAACTTTCCTGCCAAGTTTGGGAAACACCAGATTAGTGTGAGGCTCATTTAGAGCACTGAGCTCTGCCTTCCAACTCTGTAGAATCTTGGGCAACTCATTTAACTTTGTAGAACCTCCGTTTCCTCCTCTGTAAAATGGGGATCATTCTTGTAATACCTGTCTCACAAGGTGAGCACAGACTTATTAGATAAAGGAATAGTAACCCAGTTTGGGCATAGAAATCTATCTTAGCCTGCAGGAAAGTGGGGGGGATATAAGGAGGAAGTAAGATAATAGAAGAGAGGGCATATTGGGTGAGGGGATGGTCAGATGCAAAACACTTTTGAGGAGAGACAGGGTGAGGGAAAATAGAATATACAGGGGAGAAATACAGTTAGCAATAGTATTTGTGAAAAGGATTTGAAACAAGTTACTCTGATAAAAGCCCTATTTCTCAAATGTAGAAGAGCTGAGTCAAATTTATAAAATATAAGAGCCATTCCCCAGTTAATAAATGATCAAAACATATGAACCAAGCCCAAAGAGCTATAAAATCTTCATATCTTTGACCTAACAATACTGACTAGCCATGAATTCCAAAAAAGATTTAAAAAAAAAAAAAAGGAAAAGGGCCTATATGTACAAAAAAAATGTATAGCAGCTCTTTTCTTGGGGCAAAGAATTGGAAATTGAGGGGATGCCCATCAATTGGGGAATGACTGAATAAACTGTAGTATGTGGTGGAATATTATTGTTCTGTGGGAGACGGTGAGCCCTCAGAAAAACATGGAAAAAGACCACCATGAGCTGATGCAAAGTGAAATGTACTGTGTACAAAATGGTAATATTATGAAATGATCAACTGTGAATGACATAACTATTCTCAGCAATACAGTGGAATAAGACAACTCTATAGAATTTAATGAGAAAAATTTCTGTCCATACCTAGAGAAAGAATTGATTGTGCCTGAGTACAGATTGAAGCATATATATGTGTGTGTGTGTGTGTGTGTGTGTGTGTGTGTGTGTATAATATATATATATATATATTATACACACACACATACATACACTTCTTTTTTGGGGGGGTAGAGATGAGAGAATCTACGTTTTTTGACAACATTTTATAGAAATGTTTCGCATGACTTCAACATGTGCCTTCTCAATGGGGGAAAGGTAGGGAGGAAGGGAGAAAAATCTGGAACTCAGCATTATAAAAACAAATGTAAAAAATTATTTTACATATAACTGAGGAAAACAAAAATTTTTAAATTTTCAGTTCAAAAAATTAAATAAATAAATAAATAAATTTTTAGTTCAAGTCCATTGGGGGAAAAAAGATAAATGAGTAATAGTAATTGTTATTATTATCTTGTACTGCCCAACTAGTTACCTGCATTAATCTAGATCAGGTCAAACCCAGGAGGTCTGCCCCAGTTGGCAATGAGTCCATTGGACTCTTAATAAATCTATGTTAATAGATCTTCCTTTACCTTAATGATACTATGAAGATACAGGAGAAAATGTGAATTAGGTGAAAGTTATCTTTGGTATTCCTAATTCTCTTTTTTGTGTTGCTATGAATCCAATACCTTCATGTTTTCATCTTCCTTCCCTTGCCCCCATCCACCTCCTTCTCTGCCTTTCTGTCTGTCCTTGTGTGTTTATCTATCTCTCTGTCTCTCTAAATAATTTCATCCTCTCTTAAAAGATGTATTCTGGAAAGAACCTAGAACTCATTGACACTAAAGGGTAATTAACTCCTGGCAGCTTAAATGGTAACCTGTCTTTAGGTTTATTTGTATTTTATAGGGATCAAAATCTTAACCTAAATAACAAAGCTCTCTAGTGATGGAGTTTTAGTCATTTCATGCCAGAGGGTAGAGGGTCCTTATGGGGGGGGCAGGGAGAGACTGTTGTGGAGAGGATGAGATTGGGGACCTTCTAAGCACTTCTGAAATCATGTTTTGTAGATGGACAGTTGTCCTTTCCTGGCATAAGGCTGCCCTAGAGTTGCTTTCCAGGTCCCTTGTTTGAGGAGAACCCTCAGAGAAAACCTGGGTGGGCAGGTGGGTGGATGCGTAAGGCAATAATTGCCTTTCTCTGAAAACCAGCTGCCATAAACCTTCAGGACTCATTTCCTTGTCATCCCCAGGATTTGCCCGTTTGGGGAAGGGCTTTCTCTGATTCTCACTTGACAGCTCATAAAAGCATTTTCTCCCTCAATATTTCTGCCATCAACCGGAATATATAATTAACTTACTGCAATTTAGCTTTGAGATGGATTTTCCTTTTTAGGGATGCCATAAACAACTATGCTTATGATCTCTGGGTTGTTAATGATGGGCGTTGTAAGGGGGGGTGGGAGATAGAAAAACAGCCCAGCATAGTGAACACTGTGGAAAGGGAAAAGACCGATCCTGACTGTGGGGCAAGATATTTACCCTCTTCTAGCCTCAGTTTCCTTATTTGTAAAATGGATTTAATAATACCAGTAATACCTCACTCACAGGTTTGTTTGAGGCTCAAATGAGATAGTATGTGGAAGGCACTATATAAATGTCAGGGTTTTTGTTGTTGGGTATTTAAGGAATTGCTTCACTGCAGTTCCTATATCAGAGGGCCAGGGACTTTTTTTTTAGTGCTTGTTGGTTTACCTTTTTTCCCTTCAAGGAACAATTTTGCTGACAAGCTTTTTTTTTTTTTTTTTTTTTTTTTTGCCCATCGGCCTTGGCTTTACCTGTCAATAACAGTGATAAATATTCAACACCTGATTTTGTCAAAGACTTCTTTGCAACAGTTCAACCATTTGTTTTTTTGTTTTTTAACTACATGAAATAACTGATCCAGATAAGGAAAACATGCACAGGATTGGAAAAAGGAATAGTGTCTCTGGGTAATAATAATACATAGTTTTTATAGATCTATAGAAATGCTGTCCTCATGGCTGTGACTTCATTTGATAATTTGATCCAGGCCTGTGAGGTAGGTGGAACTGAGAATATTAACTCCAGCAGTTAGAAAACAGTCATTAAAAGGTTATGACTGTTTTCCTAAGATCACATAGCTAATGAATGACAGATCCAGGGTTAGAGTACAGGGTCTCCTTCCTCCACAGCCTCTCAGTTGTAATATCCATCCACAGAATGGAAGTGTGAAAAGTTGTATTTATTATCTTTTCAGAAATCCTAGCTGATTAGGAGAGTTGGTTGGCTCAATATACTGGCATACCTTAGAGATAACATGGGTTCATTTCCAAACCACCAAAATAAAATATCATAAAAAAAGTCACATGAATTTTTTGATGTCCCAGTGCATATAAAATTTGTTGTTGATGCTTTGTTTTTGAAGAGGACCAATGACAATATAAAAGTGATATCTTTAAAAGTTATGTTTACATTGTGCTGGAGTCTACTAACTCTGCAGTAGTATTATGTCCAAAAAACAATGTCCATATGTTAATTTAAAAATGCTTTATTCCTAAAAAGTACAAACTTTCACCTGAGCTTTCAAAAAGTTGTAATCTTTTCGCTGGCGGAGGGTCTTGCCCCCATGTTGATGGCTGCTGAGTTATCAGGATGGTGATTGCCGAAGTTGGGTTGGCTGAGGCAGTTTCTTAAAATAACATAGCCATGAAGTTTGTCACATCAATTGACTCTTCCTTGTACTTGAACACTTCAGCCATTGTAGGGTTATTAATTGGCCTATTTAAATATTATGTCTCAAGGGATAGGGAAGCTTGAGGAGAGGGAGAATCAGGGGACCAGAAAAGGAAGCTGCCAGATCATTTTGCTGCAAAGAGATGGACTATGTCTTCATGGGTCAGGTTGGAAAGAGCTGGTGCTGGGTGTGGGGGGAGGGAAGGTGGCAGAAAGGTGGAGAGTAGGGGAGGGTTGGTATAGTAGATAAGAGTTCTTGGGCTTATCTGTCTGTCCATTGGCAGTTGGTCTTCATTTGGTGGTGGTAGAGATGATGTCAGGCAGCTGGAAGCCAGTAAAAACTGAGAGGTGTTAATTGTCTAAGATCTCAAGCCCTTTTATAGGAAATTATACTCATTTTTCTTAATTCTTTTTTTTTTTTGACTTGTCTGTGAAATAGATTATCATTCCCAAAATACTTGAGATCAGGTGATTCTCTTAAAACTGTCATAGAGTAAAGAATTGTTGGTTGTTACAAAGCAGTTTGACCTTTACCTGTAAATAAAGGACACAGGAGGCAGCTTGGGTGGCTCAGTGCAATAGGTGTTGGGCCTGGAGTCAGGAAGACCTGAATTAAAATCTGACTTCAGACACTAACTAGCTGTGTGACCCTGAGCCAGTCACTTAACCCATTCGTCTTCCGCCCATTGGAGAAGGAAATGCCACACCACTCCAGTATCTTTGCCATGAAAGCCCTGTGGACAGCGTGGTCCCTGGAGTCACCAGGAGTCAGCCGTGACTTCGGGACCAAGAGCAATCAAAAAGGACACAGCTGGACGGTCTACAGGCCTTTCCCTCATCCCTGGCTTCTCTGCTTTCAGAAAGGACGGCTTTAGCTGTAGGCTAGTCTAGATCTGTGGTCCTTGGCTGGCCACCTTTTTAGGGCAGCCTAAGTAAAGGGCTTCCTAAATGGGGGAAGAGGCAGCATTAGCCCCAAAGCCTTTCCAGCTCTGGAGGCCTTCACTGCCCTCAGCACATGGGTGCAGCCCTCGGCGCTGGGGGAGAAGGCGGGCCTGGGGCCCTTGTCCTTCCATGGGAAAAGGCGCTTGTGTCATCGGCAGGCATTGAGCAATGTCACCAGTCACCGCTTGCCTGATTTCCCTGGCATTTCTTCCTGGATCTTTGGGTAAGCTGGAATAAAATGATTGCAGAACCATTACTGCTAAATACCATGGACATAAAACGAAGCAGCCACATGTGATGAACCAAAGAGCAGAGGTTTGCAGCCAGCTCTGCAGTGCTGAATTTATGTCTCCTCTTACCTGAGACGGCTTTCTTCTGCACATGTCAAGTGCAGGAGCTTTGCCAGCCACTCTTCTGTTTAATGTTATGATAATGACACTAGGAAGAGAAGAGATGGCAGGGTTTTATTTGAGGTTTGGGGATTTTTGTTTTTTGTTGGGTTTTTTTCCTGCCTTTTATTTGTCATATGTTTCTCTGTATTCCTGATTTTAAAAAGATAGAGGCTTTTCAGTCATCTTCTTAGCTATTCTCTTTTAAAAATGATCTGAAAGACTTTGTTGAAGGATGTTTTTCTTTGGGTATTTTGGATTTTTTCTTTTCTTTTTTTTTCCAGTAGAGGTAGTTATGGTATATTGAAGAAGAGTAGGTATGGAGTTAGAAAGAAAGCAGAATTCATTTATTTCTATTCTAAGGAAGTCTCTTTAGGGAAACCATTCATGCTTGCTTTAGTATTGTTTGCTTTATAACATTTTTTGTTTATCAGAAATATATTTATTGATAGCAATACCAACACTAGATTAAAATTGTATTCTGTCTTTGTAAGATGGTCATACTGAAACGGGGCTGTGGGTATGACTCCAGGAATAGTGACCTTGTAGGTGACCCTGTGTACATAATTCATTTGAACTCAAGATGAAATTATTAGGACTTCTATATTTTCAGTCGAGTCTATCTTAGTTAACATTAAAATCTTGTGGCCACTGTGAATATCTCATAGTGGGATAGAGGTAATTGACTCCTTCAAAGACTCCATTGCATACATGTTCTGTGTGGGAGATCCTGTCCTCTTGTGGCTTATGAGAGACCATGCCTCAGGCAACCTTGCTTACAGAGGAGATTCTTAGAATGGAAAGTTGTTTCATGTAGGAAAGAGCTTGACTTTGCCCATAGCTTTTCTGTTATTCTGTATTTAGGGGGTAAATTTATGCTAAAACTCACATTTCTTGTATGGGGAATTGGCTGCCTTTCACCTGACCGGCTGGTCCTTGAACCTAATAAGTTTGCTAAATGACCTTGCCCTAGTTGTGCCCTAGGGGCCAGTGCGACAGGCCTCTGAGGCCCTCCTAGGGCTGTGTAACCCTGATGAAATCACTTAGCTTTTTAACTTCCATCAGGCCATCCTTTAAAAAGACTATGAGTTAGAGTACAGTTGCCGATCTGTATTGGGAGAGGAAGTTTCCTCACTAGGACTTCTCTTTAACCAGAAATCTAGACCCAAAAGAAAGAATGCAGTGCTAACAGATGACTTACATCAGACACCCTATGTAACCAGAACCTTTGAGGCTCAGGATGTCAGTTATATTTGTTTTTCATTGAATGGAAGACCTCTCTTTTGCCACCAGGTGAAGTTTATAAAAACTGAGGTTCCTGTTCTGCTAACTAATAGGATCTGCTGTCTAGGATGATGGAGAATGTAGATAAGTACTTCATTCCTGCATCTGGCAAAGAGATAAATGAAGAAAGGGGAGCCAGTAGCCAAGACAATTTATAGATGTAGTCATCTGTCCAAATGACCACAAATAGGCCATATATTTGGGGCTATGCTGTATCCACCCAGGATGGAAAGCATCCTGTATCTTCTCAGTCCTGTATGAGAAATCTACCCCCAGAATGATGGGACATTGAACATCTACCATCTCTATGCTATCATTTCACTTAACATGTATGTTTAACAAATATGTTTTCCAGCATAGGAAAAGTTCAGAAATAAGATGCGGCCCCTGCCTTTGGGAAACTCTAGGAGTCACAAAACAAAATATGATGTGTGAGGTCCAAAAGAGAGAAGCATGGACCAGCCAGACTTTAGTTTTTGAGTTGGGATGGGTAGGAAATCACTATGCAAAAAGAGAAAAGAAAGGCAAAACAAATTGGGAACAGCCTGGCCCATGAGACTAGGCTTTGTACTCCGGGAGCAAGGAACCTTCAGTTTGGGGAGGAGTGTAAAGCACATGGAGGAAAATAATGAGATTAGGCCAGAAAAGTAGATGGACACACTTGTGGATGACCCTGAATGCCAGGCAGCAAAGTTTGAGCTTTCCTTAACGCCAGTAGCAGAGGTGTGAGATGACCTGATCTGTGCATCAGAAAGATTTTTCATAGTGACACAGAGGACAGGTGGATGGGAAGAGAGAGGGTGAAAGAAGATAGGCAGGTTGTAATGGGGGCTTATACTTGTGACATGTGAGAGGAATTGGCAGGACTGGTAACTAATCAGATATGAGAGGCAAAAGGAGAGAAAAGGGTCAGAGAGCTTCAAATTTCTGAAGGTGGGAAGTAGGCTGAATGGTGCTGTTAGTCAGGAAGGGAGATGCTGAGGAGGAGTGGGTTTTGAGGTGAGATAATGAGCTTGGTTTTTGACATTCTGGGCTTGGGGTTCCAGTAGGGAGTCTGGGTAGAGATGGGCTGTAGGCCCTTAGAAATGTGTCTGTAGCCCAGAAGAAAGGTGGAGACTAGAGCTATCACACATCACACTTAGACAACAAGCATTATTAAGTGCTCTTTGCTGCCAGATGCTATGCTAAGGTCTGGGGACACCACCTACCCTCAAGGAAGGGATGGATGGGTGGATGGGAGCTGCCCCTGAAAGGGTGCAAGCTTTCTGTGGAGGAATAGAAAGGAAGGGTGAAGTTAAGAGGACTAAGGAGAGAGTGAACTAAGGGACTGGCCAATAAGGAGACATTCAGTCAATTAGCAAACATTAAGCACCTAGGTGGTGCACTAGATAGTCCTGGACACAGGAAAACTTATTTTTCTGAGTTCAAATCCAGCCTCAGATACTTACTAGTTGGGTGACTCTAGGCAAGTCACTTTCCCCTTTTGCCTTAGTTTCCTCATCTGAAAAATGAGCCGGAGAAAGAAATGGCAAACTACTTAAATATCTTTGCCAAGAAAATCCCAAAGAGTGTCATGAAGAGTCAGATAGGCTTGAAAAATAACCCAACAACAAGCATACCAAGCTCTGGGTTAAAGGATGGGGATGCAAAAAAAAAGGCAAAAGGCAGTTCCTTTCCTGAAGGAGCTTAAAAGGGAAGGCTGCTGGTGAGGAGGCAAAGTCCATAAAGGGAGAGATGAAGGGGGAGTAAAAACTGCAGAAAGTGATGTTATTGCCAGACAGGATTGTTAGAGAATGGGGGAGAGCATGGCCTATGAAGCCTCCCCTCTATTTTCATCCTAAGCTTAGCAACTATCATAAAAATAAATGATCAGATAAGTAAGCAGGAATAAAAATAATGGAATTCATACATAAATCCTTAAATTCAGAGGAATTGATCACTCTTGTTTGTGTTTTAGAGACTGGGTTCCCCCCTATTGTGTTCAGACTGGAATGCAGGGATCATTTGCAGACCCCTCCTTCTGCCCCATATTTGTGGATACCTCACCACTGCTCAGTTCTCTTGCCCATTTCAGCACAGAATTTCCACAGTCAAACAATTCACTAGTTTTAGCCTCCTCCATCAGCAAACATTACAGACCTGCTTCATCAAACCCAGTGAGTCAGTCATTTTCTCTTTCTCCTCTTTACTTGCTGAACACCTTCTTTTCCTTTGAGGTTCAGCACAGGTGCCATCTCTTACCAGAAGCTGTCCTTGATTCCTTCCCCACCTCCACACTCCAGCTGAAAGTATTCTGTGGTGACTTGCTAGAACATGTTGTCTAGACATCTCTCTTAAGCTCTGTTACATTTTCCTTTGTATTATTTTGTTTGTTATAGCAGTATGACCATCATTTAGCAAGCACAGTTCTTGCATATTTCTAATCAGTTTTTGCTGATTATGTAATTTGTGATAATTTGGAAGGTTGGAGTGATTATTAACAAATAAGGATCAGTCAGTAAGCACTCAGGCATTATTAAGTGCTTATTATGAGCCAGCTCCACTGGTAAGCACTGCAGGTACAGAACATCAGAAAAGGCTTCTGGAAGAGATGCCGATAGAATGACAACAGTAGCAACATTTATATAACACTTTAAGGTGTGCCAACTGCTTTAACAAATATCTTATTTTATCCATGTAACAACCCAAAGAGATAAGGGACTATTATTAGCCCATTTTACAGATGGGGAAACTACAGCAGAAAGCAGTTAAATGTCTTGCCCAGTCATACAACTAGTAAGTTTCTGAGGCTGGATCTGAACTTGGGTCTGCCTGATTCTTGGTTTAGCACTCTATGTCCAATATCACCTACCTGCACCCTGAGCTGAGTCATAAAAGAAGTTAGGGATTCTGAAAGATCTAGGAAGGGAAGTGCAATGCAGCTCTGGAGGAGTACCTTGTGCAAAGGTGTGGAGATGGGAGATGCAGCATTAAATCCAAGGAACAGCAACTGATTAAGCTGTGACACAGAGTGCATGAAAGAGAAAAATGTGCAATAAACTGGAAAGCTAGACTGGAGCCAGATTATAAAAGGCATGAAATACCAACCTGAGAAGTTTGCATTTTATCTTAGAGCCTCAGTGTTCAAGACTGCTCCTTTGACAATGGAAATGCTGAAAGGCTTCATAGAATCATAAACTTAGAGCTGAAAAGAACTAGTCTAATCTCATTTAATTATAGATAAGGAAATTGGGGGCCAGAAAGGGGCAAGGATTTGTTTGAAGTCATCCGGACAGTAAGTCTGAGTGAGAGGAAAGATTCTGACACACCTTTTCCAACCCTGGAGCCAGTGTCCTTTGTGTTGCTGTCAGAGAGCCCAGGACAGTGGGTTTGGGAGGATTCTCTATAGTTTGGAGGGTGGTGACCATCAGCATCAGCAGAGCATTCACTTCCCATTTCAAGGAGAATGCACCAAAGGAGGCCCTCTGCTCTGTGGTTCTCAGCAGAGACCAGCTGATAAATGTATTGCCACTTAGACTCCAAGCATATTTGTTTGTCCTTGAAATCCTGACCAGCTCTAGGTGGGCTGGAGCAGCTGGTTACTTTTATTTCTTAAAAATTTTTAAAGCTCCAGTCACTTTTGAATTTACGGTACAAATGTGTAAGAGCTAGTCATCACTGTGGCTGGTACCTTTGTTTTTAGAACACCCTCTCAGCTGAATAATCTTGTTTCTCTCTCTCCTCCACACCCCCAAGCAGTATCTGTATGGGAAAATCTGCAAGTTATCTTTTGCATTATATAGAAGAATTTGTACAAGAGTTGTTTTCTAAAGTATGATGACTACTGTGGAAAAACTTACTGCAAATGGCTTGTTTCTTGAAAACCTAAGTGTGCGCGCACACACACACACACACACACACACAATTCCCCACAATTCATTCTTGCTCCCTTGTTTTTAAGTGGGAGTTGGGGACCTTGAGTTGTGCCCTTAGGTTCTATTTTTTATTGAACTGACATCATTTGGAGTCGATAAATAAATACTGGCAGTACACAACCAAGAGTCCTGACTTCCACCTATTATCTGTGAGTCCTTGAACAGTAATGGGAGCAATAATATCTAATGCTGATATAGCACTACAGGCTTTAATAATTTGAAACTGTACTGAGACTTTTGGAGCAATCTGTTGTCTCAAGCTAACTCTGTGTCTTACTTTCCCTCCAATATTATCCAATCCTAATTATGATGGCAGTAATATGTTGACCTCTAGGTCACTTTCCGTCCTTTCTCAAGGACCTACTTTCTGTCACCAACAAACATTTATTCATTTATTAATCACATAGTATATGTTGGCATTGTACTAAGCATTGGCTCACCTTCTCTGCTCACCAATTGCCCTTAATTCTGAGGGACCTGAATATTTACATAGATGTTCCCTAAAATTCCTTAACCTACCATTCCCTCAGTTCCTTACTTTACTCCACTGGATCTTACCATTATTCACAGGTCTTTACTTCCTTAGTTAGAAGCTCTGACATTCCCCCATCTGGCCATAACCTCTCATTCTGCCTTTCCCTATGCCTCACCTTTCCTAAGCTTGTTCTTTTCACTTATAAAGACTTTTATGAGTCTTTATACTCATGAGATCTTCAGTAACCCACTTGTTAACCATTTCAACTCCACACTGATGTCTGTACTTGAATTCCTTGCCCCTTTGTCTGATTGTCATTACTTCTTGCAAATCTCAGCATTGGATTTTTCCCATCATCATCTTCCTCTGCTCTAATTCACCATTTGCTGAATGGAGCTGGAAAAAGTCACAATCATGTATGCTGACCCTTGCTATAACATGAAAGTCTTTTATTACTCCCTGATATATTCCCCTTCTCACTTCCTACAAAATCAATTCCAAATCTTCTCTTCCCTCCTCAAATCTCCTTCATCCCCCTTCTTTAACCCATACCCCTAACCTTGCTGTTCAATTTTATCTCCATCTTCTTCCAGTCTCCTCAATTCTATTTATTTATTTTTATTTTTTGCTGAGGCAATTGGGGTTAAGTGACTTGTCCAGGGTCACACAGCTGGGAAATGTTAAGTGTCTGAGGTCATATTTGAATTCGGGTCCTCTTAACTTCAGGGCTGGTGTGACTCTTGTCTTCTTCAGAAGATTGAATCCTCAAATTTCAGTCTCTTCTCATTTTCAGCTTCTCCTTATCCATGCTGGCTCCTCCCCAACTGCCTTCAAATACGTTCAAGTCTATTTCCTCCATCCTTAAAAAATGTTCACTAGAATTACCATCCCTCAATTTATTATACTATTTTTCTCCTCCATTTCGCAGCCACATTCTATGAAAAATTTGTACTTGCTGATTCTACTTCTTCTACCCACTTACAACTCAACTCTGCCCTTGTCACTCAACTGAAACAGTTCTGTCCAAAGTTACCATTAATCTCTTAATTACTAGGTCACATATTCATTCTTCCCAATCTGTCTCTATATTGCTGATTTGTTCTCTCCCCTTGGATTCTCTGTCTCTTCTCTGGGTTTTTGTGACTACTGGTTATTCTATCTTTCTGACTTTTCCCTTTCAATCACATTTGCTTATTTATCTTCCATATCCTATCCCCTAATTGGAAATGTTCCCTAAAGTTGTGTTCTAGTCCTTTTTTTCACTTTTTTCTCCATATTCCAAGTAGTCTTATCAGCTGCTATTGATTTAACTATTATCTCTAATGCCAGTGTCTTCTAGATCCAAAAATCCATCCCTAGTCTCTCCTCTGAGCTTTATTACGATTTGATTACTGTATGTTTCAAATTGAAAGACATCCCAAAGACATCTTTAATTCAAAATGTCCAAAATTGAACTCAGCATCTTTTTAAAAATAGTATCTTATTTTTTCCCAATTCCATATCCAGACAATTTTTAGTATTCATTTTTGGAAGATTCTGAATTCCACATTTTCTCCTTCCCTCCCTTTTCTCCCCTCTTCCAAAAATGGTAGGCTGTTTAGAATAGGTTATACATGTGCTATCATGCAAAATATTTCCGTACTATTCCCAATTGTGAAAGAAGAAACGGATCAAAAGAGAAAAAGCCATGAAAAAAAATAAGGTGAAAAGTACACTTTGATCTACTTTAACTTTTTGTTCTTTAACTGGTTGTGGCTAGCATTTTCCTTTGTACTTGTCTGAAATCATTGTGTTGCTGAGAAGAGCCAAGTCATTCAGAGCTGATCATCACACAATGTTGTTGATACTGTGTACAGTGTTTTCTGGTTCTGCTCATTTCACTGCATCGATTTGTGCATTGTCTTTCTGAAATCTGCCTGTTCATTTCTTATTGCACAGTGGTATTCCATTACACTCATCTGTCATAGCTTGTTCAGCCATCCCACGATTTCCAACATTTTGCCACATGAAATGGGGTGCTATGAATATTTTTGCCCGCATAGGTCCTTTGCCATTTTTTATGCGCTCTCAGTGGTTTTGCTAGATGAAAAGTTAAGCATTGTGTGGTTACCCTGTGGGCAGATGAGCTCACTTTTTCCCCTCGGGCACCATTATCCTTCCAGTCTCCCAGTTTCTTAACTTTGACATTATCTTCCACTCCTCAGTCTTTTTCATTCCCCAAATCTGAGCCGTTTTTGCCTGTCTAACAGGCCCCTTTCTCCCCTCACATGCCATCACCAATGTAGATTGTTGTAACGACTTCCGAACTGGTCTCTCTCCACCCTAATCCCGCCTCCGTTGTCATTTTTCCTAAATGCACATCTGACCGTTTGGTTCCTATTCAGGCACCTCAGGCACCTTTCTATTGCTTCTTGGTTAGCTTTTAAATCCCTTACCACTGCTCCAGTCTGGCTCACCATCTCCTGTGTTCTAACCAAATCCACATTGTATTAGAAAAGGTGGGCCCACGTCCACCTGCCACTTGAGCCCGCGGTTCATCATTCCGCCTTTCTAAAAGGGAGAGGTTTGGGCTGGAGGACTTCTTTGGCCCTTCTAAGTCTTTCACCTGTACCACACTAGGACATAACTGTGGGTGAGCGTGCCTTGGTTGCTTTAGCGTTCAGCGTTGTTTTAGCTCTGCCGGCATTTCGGCGGAGGCGCCCGGCGGGATTTGTGCGGGGTGGGGGGGGGGAGGCCCTCAGGGCCGTTGACGGAGGCTAGCTCTCCCCTGAGCATGGCCGATGCCCCCCCAGCAACTTCTCCTCTAAGCCGTGTGCTCTCTTCTTGCTTGTAGGTCTTCCCTCAGAAAGTGAAAGGAGGAACGAGACCCACTTCCGGGAAAGCTGCTCAGGATGAGGCAGCTCAAAGGGAAACCCAAGAAGGAGACTTCCAAAGATAAGAAGGAACGGAAGCAAGCCATGCAGGAGGCCCGGCAGCAGATCACCACGGTGGTGCTGCCCACGCTGGCCGTGGTGGTGCTCCTGATCGTGGTGTTCGTGTACGTGGCCACTCGCCCCGCCACCACCGAGTGAGCCTGCCCGCCGGGATCCCAGGAAAGGCGGGAGCAGGAGGGGGAAGGGGAGGGAAGATGGCGCCCGCCGTCCCAGACCCCAACCAGCCTGGCGCTCCCTGGCTCCTCGGCCTCCATTCAAGTCTCTCCGCTCTCTTGGAATGTAAGAGGAAATGTATTATCAGTGAATGTGCCATACACCTTATGGTCCGCTTCATGTGCCTTCAGACTAAAAAAGGGAGTGTTTCTTTCTCAAACTGACTTCCATGTAGCTCCGCCGGGAGGAAGGAGAAATGCGCTTTCCGCCCATCCTGTCACCTAGAGCATAATGGCTATGACTTTCATACATGTGCTTCACCACTTCCAAAGGGACTGTGCGTCTCTGTGCTTCATGTGATTTGAAATATATCGATTCAAAGGTGAAATATTTATTTTTGGAATAAAGGAGATTATAGCCTTAAATGTGATTTTATCTTGTTTTTCTCAGAGTCTGTAGTCATTGTCTCGGGCTTCCTTGACGTGCAAAGTTGAAACAAATACTGGAATTGGGCTCAAGAAATCTGGGCTCACCTTCTGGCTTCCCCACTGACTAGATTTGGGACTCTTCCTCTCCATGGGCTTCCTCTTAGGTAAAGTGAGAGGATGGCCTTGATGATCTAAGATACCTTCTAATATTTCTAAGATTGTGACTTTTTTCGCCACATGCTATTCTTTGTTCTATCTCCCTCAACCCATAATTCTTCCCCTTTCCCCCTTCCTTCTCAGCTGCTGCTTACTCCATTGAAATTATCTTCTTACATTATTATTGTAGAATCTGCCAGCCAAGTGTACAGTCCTGTTACACACTGCCCCAGTCAGAAAACATCTTAGTTAATGGTGTTCATTCTTAAGTGCTATGTTCTAGGAGGCCACATAGACAAAAGTGGTGTCCCTTTCAATTACACAATTATTTCCCAAGGGAATCCTTTTTCAGATCCAAATGAGAGTATCTTAATCAGTGCAGGAAAAAAATTGCCTTTTGTTGGATTATTTGAACAAAATTGAGTTACGATTGATATGCATTAGGCAGGAATGCTAATTTACATCCATTAGGCTTACTTATTTAAACATTTGCAAACAGCCGCCATACAAAGGTGGTCCCCAAAGTGGCAGGCATTCTGTTCCTCAAAGAAAACGTGGAATACAATTAAGTTTGCATTCTAGGTGGGTGTGAAATATAAATTGCCCTTTGAGGTCAGTTCCTTAAAGCAAATAAAAAACAATGGAATGGTATTTTAGATGTGAGCTTCGAAGAGGAGCTGGACAACTTTAGCAGGCCTTTAAAACTTTCTTTTTTGCCTTTTAAAACAAATTCCTACTAATGGATCTTGCTTCTGTATTTTCTTTCTTATTACTGATTACAGAGATACTTGTGTGCATAGAAGCACTTCTAATTTCCCTTCCTGTCTGATTCATTCACCCATAGCACTATCCACAATTAAGGATATAAAGCATCTCAGAATCCATCCTGTAGAAAAGAAAGTGTCCAGTGTAAGTTTTAGAGATCAGGAGTGATGGAAGAAGGTTTATAGATAATGAAATAATAAAACTGATACCAGCCCAAAGGAGTTATTTGACACAAAGGTGGTAAATTGGCAGAAGCAGAATCCAAAGCCCGCATTTTATATTAAAAGTGAGCTCCTGATACCTTATAAAGGTTGTGACTTGCTTCAAGATCACCTATACCTCCAACCTCCTATGAAGACTTCATCTCTGAAAGCCCATATTGGGTAGACCTCTGTCCAAGGAAGGGTGATCATGTTCTTCCTGGACCATACCTGGCTTGCTAACTTTAATCTCTCTGTTGCCAACTGGAAGTTATTTGTTGGGTTTTTAGGAGTTTTTAAGACCTTGCTACCCTTCTATTAATCAGTTGTGTTTTAAGGAAGGAATGAGGAAAAAACCTGAAGTTGCATGGTGGTTTAATATTCTGCTTTGTTCATAGTTTATTCCTTTCAGGTAATTCTTGTCATTGAGAACTCATTAGGCACGATTACTTAGAGAGGCAGAGACAGAGATGGGTAAATAGATGAGTAGATAGAGGTGGGTAGAAAGGTATATGAGTAGATAGGACATTTGTGAAGTGCTTTCTACATACCCGAAATCATGCAAAATACTGAAAACCTAAATAGAAGCAGCCAAAACTGTCCCTGACCTCAAGAAGTTTGTCATGAGAGAAGACAACACTTAGAGTGGGAAGGGAGATGGAAACAGGAAGTGGATCATTCCTGGTCCCAGCAAGGGAAGGGATATTAGAGCCAAGGGACTTGGGGAAGAGTCCCAGGTTTATGTGGACATCGCTTTCTACACCTTAATGGAACTATCTGGCTAAAAAAGTTTGCCACCCTACAGCTTACCATTTGATGATTGACTTCTCTGAATCTGGCCAAATGTGTACATGGATGAGTATCCTGCATTCTGTCCCAGGCCCATAATGAAAATATTTTCAGTTCTATAGAATTTCCATGGTCAGCTGATGTGGATTTTAGGAACCCAAGATCACCATGTCACTGGAGGAGGACATAAGGGGAATCACAGCAGTTGAAAGTTTGCAAGGGAGCCCAATGACCATGTCGACATGTATCTGAAAAAAAAATTCCTGAGCACAAAGATCCTCCCTTTTTTGTGTCAAGTCCCCATTTGGCAATCCAGTGAAACCTACAGACCCTTTCTCAGCATTATTTTTTAAAATTCACAATTGAAGGAAATGCTACATTCAGTTAGAAATGAGTTAAAGGCAAAAATGTTTCTCTCCCTTTCAAGTTCACAGAACTCCTGACATTTATCCACAAGGTCTCTTGGGATTTTGTAGACCTCCAATTAAAAAATGGGGCCAGTCAGTAGGTGACACAGGAGATAGTATGCTGAGCCTGGAGTCAGAAGACTCATTTTTCCAGAGTTAAAATTCTGCCTCAGACACTTACTAGCTGTGTGACCCTGGGCAAGTCACTTTAACCTATTTGCTTCATTTTCCTCATCTGAAAAATGAGGAAGGAAATGGCAAACCACTTCAGTATCTTTTCCAAAAAAACTCCAAATGAGCTTACAAAGAGTTGGATATGATTAGAATGACTGAACAACAAAGTTAAGAAAAGGAGCACATAATTTATTCATCCTTCCCTTGGTAGAAGTCTACCAAATAAAAGTCCTGCATAGAAAATCAAACTAGAAAAACCAGCAAGTCAAGTGACAAGGAAATACATTTTATTATAAATATTTTTTCTATCTATCTACGTCAATGACTTTAAATATAAATAATTACAAGCAGATATAAATGAGCTATTATTCTAGTATGCACCACTGAGGACACAGGCATGTAAGGCTATTTGACATCGTCTCATAGATTGCACTAAATTAGAGATCTGCAGAAAGGAATACTTGGAAGGGAACTCAGAGGTCATTTGCACATAGACAGGAAAACTGGTATAATTAGTGTTGGTAGAGATTCTCCCTTCCTATTTCTTTTCAACATAAAGCCTTCTTTTTCAGAGGGTTTTGAAGTCCTCCATAATCTGCCACCTTCCTACACAGCCTTATTTCATCTACTAATCATGTTGTGCTCCATCTAAACTGGACTAGCCACTGTTCTCTTCATCCTAATTTTATCATAATTCCTTCTGTTTTTCCTCCATGGCTAGAATCCACTTCCTATATTCAGATTCTTCTCTTTGATTTAGGAGTCATCCATATCTATCCATATCTAATGAAATCTTCCCTTTTATATCTCAACTCAAATTTTCCTTATAGTACTTTGGATCTCTCCCTTGTCATGACCACAGAATCTATCTTGCACTGTATTAATTAATTTCCTCACATGTTATATTCTCTCATGTTTAAAAATATCAGATTGAGTAAAAACCACATGAACCAAGAGATTTTACTTGTTTAAACATGGGAAACAGTCATTCCACTTTTACCTGGCACAGCTTTAGACTTTTAATAATTTTAAAGGGTGTAAGGGTTAAAAAATAGTAGAAAAATGTCAAAGATGTTAGAACATTTTGCAGTTTCTTAAGTTTTATGTTCTCACAGTTTGATATGTTTTCTATTCAAAACTACTTTGCCTCTCATGAACATCCTTGTGATGTCCTAAATGTCATACCAGTTCTAATTGTCATGGATGCTCCAAGATTGTTTATCTTCACCTGTTCGATTGAAAACTTCCTGAGGATGAGAGCTGTGTTATTTTTCATTTTCCATGTTCTCAGCATAGAATATCTTGCTCACAGAAGGCATTTAGTAAAAATGTGTTGCTGAATTGAATAACATGTCTTGGGGTGACATAAGTTTATTAAACATTGCTATAGAGTTGTAATGGACTTTGGAGGTCACCTAGTCCAACCCCCTCATTTTACAGATGGAGAAACTGATTTGCCTGAGAGGTCCCACAGGTAGGAAATAAGTGGCAAAGCCAGATTTCTACCCATGTCCTGATCCAAATTGTATTCTTTCCCCTGTGCATGCTGCTTCTCATGCTTAATAGGATGCCACACATCATATGAATAAAAACACACTACATGTACTCAAATAGAAAATTACTTTCCAAACATATTCTTTATGGTAACTTTTTAGGGGGAAGGGAGAGGGACATGGACTTGTGCTTTCATCAAGGTAGGGAAGTCCCACTCCAGAAACTACTTCAGTGTAGTTTCACTGGCACCGCATCTGTAGTTTATTTGTTGTTTGCAGGCACTGAGGGGTTAAACAACTTGCCCATAGTCACATAACTGGCCAGTGTTAGAGGAAGGAATTGAATTCTGGCCTTCTGAATCTAAGGCTCCTCCTCCCTCTGTTACACAAAGCTGTTTCTTGAGTTTTATTGATATCTTTTTCATACTACAGATATTTTTCAGTGTCATACCCATCTACTCACCCTTCTTCATAACAAAGAAACAAAAATCATCTGTCACAGGGACCTCATCTCACCATGTATGCAACATTCTGCACATGTTGGACTCCACTTCATTGAGTAAAAATCACACAAGCCAAGAGATTTTACTTGTTTAGACAGGGGAAAGAGTTGTTCCAATTTTACATGGCACAACCCAGTGAAGGAAGGTATGTTTTATTATCGGTCCTCTGGTGATGTTTTCATTTATGTAATTGCAGTCATTACATATATTGCTTTTTTATCCCTGCATCACTTTATAGGAGTTTTTGCATGTTTCTCCAAATTTCTCATATTCATCATCCTTATGATGTAGCAGATCATATATTCACATTCTGTAGTTCATGCATCCATTCTCCAATCCATAAGAACCCACTCTGTTTCCAGTATTTTTCTATTTTTATAGTTAATTGGAGCTTCTGTGTGTGTTTCATCTTTCCTATTTATTTTCCAGCATTACAAATTTAGTCAATTCTGGCTGCAGACTTTGAGGAAGGGCATTTACAAGATAGATTTGGAGAAAGTGAATTGGAAATTTACCAAAAAAAAAATCAGCATGACTTTGATATGAGCATCTTCTTGCAGGTGCTCAGTTGTGAATTGATTGTGAACTTGCTGGGTGAAATTATAACAATTCTCAAGGTAAATATTGCTCCCATGTTAGTATTCTGAGAAATGATTTGAGACATCAACTCCCAAATTGTACCCAATCATGCACTGGCTTCAAGGCAAAATTGAATGATTTATTAGAAGCATTTCCTCAGAAAGTCATGCTGGGGTTTTTTCAGTAATGCCTGGGACTTTGGGTTCTGAAAAATACTCATTACCTAGGGTTGTCATTGCAGCTAGTGCTGTCATACTGATCCATCAAGCTATCAAAATCAATTACAGAGCAAATTTCAAAGGAAAGATCATGTCAGAATTCACTAGTGTTAAAAAAAAAACATTTTATCTTTATAAATGAGGATCATTGATCTTTTTCAGAGAATAAAGTTTACAAGTCTCTAACTGTTTTATAGCAGTGGAATTTTTGATAGGTGTCACTCTGGTTGCAAAGCCCCATTGTATATGAAGTAGTTGAACTCCACCTTGTGAACATTAAAGCATCTCACCTTTAGCTGTCATCTTGAACATTTTGACCCAAATGGAAAACTGAAATCTTTTCCTATGCATACTGTCAGTCAGACAAAGCTGAACATCAGGTCTCTGAGTTTTCCTCCTGAGCACCCAAAGTTCTCCTGTGGATCCTAGCCAACCAGAAGACTTTCACTAGCATATCAGCCTGCTGACAGTAAGTTCAGTGTGAGCTACTCCAGTTCTAAGATGAAGTGGTCTCAAAACTCATGTGCTCCTAGACTGGCTGCCTTAATAGAAGCAGAGCAACTTGATCAAGGAAAGTGAATGGCCACCTTGGACAGAATTGTATTTCATCTTGGGTGCCATATTGAACACAGATATTAACAAATTTGGATTTGTTCAGGAGAGGGCTACCAAGATAGTGAAAGGTCTGGAAATTTTATCAAATGAAGATTATCTGAAGTAAATGGGGTATTAAGTTTGATTTTAAGATGAGTTTGGTAGAATATGCTATTTGTCTTTAAGTATTGGAAAGAGATCCATGAAAGAGGATTAGGCTTGTTCTGGAACATATTAGCAAGGATATTGATCTAGAAAGTGCTGGAATTATGAAATATCTGTATCCCATCCTGTACAAGAATCAGGTGAAGGAACTGAGAATGGTTAGCTGGAGAAGAGAAGGGGAATAGAACAAGGGTCTTCGAACATTTGAGGGATTCTACTTGTTCCTCCAGAGAACAAAACGAGGAACAATGGGTGGAAATTGAAGAGAGACAGGTTTCATTAAGACACATATGCATGGGGGCAGCTAGGTGGCGCAGTGGATAGAGCACCAGCCCTGAAGTCAGGAGGACCTGAGTTCAAATCTGGTCTCAGACACTTCCTAGCTGTGTGACCCTGGGCAAGTCACTTACCCCCAACTGCCTCAGCAAAAAAAAAAAAAAAAATGCACATGCATGTGCGCACACACACACACGCTTTCCAAAGATCTGGAACGAATCATCTTGAGAGACTAGTTTTCCTTCAAGGGGAGGTTTTCAAGTAGGGGCTGGATGAGCTCACTGATGCTCTGTGGGATACTAATTCTGGAACAGTTGGGAGATAATATGATATGGTAGAAATAGCCATGAACTCAGATTCAGAGAATTTGCTTTTTGAGCTTTTTTTTTGAGCAATTTGAATTTAAGCTTTGCTACTTTCTGCCTATATAAACTTGAGGAAGTAATTTAATTTTTCCAGGTTCTCAGCCTCAGTTTATTCATTGGTAAAATATGATTGGACTCAAAATTTCTTATAGTTTTAGGTCAACATTCCTGTGACTTTCCCTTTCTGTCTTTCTGTCTCTCTCTTTTTCTTCTCTGTCTCTGTCTCTCCCCCTCCCTCCCTCCATTTCTTTCAAGTTCTCCCACTTTTTAAGTTTGAGAATGGGCAATTGATTGTTAGAAAGCTTAGAAGGAGAGACGATTTTTACCTAGCAGCCACATAAACTTGCTGTAGAAATCAATAGGTATGGTGCTTCCGGGGGAATCAGAGTCATGTATTATGGCTAGTTATGGTCCCATAATTTCAGTTGCCTTAAAAAGACTGTATATTCAATTCTATGCTAAGTGAGTTCACAGTAACCCAAAGGCAATCTCAGTTCTGTTTTCCTAGTGTAGACTCAGTGTTAATACGGAAGTCTATAAACAACTTGAAAAATGTGACAAAAATATATCAGGCCAACAGTGGAGCTTGAATCTAGATTATCTGGCCCAATCACCCCATTTTGCAGATAAGGAAACTGAGGCCCCATAATGCTAAGTAACTCATCTAGGGTCCCACACCAAGGCCCTCTGCTTCAAGAGCCAACATTCTTTCCACCATATGGTGATGTCTACATAGAAATCTCCAAATAGTCCTCAGCATAGACCATGCCAGACCTCTTACCTCCAATAGGAAATGTTTTTAGCTTACTTGCTGAGAATGCAAAGGACAGAGGGAAAGGATAGAATATCAGAATTGGAAAGAACTTAAAAAGTCATTTAATCCCAATTCTACTGAAAACTGGTGAATTACTTAAATTGCAAATATCTCAGGTTAGTCTGCCCTATGTAGCTTTAGTTAAGTAGTTCTCAATAGCTCAAAGTAAGAACCACACATAGGAACAGGAAAGAAAAGCAGAACAAAAGGTCAAAGGAGAAGAAAAAGGAAGGATAATTTATTTTAATTTGTTTTTATAATTTATGAAGTAAAAATCTTTGGTATTAGACATTTTGCAGGCCAGTAAAAAAAATGCTGCATATTGTTGCCAGCTTGTAGACTGATAGTTGGGAAAAAGTAATAACATTTGTCATTGATATAGCACCTTAAAGTCTGCAAAATGCTTCGTATACATTATCTCATTTGATTTTTACATCATTTCTGCATGGTAAGTACTAGTTATTTGATTTATAATTTTTTTCAGTTATACATTTTAAAACTCTACAAACAGTTATGTGTAAATAAGCTGATAGACCACAATACCAGTCAATGTTCTGCCTTCCGTACACTCATCTGTGGGATCATTCTTTATATGGTCCTAAACATAGTAGGGCCCTGCAGAGGCAGACTATTGCTTAACAGGGTCAGAGATCATGACTTTTTTTTTTTTTATAATTGATTTTGTTTAATTGTTTTTATTTGTTACAATCCAAAATCAGATCTGGGTTGGGAGGATGGTAGAGATAGGAAGAGAAGTATATATCCAGAAAAGACTAATAGGAAAAAAAAAGAATACATTTTATTTTAAATACTAATAAAAGGTTAGCATTGTGCTAACACCATGAGCAATGGGAGGGAGGTTGGCATTCTTGAATTAACTCTCCTTGCTTCTGGCCTCAGTTTCATTGACCAGATCCTGTTTTGGGTCACACAGATCCATATTTTCCTGTAATTTCTCCCCTTTGGCATGTTATGATTGATGGAATGAGTGAGTTCTCAATACTGGAGCTGCATGGCTCTAAATGGTATTTTCAGCTTCTACACACAAGTTAAAAGCCAAAGATCTCTAGAAACTTAATAAAGAGGGAGAGAGCTTGGGGCAATAGAAAGACCACTGAACTTGAAGTCACAGGATCTGAGGTTGGAGCCAGACTACCTTGGACTTTTTTGACCTTGGATAGGAGTTAGACTAGATAATTTTAATTTCTCTTCCATATAGCTCTACATCTATCACCTTGTAAAGAGAAATATTCTTTTCTATGACAAAAAGCATTTCAGTCAGTCAGTAAATGAACATTACACATACTGTGTGCCAGGCAATTTGCTAAGTAAAGCAGACACAAAAAAGAGACAAAAAACAAACAAACAAACAAACAAACAAAACTGGTACCAGTCCTCAAGGAAGGAGCTTACAGTCTAATGGGGGAGATAAACAAATAAATGTGTGTATAAACAAGTGAACTAAATATAGAAAAACCAGGAAATAATTAAATTACTAAAAACAATTAGATAATTTATTTAATAAAAATTAAATTATTAAAATGTGAAAAACTAGAAAATAATTAAAAGAGAGAAGGCACTAGAATTAAGAAGGGTTGGGGAAAGGTTTCCTGTAGAAGGTAAGATTTTAGGAAGCCAGGAAAGGAGACAGAGCTAAGGAGGGAGAGCATTCTAATACCATTATTGTATAGAGATGGAGCTTCTTGTGTGAGGAATAAGAGGCCAGTGTATTTGTATTGTGGAGTATGTGGAGGGGAGTAAAATATAAGAGACTGGAAAGGTAGGAAAGGACTTTTAAAGCCAAACAAAAGATGTTGTAGTTGATCCTTGTGGTAATAGGAAATTATTGGAATTTAGTAGGGGGAGTGATGTGGTCACAACGGAACTTTAGGAAGATATCCTTGTGAGTAGAGAATGGACTGAAGTGAGGGGAAACTTGGGACAGAGGGACCAACCAGAAGACAGCCAGAGTTTATGAGGGTCTGCACCAGGCTGGTGGCTGTGTGCATGGAGAAGGGATTAGGTATAAGAGATGTGTGAAGGTAGAAACAAGACTTGATTAGCAAATTGAATTATGTGAGTGAGAAGTCGAAGACAGCTTTAAGATTGTGAGCTAGGTGAATGAGAGGAGGATGGCTCTCCCCAGTAATAGAGAAGTGTTTGGGGAAAGAAAGGTGATGAATTCTATTTTGGACTTGCTGAGTTTGAGATGTCTGCAGAACATGAACTTTGAGATGTCTAACAATCAGTTGGTGACATAAGACTAGAGATCAGGAGAGAGTCTGGGATGTGATTAATCAATTTGAGAATCATCTGTATTGAGATAATTAAACACTGGGGGCCCTCATATTCAGTGGATGTGACCTGGAGGAAGATCCAGCCAAGGAGACTAGGAGCAACCAAACAGATAGTCAAAAGCAGTGCATGGGTTACAGTCCTACACCTGCCACTTAGCACTTGTGGGACTGAAAAAGTTACTCCCTGGATCTCAATTTCTTTCCTGTAAAATGAGGTAATTGAGCCCAGTAGACTTTGGAGGTCCTTTCCATCAATGATACTATTACTAGATGTGTAAAATCCTTTCTAATCTAACTCAGAGGATCATAGATCTAGCCAGCCGTTTGCACAGCGCAAATAGTAAGCCTTTATTGCATGCTTATTGTGTTGTATAACTTGAAACATCATCACTGAAGTTTACTATTTGTTGAGCTTTACTTTTGTCCATAATGAAGGGAATTTGCTAAAGATAATTTAGAAATAATCTATGGTTTAGATTATGTTTCTTCATTTATATAATCTGTCCGTTTCTTAAATTGGGAAAAATGGTTATCCCTTCCTAAATCTGACACAGATTCACCAAGCAGTAGTGAATATGAGCTAACTCAGTGCTCTTATTTGTTGCTCCCCACCACCCTCCCTACTCTTTCAAAGATGAGGACTCTGTAATTCTGCTCAAACAGCATGCACAAAAGGTTTGCCTAACCCACTCCATCAGAAGCATCTTAACTTTTCTTTATCCGATGTTGTGCAATTCAGCAGGCAGCTTATCTCATCTACTCTAAGTACTTTCTCATTACTTAAGGCAATTGTCTACAACTTTTGCTTCTCCCAAATGGGTCATCAGTATTATCTCTTTGCCCATCACTTATTTGGAAAAGATCCAATCTTTCCCCAAAGGCTATTAATACTCTCTGCTGTTATTGGGTGTAACTTAGAGAACATTGATCAAAAGGTAATGTTTGCCTGGATCCATCAGCTCTTTGTTAGAGGTTACTCTCCCCTTGTCTGGCGATTAAGCTCCCTTTATTTAATGAAGGTTGTTTGCTTTCACCCTAACATAAGGAGGTAACTCATTGCTTTTTCCTCTGCCACTTAATATTCCAGTTATAATTGAAACAAAGGGAAGCTTGCCACATTCCCACTCCCTATACTCCTGCAGAATGTTAAGCCTTTTAAAAATTATACCTAACCTTCCAGGCATCAAGCTCATTTAGATGGAAATCACATGGGAAACCTCACAAATCTTTAAGGGGCTTTTTTTGTAGGCCTTTTCAAAGTCAAGTGATGGAAAATGTGGTGCTTTGCACATAGTAGGCACTCAATAAATATGTAAATTCTACATAAATAAAAGAACTATTTTTATCCCCTAAACAATATATGTGTAACATTGGGTATGGAAAGCTCCTGAAGATTAAAGTAGGAACTGTTTATTTTTGTCTTCAGCACTGTGTTCATTGTTGTTCAGTCATTTCAGTCATGTCTGATCCTTTGTGACTCTTATTTGAGGTTTTCTTGGCAAAGATACTAGAGTGGTTTAACATTTCCTTCTCCAGCTGTTTTTACAGATGAGGAAACTGAGGCAAACAGGGTTAAGTGACTTGCCCAGGGTCACACAGCTAGTAATTAATTGTCTTAGGCTGGATTTGAACTGAGGTGTTCCTGACTCTAGTCCTGGTGCTCTCTCCATCCACTGTACCACCTATCTATCCTAACTATATTCATAGGAAATAAATGTTGTACATGGCATGTGCAACACTGATGACGTTGAATTAACTCAGGTTCAGATCTCTGTGATAGTATTCCAGGCTCAGCACAATCTGGATCCACTCTGCTTTGGTTACCTTTCACCACACACTCTATGGCAGGATGCCATTCATTTATTCCACTAGAGGAGATAGGAGGACTAGGGCTTTGTTTTGCTCTATCCTAATATTATGTAATGTAATACTTTTTTTGTCATTCCCCCATTGAAACATAGACTATATGAAGGGCAGGGGGTGTTGTCTCCTCTAAGTTCATTTATATAGAGCTCTTCACATTTTGTATTCAATTAAAAAATACATTTCCTAAGCATCTTCTATTAAGTAGGTATTCGTAGAGATAGAACATTTAGACATAACAGAATTTCTTCTGTTTTGGAACATGTTATTACAAAGAGGATCTCTTTAAGTCCAAAAGAGAGAGAGGATAACAAGTTTATAAAACATCAGGCAAAATCAAGGAAGGCTTCACCAGGACCATAGCATTTGAACTAAGCTTTTATTAAATGAAAGAGGGAAGAGTGACTTTTTTTTTTAATAAATATTTTATAGTCCTTTGGGCATAGTTCTGAATTGCTCTCCAGAATGGTTGGCTTAATTCACAACTCAACCAACAATGCATTTAATATCCCAGTTTTCCCACATCCCCTCCAACATTTGTCATTATTTTTTCTTGTCATCTTAGCCAATCTGAGAGGTGTGAAATGGTACCTCAGAGTTGTCTTAATTTGTATTTCTCTAATCAATAGTGATTTAGACCATTTTTATATGACTAGAAATGACTTTAATTTCATCATCTAAAAATTGTCTATTCATATCCTTTGGCCATTTATCAATTGGGGAATGGCTTATATTCTTACAAATTTGTTCTCTATGTATTTTAGAAATGAGGCCTTCATCAGAAACACTGTATGTAATTTTTTTTCTCAGCTTTCTGCTTTCCTTCTAATTTTGATTGCATTGGTTTTGTTTGTCAAAATTATCCATTTTGTATTTCATAATGTATTCTAGTTCTTCTTTGGCCATAAATTACTTCCTTCTCCACAGATCTGAGAGGTAAACTATCATTTGTTCTCTTAATTTGCTTATAGTATCACTTTTATGTTTAAATCAAGAACTCATTTTGACCTTATCTTGGTATAGGGTGTTAGATCCAACCTATTTATTATCACCATTATTAAGTGTTCCTTGTCAGGAACATTTCTGCCTTCTTGTTTCTCCCCTTCCTCTCTAGGAGGGTGGCATTATAATTCAGTGGAGAGTCTCAGGACTTCAAATCCTGTGTTTGAATTTGAAAACCTGGCTTTACTACTTACGATCCATATAACTTTAGAAAAGATACAGCTTCTCTGGGCCCCAACTACATCATCTGCAAAATGAGCATGCAAGCTAAGTAACCCCTGTAGTCCTTTCTGTGTATCAGTCCTCTTGTATTTTCTTTCTTGCGTTCTTCTCTTTCCCTTAGTTTCTTCATGTGTAAAGTGACTAGCCCTCTCAAACTGGAAACTAGCAGGTCTGTCACCTAACTCTCAAGCTCTAAATCTGTAGCATTCTCCAGTACCTAGCATGGGCTACATAGTAGGTACATAATAAATGCTTTTTAAAATTCGAAGAAATATTTAAATAGCTCATGAAATCAGCCCCCGATGATCCTCAGGAAAAAATCAAAAGGGTTTTATAGAATCCACTCATCAAATCCAAGCCAAAGAGTCAAGGAATTTTGATATTCTGCCAAAGGATAGTGTGATTGTCCTTAGGACAGTACCTGTTGCAGACTATCCATAGCTACCATATTACTGTTCATTTTACAGATAAAGAAACTAAGGGAAAGAGATCCTTTGGTTACCCTTCATCTGGTTTAGCCACTGGGGTGTGGCCTCTGTGTGTGCTATAGCTTCTAGAGCCACAGGGGAGAGTTAGGTGGATCAAGTGGGCACCAAAGATGCAAAGGAGCCTTGGAAAGGGCTCAGTAGGCTTGTAAAGGGCTTGGCAGCCTTCACACAAGAGGTACTAGTCTTCCTTGGACCCATCCTATACTTCACTTTTCTAGATGAGAATGTATCATCTTATAATATACTATAATATATAATAAAATACATATAATATAGTATATAATAGATATAATATAATATATACTATATTATGCTATAATATACTATATAATATACTACTCAGCTCCAGAAGCTAGATACTTGTTACTGCTTTTGTAAACCACATCAACTTTTGCTCTAACCTCCCAAGGAATGATGAAGGCAAAGATCTGGAAGCTGAGTTCTCAGGGACTCCCATTTTGAAGACACAAAGAGTTAATTCACTTATGAATGGGTGCAGACACCTGTTGTTGGTCTCACCTTACTTCTCAGCTTCCTTTGGGTCTCCTTGGCTTGAGAGCAGGTGCACACAGCCACCTATAACTACCACTTTATTGTGGGGACAGATTCTGTTGGGTTTTTTTCCCAAAAGGAAGTAATGCTATCGGAATCCTCCCAAAGAGGAACAGCATGAGGGAGATGAATGGCCTGGCTTGGGCTAAATTGACATCACTGACTCCCGCTTCTCCCCATCCCCATCTCAGTCTTTCATATTTCCTAGGAGTCTATTGTGATTCCCCCATGTGTTCTGAGCCTTCGGTTGCTGGATAGGTGATTAGATACCCTCTATTATAAGTAACTATAGTGTGGATTATGTCTGTGATCTGAAATCTCTTCCCTACTCTAGATGAGACTTCCTTGTAGTCCTGTCTAGTGAACCAACATCAACCAGGTAAAAGTACATTCTCAGAGAGATGGTGAGCCTGCTGGTTTCTAGGGACTGAGGAGCAGTGCATGGGGACCCAGGCTTGAATAAGAGAACCAGGAGAAGAGATGGCAAAAAAGCACTGACCACCAGGCTGAAGTCCTGACTAGGGGGCTGGGGAAGAAGAAGAAGGAATGGCCAAGCACTAGGCTGACATTCAAGCCAGGGAGCTGATAATGGGGAGAACTAAAGCAAAAGCAAGAAGTCCAGGACCTGCCAGGAGGTAGCAGAGGGGATAGCTGCAGGAAGTGGGCAAGCATTAAGATGACTTGGAATAGTCAGGTGAGAGCTCTCTAAGGCTTTCCTATGCTTTAGGTGAAGGGAGGCTGTTGCTGCCTCACTTCTTAAAGGCTTCTTAAAAGAACAAAGGTGTCAGAGCTCACTGGGGTAACTGTTGCCTTCCTTATATCTCCCCAGCACCTTTAACAAAGTCTGCCTTACCTTTGTGGCTTCAGTCTTATACAGTTAGCCACTGAAATGGGCTGGGAATGGGGAGAGAGACTATGACTGCTCCAGGCTTCTCTGATGATCTTTGAAAGCAACCTTTCATTCATTCAACAATTATTGATTACAATGTTTGTTACTGGTGGTGGTGGTGGTG
>JAJPUD010000210.1:226858-276606 GCA_023553655.1 Myrmecobius fasciatus | reverse complement strand
AACTAGCAGGTCTGTCACCTAACTCTCAAGCTCTAAATCTGTAGCATTCTCCAGTACCTAGCATGGGCTACATAGTAGGTACATAATAAATGCTTTTTAAAATTCGAAGAAATATTTAAATAGCTCATGAAATCAGCCCCCGGATGATCCTCAGGAAAAAATCAAAAGGGTTTTATAGAATCCACTCATCAAATCCAAGCCAAAGAGTCAAGGAATTTTGATATTCTGCCAAAGGATAGTGTGATTGTCCTTAGGACAGTACCTGTTGCAGACTATCCATAGCTACCATATTACTGTTCATTTTACAGATAAAGAAACTAAGGGAAAGAGATCCTTTGGTTACCCTTCATCTGGTTTAGCCACTGGGGTGTGGCCTCTGTGTGTGCTATAGCTTCTAGAGCCACAGGGGAGAGTTAGGTGGATCAAGTGGGCACCAAAGATGCAAAGGAGCCTTGGAAAGGGCTCAGTAGGCTTGTAAAGGGCTTGGCAGCCTTCACACAAGAGGTACTAGTCTTCCTTGGACCCATCCTATACTTCACTTTTCTAGATGAGAATGTATCATCTTATAATATACTATAATATATAATAAAATACATATAATATAGTATATAATAGATATAATATAATATATACTATATTATGCTATAATATACTATATAATATACTACTCAGCTCCAGAAGCTAGATACTTGTTACTGCTTTTGTAAACCACATCAACTTTTGCTCTAACCTCCCAAGGAATGATGAAGGCAAAGATCTGGAAGCTGAGTTCTCAGGGACTCCCATTTTGAAGACACAAAGAGTTAATTCACTTATGAATGGGTACAGACACCTGTTGTTGGTCTCACCTTACTTCTCAGCTTCCTTTGGGTCTCCTTGGCTTGAGAGCAGGTGCACACAGCCACCTATAACTACCACTTTATTGTGGGGACAGATTCTGTTGGGTTTTTTTCCCAAAAGGAAGTAATGCTATCGGAATCCTCCCAAAGAGGAACAGCATGAGGGAGATGAATGGCCTGGCTTGGGCTAAATTGACATCACTGACTCCCGCTTCTCCCCATCCCCATCTCAGTCTTTCATATTTCCTAGGAGTCTATTGTGATTCCCCCATGTGTTCTGAGCCTTCGGTTGCTGGATAGGTGATTAGATACCCTCTATTATAAGTAACTATAGTGTGGATTATGTCTGTGATCTGAAATCTCTTCCCTACTCTAGATGAGACTTCCTTGTAGTCCTGTCTAGTGAACCAACATCAACCAGGTAAAAGTACATTCTCAAAGAGATGGTGAGCCTGCTGGTTTCTAGGGACTGAGGAGCAGTGCATGGGGACCCAGGCTTGAATAAGAGAACCAGGAGAAGAGATGGCAAAAAAGCACTGACCACCAGGCTGAAGTCCTGACTAGGGGGGCTGGGGAAGAAGAAGAAGGAATGGCCAAGCACTAGGCTGACATTCAAGCCAGGGAGCTGATAATGGGGAGAACTAAAGCAAAAGCAAGAAGTCCAGGACCTGCCAGGAGGTAGCAGAGGGGATAGCTGCAGGAAGTGGGCAAGCATTAAGATGACTTGGAATAGTCAGGTGAGAGCTCTCTAAGGCTTTCCTATGCTTTAGGTGAAGGGAGGCTGTTGCTGCCTCACTTCTTAAAGGCTTCTTAAAAGAACAAAGGTGTCAGAGCTCACTGGGGTAACTGTTGCCTTCCTTATATCTCCCCAGCACCTTTAACAAAGTCTGCCTTACCTTTGTGGCTTCAGTCTTATACAGTTAGGCACTGAAATGGGCTGGGAATGGGGAGAGAGACTATGACTGCTCCAGGCTTCTCTGATGATCTTTGAAAGCAACCTTTCATTCATTCAACAATTATTGATTACAATGTTTGTTACTGGTGGTGGTGGTGGTGATGGTCAGCCAAGCAAATTGTTTATCTTCCTAACAGATTATTGGTTGTCTCATCGCAAGGTAAAACATGAAAAAGGTCAAGCACAGGCCAAATATCAAACCAGGCAGTATCTGAATTTGTAGCTTCCCTTTCAGCACTGACTAGGGACAGCTCCTGGTTTTGCCTTCTTTCTCATTTGATGTGTCTTTGGGGCTCAGGAGCTTACCACAGCAGCAAAAAAAAAAAAAATAAAAAAAAAAATAAAAGCTTCAGGTGACTCATTCACTTAAAAATATATATCTGTGCCCACAAAGGATGAAAAGGCTATTTGCGATTTTATCATCAGAACTTCGCATTTGAAAAAGCCTCCCATCCATCTTGTGCTGTCTTCCCTTTTAGAGGTTTTGGCCATGGGGGCGTAAGGAAAATGTCAGGTTCTCTTCCTCAGAGAAAAATATTTGTAAGGGAGGAAATGAGTGAAGACTGGGAAGGTGATGAGAAAGAGAGATGCCATGTAACTATGTGCTTAATTGAATTAGTCCCTGCTTTGTTAGGTAAGGCAGAAATTATTTGAATAAATAATAAATTTCATAAAGATGAAATGAATGGGATTAGTCATAATCAAAAGAAAGGGAAGACTCCATTTTAAATCAGGGGAGAGGGAGGACAAAAAGAAAGAGACACAGAGAAAAACAACAGAATACAGAGTGATAGAGGAAACAAAGAGAAAGAAAAAATTAGAGTTAGAAACATAAAGGAGAGGAAAACAGGGACACAAAGACAAAGAAAGAGAGAAAAGAGGAAACAGACGAAGATACAGAGAGAAAATAGAGGGGGAACAGAGATGAACAGAGAGACAGAGACAGAGAAAGATCTGAGAGACCAAGAGAAAACAAAGGGGAAACAGAGACAAAGAAATAAAGATAGAGATAGAAACAGAAAGGAGAGAAGCAGACACAGAGACAGAGAAACAGAGACAAAAAGAGAGACACTGATACAGAGAGACAGAGAGAGGTCTGTTGTAGTTTGGAAAAGATTCAGAATGCTCATTTGCCAAAGGCAAACATGGACTTTAAGAAATGTGATTCCCACTCATGAGCTGGAAAAGCATATTGGTCATGTATGCAATGGTTAAATGCTGTAACTGTTAAGCTCTTGCAAATTCTGACCACTCACAGTGAAGAAGACCACTTTGTGAAGTTTTGTTTAAAGCAAAATTCATCTCTGGCTAGAATGTGAGGTGGGAGACATGCATCACTGATCTGGAGAACATGAGAAAAATAGTGATCAGAGCCCAGAATACCATTATCTAGGGATGCATATTTCCTAAGGAATTGGAAACTTGACCCTTTCAGAGCAGATCAGTATCTTCTAGTAAAATTAGGCCATCTTGCACTTGATAAACACAGTGGCCAATGTTTCCATTCATGCCTATTTCATGGAAAAAATAGATTTTCTGGCAGGATGAAATAATGAAAATACTTCAAGGAATGAATTAAATATTTTTTGAAATTGCTAAGGCATAGATCCAGAATTACAAATAAATGCTATTCCATATTTAGAAATATTTCTCAAATAAACAACCTTTTCCTCCAAACTAGAAACTTATCTCAAGATTACTAGTATTAACAGATCATATTTTAGAGGACTTGACCATGATCTGTATCTTTTGAAACAAGGGCAAAAAAAGACCTTGTGCTCTTCCTCGTTCTAGGTCCTGAAAATAATGCCTTGCACATAATTGGTGCTTATTGAATTAATCAATGAACATTTATTAAGCATCTATGAGCCAGGCAATATGTTGGGGATACAAAGAGAAAACAGGAATATTCCTTTAATGAGGTAGATGAAAAGGATCAAGATTACCTTTATGGTAGGAGGTAGGGGAATGGACAACCGTTCTTGAATTGAACTGAATTAAATTGATGGGAGGTCATAAATTACAGAAAGCCTTCTCTCTAATAAATAAGGATGATAGTGTGGTCACTGACACTGCATTTCTAAGTCACTTTTTGAGCCTCATATTATTCTCCAGCATTGGTTTATATGTCTGAAAATAGCACTTTGTATGAGCAGGGGAGTGTTTCAGGGAGGGATGAGGAGATAGCACAGGCATTAGGATTTGTAATTGCCTCAAGGGCCTCTTTTTCTTTTTCTTTTTGGACCCCCAGTGCCTTATATATAGCATAGTAGGCATTATCTAATGAACTGAAATAAATTATGCTAGGCATATGAGCCAATAGTGAAAGGAATACCACACATAGAAAGTTATGAAGTTTTTAAGTTTGGGTTTGGGGAAGTATAGGGTTGTGTTGTTGTTGTTGTTGTTGTTTTAATCCCTATTTGTTTGGAATAAAGACTTGTCATTGATTCATTCATTCAAGCAAATATTTTTTAATATTTCCCACTGGGCTAAACAATGTCAGGGATACAAAGACAAAGATAGGATATGGTCCTGACCTCAAGAATTCAGCTCAGTAAAAGGAAAAAAAAAATTAACAATTAGAGCTGTCCAAAATTGGGACGTACATCTTTGGAAACAGAGTTACCCTCAAGAGTGGAGACTAAATAATCATATCCCACATTTCTGGGGTCATTAAGGCTTATAAAGCACTTTCCCCACAAACATTTCTGCAATGTTTGCATTAGTGAATGGCATTAGTGAAGATACAGAAAAACTGTGTATACAGACAGAATTAAAAATCGAGTCTTTTAATTCTGAGAACAGCACTCTTTTCTTTTTTAAATACATTTCAAAGAATTACTGCTAATAAAAACTTTCCAACAAATACCCAAACAACTTCCTCTTTGATGTGCATTCTCCAAGCTAGTTGTTACTAGCTTTTAACTTCGACAGTTTGGTACTAACATAGACTGTTGTATTTGACTAGTTTTCTTGCCTCTTTAGCTTAACTTTATTTACACTGTTGTATTCACTATGTATGTTTTTCTTTTGAATTGAACAGAACTCCTTGAACTGTTATTCTAATCCACATTTAGAGGTGTTGTAGCCAGGATTCAGGTAGGGCTTTGATGACAGTATAATTTTTAGGGTCACTTAAAATCTCCTTGTCATATTTTCAGTCTGACTGTTATACCAGAAGAGAAATAACTTCTTATATAGGCAGAACTTATATTTTTATATATGCCAGAACTTCTTAGAAGGAATACAAGGAATAAGTGAAGTAAAAAGCTAGTGTTTGTTTAAGTGTTTGCTATTTGACCCACATGGATGTAGACATATAATACTTAACCTAGGGGAATCCAGACAAGAAAATTAGTTGGGGAATTAGTGAGTTTGGAGACTTATTTTCAAAAAATAAGTCTGTGACTTGCTCACTTTGTGATCACAGCAGAATTATGGGGTTAATCTCAAAGATCAAAGAATAAACATCTTTATTATGGATTGTTCCCTATGGCTTAAACATACTGGTCAATTCCAGCCGCAGAGAAACACTAGGGAATTTCTTGGCCCTTGCTTCAACTATACTTGCTTCTTGCCACCTTGTATTTCCCAGGTGTGCTAAGACAATAACTATAATGTGAAGCAGAATGTAGCAAGTTTTATAAGAGAGATTTTGCTAAAAATTTTATAGGGGTTCTAAAGAAGGAAGGATAAAATTTAGATAAGGAAAAATAGAAAAAGATTCATAAAGGAGATAAAACTTGATCTGGGCTTTGGAGAATATGTAGAATTTTAAGGGGTATAGATGAGGGCAGGGCACAGAGCAGAGAGAGCAGTATCAGCAAAGGCACAGAGAAAAATTTTTGGAGAGACCAGCAAGTGGTTCAGTTTGACTCAGGCTTATAGTACTTTTAACATGAGCAACTAGGGGAAGCAGTGAATAGAGTACCAGACCTGGAATCAGAAAGATCCGAGTTCAAATGTGACCTCAGGCACTTACTAGTAGTGCTACCGTGGGCAAATCATTTAACCCCCGTTTGCCTCAATTCCTCATCTGTAAAATGGGGATATCCTGGAGAAGAAAATGTCAAGCCAGTCAAGTAGTTTTTCTAAGAAGTAAATGGACAATAATAATAAATGAACAAGTAAATAGCATCATGTAGAGGTGGATATGATTGAGAAACAACAAAATGTTTTAACATATTTTGGTCTAAAACATATACCATAATAAATTCAAAATATTTAAATATTAAAGATCATTACATGAAAACAAATTAACAGAGAAGTAAATCTTCTACATTTTACAGCTATAGGTAGGGGATAAAAGCAATCATAAAGGAAAAATAGATACTTTTTATCACTTCAAATTTAAAATTTTTGCATTAACAAAATTTATGCAAATGAAAGGAAAATGATCAACTGGGAGAAAATCTTTATATAAAATATTTCTGATAGCAGTCTGATACTAAGATTATATAGGTAACTAATGAAAATATATCAGATCAAAAGCCATTCTCCAAAAATGGAGTGGTCAAAAGGTATGTTTTTTCAAAATAAAAATGGAAAATTATTAATAACCATATGAAAAACAATCATGTAAAAATCAAAATAATCAAAGTTTCTTTTATCTAGCACCTAGCAAAATTGGCAAATATGATAAAAGATGAGAATAGCCAATGCTGGAGTGTTTGTGGAAAGAGCACATTAATGCATTGTTGGCAGAGCTGTGAGTTGGTTCACCTTTCTGGAAAGTAATATTGAATTATGATCAGAATGTATTTAAAAGATTCATGTCCCTTGACCCAGAGATTCTACTTCTCGGTAGATATTCAAAGGAGGTCAATGATAAAAAAGATAGGTTACATATACACAAGATTATTTATAGCAATACCTTTTGGAGTAGCAAAGAATTGAAAACAAAGTAGATGATGTATAAAATAATTGACTATGGTGAGTACAGAGAAGCATGAGAAGATATATTAACTGATGCCAAATGAAATAAGTAGAACAGGAAAACAATATGTACAATGACTACACAAAAAAATGAAAAGAACAACAATAGCAAAGTCATCAAAACTATATCCTATGAAATTAAAACAAATGAGGTTGTCCTCCTAGAAGAGAAATAAGAATAAATGGCTTCATCTTCTTTATGGATAATTTTTTTTTCCAGTATCAGAAATATTTATTTCACTTTTAATATAATTGAAGTTAATAAGTACCACACAGCATAGTTCACAGTAATATTGGAGGCCTATCCATTTCAGGATTTTGGGTCCCCCACTAGTGACTAAAGAAGATAAGAAACAGAGGACAGAAGAGAAAGGGAAAAGAAGAGGAAAAGAAGATAGAGTTGAGCAAAACAAAGACAGTATTTTGTGGAGAATGTGAAACTTGATAGAATATCCCAAAAGAGAACAGCCTGAAAATGAGATAGGGCCCTCAGGCTAACGGAGAGGGAAGTTTGTAGTTTATGAAGGGTATAGATGCCCCCCCCAATACCATGGCTTCCCCCCACAGTTAGAGATCGTGTAAAGTGGGTGTGTAGTAGCACATTTTTTAAAAAATGAGGAAGCAACAGCAGCTATGCTCTTTTTGAAACACAGTAAAGAGGATGGTCATGTCCACATTGTCCACACAAGAGTCAAACTTCTGATCATCTGGATAAAGAGATGGGGATTTTAAAAAATATTTATATTTTGTTTATTTATTGGATGTGCAACATTGAATTAAATGTCTGTGTCCTGGTTATATTAGTTTTAAAGATCCTTCCCCCTCTTTAAAAAATTATTATGTAGGGATAACTCTTTGAAAAGGATTGAGAAGAGAGATATAATATATGATTAAAAATATATCAATAAAAATTATTTAAAATGTTTTTTAAATAGTTTAAACCTGTGGTTTTATTTCTATGTGGTGCTTCTTACGGGTGTAAACTCTATCCCACTGCCCATTAGATGAGGAAATTCTCTCTATCAATGCAGGTAATATTTCCTTTGTAACTTTTACAACTTCCATTCCAACCATCCTCTTCCTCATTCCTCTTACCTACCGCTGATTCTGTTCTGAGAACCATTCTGGGCTCTGATTGGTGAGATTTTGCCTTACCTTGCTTCCAGCTCCATCATTTGGAGCTCCATCTTCCTCTATCTTTGCCCCTTTCAGTTCTTCTTTATGTTGTTGTCTTCTCCCTGCCTCCCCCAGAATCTAAGCTCCTTGAGGTCTTAATTACTTGAATTTATAACTCTAGGGCTTAGCACAATGTTTGGTAGAGAGTAAACATTTAATAAATACATTACCTGTCTACCATATATGTCTGACTTTCTATCAGAGATGGGAAATCCCATGCCTACTTTTAGGAATCAGGAAATTTGGAAAGCCAGGATGAATAAAAGGTATTGTAGGGGTGAGAAAAATCTAGAGATAGTATAAGAGAAAATTGAGGGGTAAAGTAACTGGGGTTCATAATGAGGATGAGGAATAAATTGTGGAAATGTGATAATATGGTTACATGTTGTGCATGATTGAGATTATATAATCTATATCAAATTGCTTACTTTCTTAGGGAGGGGGGAGGTGAGAAAGGGAGAATGTTTAAAACTCAAAAAATTTTTTAAATGAATGTTTAAAATTGTTTTTATATATAGCTGGGGAAAATAAAATGCTATTTAATTTTTAAAAGAATAGATTGTTGAAGGAAAATAAAATGCTATAATGCTATGGAATAATAAAGGAATTTGAAAAATCTCAATTATAATTTGGAACACTTGTGTCTGATGGTAAAATCAAATGAGTATTTCTGTGTAGAGAACAGTCTAGACTATTGAATAATTAAATGGCTTTTTCTTGGTCACACTCCTAATATATGTAAGACATTGAACTTGAACCCAAATCTTTCCTACCCCCAAACCAATCTGCTATCTATTTGACCACAATGCCCACTTCTCTGATGTAGATATTACACATATCTGAAGATTAAGCAACTGAGGCTGGGAGGGTTTAATGATTTGCCTTTTATCACCTAGTTAAATGAGCCAGAAAAATTAAGACAACTCTGAAGTACCACTTCGAACCTCTCAGATTGATTAAGATAAAAGGGAAAGATAATGATGAATGTTGGAGGGAATGTGGGAAAACTTGGACATTAATACATTGTTGACAGAGTTGTGAAATGATCCAACCATTGTGGAGAGCAATTTGGAACTATGCCCAAAGGGCTATCAAAGGGTACATGCTCTGATCAAGCAGTGTTTCTACTGAGTCTATATTCCAAAAAGATCATAAAAAAGGGTAAAGAACCCACATGTGCAAAAATGTTTGTAGCAGCCCTTTTTATAATGGCAAGGAATTGAAAATTGAGTCAATGCCCATCAATTGGGGAATGGTTAAAAAGTTATGGTATATGAATATAATAGAATGTTATTGTTTTATAAAAAATGATGAACAGGCTGATTTCAGAAATGTCTGGAAAGACTTGCATGAACCGATGCTAAGTGAAGTGAGCAGCATCAAGAGAACATTGTACACAATAACAAGATTTTGTGATGATCAACTGTGATGGACTTAACTCTTCTCAACAGGAGATAATTCAAGGCAATTCCAATAGACTTGAGATGGAAAATGCTAATCACACCTAGAGAGAGAACTATGGAGACTGAATGTATATTGAAGCATAGTATTTTCATATGTTTACTTGATTTTTTTTCCTTTCTCATATTTTTATCCCTTGTGATTTGATTTTTAATTTTTTTTTGTTCAGAATGATGAATATTGACCTATGTTTAGAAAAACTGCGTGTTTACCTATGTCAGATTGCTTGTTGTCTTAGAGAGGAGGAAAAGGGGAAAATTTGGAACACAAGGTTTTGTGAAGGTGAATGTTGAAAACTATTTTTGCATTATTTGGAAAAATAAAAGAACATTTAAAAAATGAGCTAGAAGCAGAATTCACTTGATTTTTTAATGCTCTTTCTATATCACTGTACTGACTATAACTGGATAGCTAAACACTTAGTTAGAGATTATCTTGTCCAATTTCATTTTACAAGGAGGAAACTGAGGCCCAACAGAGATTCAGTGATTTGCCTAAAGTCACCCAAGTGGTAAATAAGAGTCAGGGATTCAAACTTAGATCCTTTCACTCCACATCTGGAACTTTCCCCTCTACAACATGCTTTTTCCTTTTTTGTTCTTTCTCCTTCCTAACTGTAGGCACCAAACCCTGTGTATTTGTTTTCTAGGCTCCATAGACTTCTTTTGGCTCTTGATTTATTGAAGATCATTTTCTGAGGTTCCAATATTTATTTCACTTATTCTTTCTAGGCTCTTAGGTGTAACTCCTCCTAAGCTACAAATTCATTATATTGTTCTCAATTGCGAATATTATATTTGAAGCTCAACAACTGTTCTTAAGACTATGTGGCTGCTCATTACTTTCTCAACAAAAGTCTTTTGGGGAGGAACATTCTGATGATTTATAGGTTTGCTCAGATTGTTGGAAAGCATGAGCAACTCTGACTTTCGAAAAGTTTCCCCCCCTCAAACTTGTTGGGGCAGGGGGGAGAAGGAAAGAGAGAAAGAGAGGGAGAGAGAGGGACAGAGACAGAGACAGAGAGGAATTTCCTGAATAATTTGCATCCTTGCTCTCCTGAAGAAAAGTTTACAAAGAGGAGAAAGAGCTCTGTACTTTTCTTTCTTTAAATTCCAACTAAAATCCCATCTTTTACTGGAAACCTTCCCTAATCCCTTAATTCTGTTGTCTACTTGCTATGTTAATTTTTCCTGTTTATCCTAAATATAATAACTTGCTTAGTTTACATGTTATCTTCTCCATTAGATTGTAAGATTCTTGAGGGTAGGGACTGTCTTTTGCTTCTTTTTGAATCCCTTGCATTTAGCACATTACTTGGCACACAGTAGGTCCTTAAATGAATGTTTATTGATTGATTGCTGAAGTGGTCATGAGGAAAGCACTTTGAAAACTATAAAGTTCTATATGTTATATTTGGGAGAAGAAATTTAGACAGGTAAATAATTCTTCGCTCCTCCTTACTTTCTGAAGTTTTCACTTGTCTTACACTATGATTGGAAGTAATTGGAAGCAATTTTATATATGGTGGGCTACTCCCGATTACATTTCTGGGGTTCTACTTCTGATGTTTACTAACCATGTGACTATGGGCAAGCCACAGTCCATATCCTCTCTGAACTTCAGCTTTCTCATCTGGAAAATGGGGCAGTAATATAGTATATACCTAATGGCATTGTTGAGAGTCCCAAATAGCACAATGTTTATAAAGTGTCACTTCTTGCTATTTCATTCTCATTCAGACAGAATGTGTGTTCAATTGACTATGCCCATGGCTATCTCTCTTTTTTGGAAGCTTTTCACTTGTGAAAAGTCAACACTAAAGCAGATAGTTTTAAAATTGGAGTTACTTAGCACTTTGGAAGGTGGGAGTGTAAGTTTGATTTTAACTGTTAAGAGCACTAATTAGGTACTTGGTTACCAATAGGTGAGGTTTCTTGTAAGTTTGTTTAAAATTAAAAAGTGAAGCTATTACAGATGGTTTCAGTACCCATTTCAAAAGTCAAAAAAAATTATGCATTTTAGTTAAGCAGCAGAGCACTTTCTAGGGTGGGGTAACTGGGGCTTTGTTTCAGGGTATATTAACAGCTCTTCTATTTTTACAGGTATAATTTTTTAAAAAAGCAAAACTAGGCTTTGTACTTAGGTAGCAAGAAGAAATTTGTTAAAATAGGAAAATACCAGATGACTACGTTCTCCCCTTCTGTCCCCAACACTCCAGGCATACTCCAGATCAACCTTACTGGTCCTTTCTTACCTTGTTCCTATCCCAGTTAGAGCCTTGCTGGTGTCTTGTGGTGTTTTCCTGCCACAGTGTCCTAAGGATTCAAGTATGGGTGTCTCTATGGGGTATGTCTGCCAGGAATCCAAAGCTGATGGACACACATCCAATATTATCAAGTTACCGATGCAGAATTTGTGTGTGTGTGTGTGTGTGTGTGTGTGTGTGTGTGTGTGTGTGTATGAACATCAGGAATTATCAGAATATATCAGAAGGCTAATTTGCTTGGATCTTATAGTGTACAAAAAGGAGATGTGTATATTGAGACTAGAAAAGTTGACTCAGGCCACATTGTGAAGGGTATTTAATGTCAAACAGAAGGATTTATATTCACTCTTTCAATTTACAGGGAGTTAGTAGAATTTATTGAATAGGAGCAAGGGGGTGACAAGGAGAGAAATGCCCTTTAGGAAAATCGTCTTGATAGTTGGATAGAATGTTTTAATGTGGATAGAGAGGCAGAGGGTCCAATTAGAAGACTATTACAATAGTCCTGGTGAAAGATGAGGGTGTGAACTAGCTTCGCCAATAGGAAGATGACGCTTTGGATAAAGAAAGTAAAGGATTGGAAAACTTTTGATTTAGAGGCTGAACAAGAAGTCTAGGATCACATCAAAGTTTTGAACCCGAATTACTGAAAGAATAATGGTATCCGAGAAGGTCAAGAAAGAGGAGTAGGTTTGGAGGAATAGAGATACTCCATCAATGTGGCATTGCACCAGTCCCTGGGTTCCTTGGTTCTTGGAGTGGCTGCTAAGAGCTACTCCTATCCTTCCTCCATTTCCCCCTCCCTCTTCCTCCTCTTGGAGCAGCTAGGTGGTACAGTGGATAGAGTGCTCAATCTTGAGTTAAGAAGACTCATCTTCCTAAGTTCAAATCTGGCCTTAGACTTAACTGGCTTTGTGACCCTGGGCCCAGGTCAGGCTCTTCTCCTGTGGCCAGGAATCCCCTGCTCCTATCTGGGGGTGTAAGCAGGCTACAGAGGTCAGAGGAAAATCTACTAGACATTTGCTTTCCCTTTTGAATCTCTTGGCCACTTTGTTTTCCCTGGCTCAGCCTGTAGTACATAGCAATAGAGCTCTGATTGATATGAGCAAGGAAAGCCAAAAAAAAAAAATAAATTTAAAATTTTAGAAGAATGCAGGTCTGGTTACAAGTTCTTAAACTTCCCTACCATCCAGTCTTTCATGGCAAAGTATGGGAGAGTATGGTCCAGTTGGAAAGATAGTTTTTTTTTTAAAGATAAGATTGTTCTTTATTTGAAGAGAAGGGAAGAGGTTTAATGAAAAAAACTCATTTTGATATTTGTGTTTTTAAGTAGAGTTTAGTTAATTAAAAATAAATTTGTGTTGATTTCTTAATTTTGTTTGATGAATAAAAGTATTCTTTGTGATTGAGTATTCAATAAATATTTTCCTTTAAAAAATTCCTAGGCTGTATATACTAATGAAATAGGCTATGATGGCCTACGGCTTGAGTTTTATCCCTATGGTCTTCCTGCTTCTCAAATGAATTTATCTTTTTTTTTTTTTTTTTTCTGAGGCAATTGGGGTTAAGTGACTTGCCCAGGGACACACAGCCAGGAAGTGCTAAGTATCTAAGGTCAAATTTGAACTCAGGTCCTCCTGACTTCAGGGCTGGTGCTCTATCTATTATACCAATTAGCTACCTCTATTGATTCTTTTTTTACTCATTAGAATTTCTCCTAGTATTCCATTTTTTTTTGCCCTCCCAGAAAGTCATCCCATATAAAAACAATACTTTTAAAAGAAAGCAAAATAAAAAGGAAAAAAAGAGAAAAAAACAAACAAAACTGGTTGAGAAATTGAAAAAACATGAAAATATATGTGTTATACTACAACTATGGCCCTCTCCCTGGGTGTATATGGCTTTCTTCACTGAACAATTGGAACTGGTTTGAAACATCTCATTGTTGAAAGGAGCCATGTCCATCAGAATTGATCATCATATAGTCTTGTTGCTGTGTTTAATGATTTCCTGGTTCTGCTGATTTCACTCAGCATCAGTTCATGCAATCTCTCCAGGCCTCTCTGAAATCGTCCTGCTGGTCGTTTCTTACAGAACAATAATATTCCATAACATTCATATACCATAATTTATTCAGCCATTCTCCAATTGATGGGCATCCATTCAGTTTCCAGTTTCTAAAGATATTTTAAAGTATCAGAAGAACAAAATAAATAAAAACCCCCTAAATATCATACTCAGGAAAAAAAATCAAGAAAATTATGTAGCACCTCTCAATACAGACCATGGAGCATTTATCTAAAAAAAATTTACAGATCTCTCTCAGGAAAAAAACCACCTAAATTTGAAACTTGAAGGCATGTAGTTACTCAATTTAATAATTCAACAACACAAAGCAAATGTTGCAAACAACCAGCACTTTCAAATATTAACTGAAGCCAATTTGAATAATAGGATTATTCTGCCTTTAAGAGAAATCACTAGAGAAAATGAAAAAATATTTTGCAAAAAGCAGAGGATCTTAAGTTTAAACTTAAAATAATATCCTACAAATAATTGAGCACCAATAAAAAAAATTCCATAAAAGATAGACATCTGAGGCATTCTTATAAAGAATCCCAGAGGTAAGAAGATTAATGTGTAAACATCCCAAAAAAGGAGAAGGCCAAGGAAGGTAAAAAAGCATCATTATGAAGATTAATGAAATTAATTTTCTCATGTTTGAAGGATATTGCTTTTTTTAAAAAGAAAAATATTGATTTATGGGCTAATTGGGGAAAGGAAGGAATCATCAAGGGATAAAGAAGAACTAAAGGTTAAAGATTTAAGGGAAAATTAAATAATCAAGATATGGAAATAAAGAAGAGTTGAATTAATGCATTCAATTAATAACATGGGAGAGGGATCTATATTCCATGATTCCCACAAATGTCATTATCCTTGGTGAAAAGCAATAACAGTGAGAAATTGCATGAATGAGGAAGGGAAATAAAGGAAAAATGGAGGGCAACAGAATTTAAGCTCTTTGAGAGTAAGGACTATTTCATTTTTCTTTTTTGTATCTTACCTATCACAGGACCAGCTGTATGTTATGTGCTTAATAAATGCTTGTTGATTGACTGATTGAATAGATGATGTATGCTCCTAAGAAGTTGATTGTGAATGATGAAGAAATAATAATTTTTATCTTCTTTCAACAAAACAGGGGAAGGAGGATTATGGAGAAAAAGAACAAAAGCAATGGAAGGAAAGCACATCACTTGCATTAAGTGTGTGATGTTTATATTTATGTCACAGGTTAGAAACTGTTGCTTAAATTGTGCAGGCTGATTTCCCTGCTGGAGAAGGAGAAGGGACTCAGATATACCTGGAAAATAAAGTGTTTGTAAATTAGAGAACAGAACTCACAGTTTTCTAATTGGAAATACAATGGGAGTTTAAAAGCAGTTTGAGCTCCGTTCTGAAGGGAAGGGATCTTGATGCTTTGATGAGGAAGAAGTAGTAGCTTGTCTTCTACAGGATGATATAGTAGAGCCACAAAAACAGTAATCATTGCTTAGGGTTACTGAAGCATCTATTTGTTGACCTGATAATAATTACAGGGATACCTGTTGTCTTCCTGGAACATATATCTAAAACATAGCAAAGAACCTTTCAAACCTATTAAAATAGAAGGCAGTTAGTTATCCACTTCTAGTGGTTCATATGGAGAACACATGACAGACATTTAAAATACACCACCAATAATTATGAAGTATTTATTAAGCAATAGGCTGATGACAATGGGGCACATGTTGAAATTTCTTCCTTTTTGCCCACTGAAGGCAAGGGATGCAGAAGAGAAAAATTACTTGGTGAACTGAGAAGAGTCTGATAAGAAAGTGGTGTTTGAAAATGGAATTTAGATTTCTAAAAAATGGATTAAAATATTGGGGATGACAGATTTCTGGCTACAGATGAATTATATCTAACAGACTGCTAAGAATGTATTTGCTAGCTGTCTTTCAAGTCTAACCCAAAGGGCTTTAAACAAAAAAAAAAGATAAAGGAGGGAGAAAACTGCCGACATATTTCCCCAAGTAAAGTACATAAAAAACATATAAAATAGGCAAAGTAGCAGTTGAGATAACAAGAAGTTCACAGGAGATAAAATCTAAGAAATAAACTAGTACCTACACTAATAGGCTCAAATATCTATGCACAAAGGCTTAATGTTTAGACAAAAAACAAATAAAATTATATATATATATTTAAAAATAATAATAGCTTTTTATTTTTCAAAATACATGCTAAGATAGCTTTAAAATTCACTCTTGCAAAACCTTGTGTTCCAAATGATTCTCTGTCTCCCTACCTCCCCCCTCCTCTATAGTCAGCAAGTAATCCAATGTTGGTTAAATGTGTGCAATTCTTCTAAACATATTTCAATATTTATCATGCTGTACAGGAAAAATCAGATCAAAAGGGGAAAAATGAAGAAGAAAAAAAGCAAGCAAATAACAACAACAAAGGTGAAAATACCATGCTGTGATCCATATTCAGTCTCTATAGTCCTCTCTGGATGTGGATGGCTCTTTCCATCACAAGTCTATTGGAATTGCTTTGAGTCACATTGAAAAGAGCCACTTCCATCACAGTTGATCATCTCAAAATATTGTCACTGTGTACAATGATCTCCTGGTTCTGCTCATTTCATTTAGCATCAGTTCATGCAAGTCCCTCCAGGCCTCTCTGAAATCGTCCTGCTGGTTGTTTCTTACAGAGCAATAATATTCCATAACATTCATATACCATAATTTATTCAGCCATTCCCCAACTGATGGGCATTCATTCAGTTTCCAGCCACTACAAAGAGGGCTGCCACAAACATTTTTGCACATGTGAGTTTTTTTTCCCTTTTAAGAATTATACTTTCGAATGCACAGGGCCACTTATAACCTCCCAAATATCACTGAGACTTGGTAGGATGAAATCCATGTCTATACCATGGTTATGTGTAGGTATAGAAATCAGAGGGAGGAAACATAATGGGTCAAAATTAATGGAGTGAGAAACAGAAGTGATTGTTTTCACAATATTAGAATATATTACAAGTCCACCTGAAAAGAAACAGAAAATAGATGAAGAATTTGGGAAATGGGTCACAAGCCTGGCATAGAGGCATGTTATAGTAGTGGTGGAGATCTTCAATTGTCTAGACATCTACTCAATGCTCTCTTTGGCAAAAGCATAGCAGTGAATAACTTCCTGACTTGCCTTAGTGGTAATTTTATAACTCCTTCTAATGCTGAAAGAATGAACAGTCAGAAATTTTATTCTTGCTCCCAGGGAGGAAGTAATCAATAAGGTATAAATTGATAAAAAAAAAAAAACCTGGGGAGCAATGGTTTCTTATCCTAGAGTTTTTGATAAAAGAGAAAATCTGATCATATTTTGACACCCACTTTTTTTATTAAAGCTTTTTATTTTCAAAACATATGCATGGATGATTTTTCTTTTTTCCTTTTTATTTATTTTTAATTTTTTATTAAAGCTTTTTATTTTCAAAACATATGCATGGGTAATTCTTCGATATCAACTCTTGCAGAACCTTATGTTCCAATTTTCTAGCCCTTCTCCCACCTTTCCCTGAGATGGCAAATAGTACAATATATGTTAAACATGGTAGAAATATATGCTAGATCCAATATATATGCATATATATTTATATAATTGTCTTGCTACACAAGAAAAATCAAATCCAATCAGAAAAAAATGAGAAAGAAAATAAAATGCAAGCAAACAACCAGAAGAGTGGAAATGCTATATTGTGATCCACATTCAGTTCCCACAGTCCTCTCTCTGGGTGTAGATGACTCTCTTCATTACAGGATCATTGGAACTGGCATCAATCTTCTCATTGGTGAAGAGAGCCACGTCCATTGATCATCATATAGACTTATTGATCTCCTGGTTCTGCTCATTTCACTTAGCATCAGTTCATGCAGGTTTCTCCATGCCTCTCTGAAATCAGCATGGATAATTTTTCAGCACTGACCTTTACAAAAATTTGGGTTCCAAATTTTCCCCTCCTTCCCCCATCCCTTCCCCTAGATGGCAAATAATCCAATATATGTTAAATATGTTAAAATATATGTTAAATCCAATATATGTTTACATATTTATACAATTATCATGCTGCACAAGAAAAATCAGATCAAAAAGGAAAAAAATGAGAAAAAATGAAATGCAAGTTTTTGGTGATTTTTTTCTTATAGAACAATATTTCATAACATTCATATACCATAACTTATTCAGCCATTCTCCAACTGATGGGCATCCATTCAGTTTCCAGTTTCTTGCCACCACAAAAAGTGATACCCACTTTAGATTTTGAGAAAGCAGTTTTCAAAGGATTTGGAGGGAAGATTGAATTTCATGAACTAAAATGGGAAACCTGCTTAAGAGGTTTCAGGGTCTTTATTGGGGATAGATTTGATAACTGACCACAAAGAGAAAGCATTGCTACTTAATTTTTTATCTTGCTTTTGTTTTCTTTTCCAAGAAGAATGATCTATGCATGAGAAATGACAGAATTAAGATGGCTTAACCAAGGCACTGAACGTCCAAGATAAATAATAAAATAAGAGAATATTAAGCTGCCATTGATGAATTTAAGCCATCTGATCCTGATATATTATATCTTAAGGTCTTAAAAGAACTGGCAAATATGACTGACGAAGCACCATCAGTAATCATGGAAAACAGGAGAGCTACAAAATCGAAGAAGAGTAAATATTGCCCAAATTTTAAAAAAAGAAGAAGAAATTAAAATATGCAACCAGTATGCTTGACTTTGATTCCTAGAAAAAAAGTCTTGAATAGACCTTGAAAGAGATGATTGAATTATTATTCTATAAGAAACAATCAGCAGGTTGATTTCAGAAAGACCTGGAGAGACTTATATGAATTGATGCTTAAATGAAGTGAGTAGAACCAAGAAAATTCTGTATATAGTAACAATAAGATTGGATTTGGCTTTTTTCAACAAAGAGGTCATTCAGGCCAATTCCAATAGACTTGTGATGGAGATAGCTATCTGCACCCAGAGAGGATTATGGGGACTCAATGTGAATTACAATATGGTATTTTCACCTTTTTTTGTTGTTATTTGCTTGCTTTTTATTTTTCTCATTATTTTCCTTTTTTGATCTGATTTTTCTTGTGCAGCATGATATATTTGGAAATATGTATAGAAGAATTGCATATGTTTAACATATATTACTATTTAGGGAAAAGGGTAGGGGAAAGGAGAAAGAAAAATTTGGAATGCAAGGTTTTGCAAGGGTGACTATTGAAAATTATCTTTGCATGTATTTTGAAAACAAAAAGCTATTTTTTTTAAAAAGAGAGAAAGAGATGATTGACCAATATCTAGAAAGCAATGCCATGATTACAAAGAGCCAACCTGTTTTCATCAAAAATAGGTCATTTCAAAGTAGTATCATTTCCTTTATTGCCAGTATTACTAAACTACTTCATAAAGTGTTGCTCTGGATGTTTTAAATTTTGCAAAGCTTTTTTTTACAAAGCATTTCATACTTTTCTTGTAGAGACATTAAAAATATATAAGATGAAAATACAACTTAATAGTTACAGAACTGGCTAGATGGTTGAATTCAAGAGTAAAGTTGCTAATGGTTTAATATCAATGTGGAAAGAAGTTTACAGTAAAGTATCTCAGGGATTTGTGTGTAGCTTTATTCTGTTTAGCATTTTTATTAATGACTTGCATATAAAAATAAAGATTACAAAACAGATAAGGCAGCTGGAAGGGGAAGAGATAGAAGAGAGGGAAAAATTGGAACAAAAGGTTTTTCAAGGGTCGATGTTGAAAAATTATTTTTGAATATGTTTTGAAAATAAAAACTTCAATAAAATATTTTAAAAAATAAAATAACTATAGGCAAAAGTTCTAGATTCTCTCTCTTCCACCCTTCCCCACCCCATTGAAAAGGAACATGTGAAATTATGCAAAACATTTCTGTAAAAGTCATGTTGCAAAAGAAGACACAAATTCCTCCCCCCCAAAAAATCCTCAAGAAAAATAAAGTTAAAAAAAGTATGCTTCAATCTATATTCAGACACAATCAGTTCTTTCTCTAGGTATGGATAGTATTTTTCATCTTTAGTCTTTCAGACTAGTTTTTGATTATTGTAGTGCTGAGAATAGCAAAGTCATTCACAGCTGATCATCAAACACATTGTTATTACTTTGTACATAGTACATTTAATTTTGCATGAACTCATGGAGGACTTTTCAGGTTTTTCTGAGAGCATCTGGTTCCTCATTTCTTATAGAAAAATAATATTCATAATCAAATGCCATATTTTTTTCAGTCATGCCCCAATTGATGGGCATCTCCTCAATTTCCAATTCTTTGCCCTGAGAAAAGAGCAGCTATGAATATTTTTATACATTGATCCTTTTTTCTTTTTTTTTTTTAATCTCTTTTGGAATACCAAGTAGTAGTATTGTTAGGTCAAAGAGTATGCATGATTTTATAGCCCTTTGGGCATAAATCATATATTTTGATCATTTATCAATTGAGAAATGGCTCTTATTTTTTTTATAAATTTGTCTCATTTTCCTCTACATTTGAAAAATGAGACCTTCATCAGAGAAACCTGATGCAAAAATTTTAAATTATTTACTATAATCATTTATCCCAAAAGTGCAAAGGTTAAGATTTTTTGTTTTTCTTTTAATTTGACTTTGTATTCTGAAGTTAAGCATAAAATAGGCATTTTCAATCTATAGTTTTCAGGTATTCTCCCTCTTATTCTGTTTTATGTCCTTCCTTCTGTTTCTCTGCAATTTTTAAATTTAAGTTTTATTTTCTTTTCCAAGTATTCTCCCTCCTTTCACTCCTTTCCCATTCACTGTGAAGACAACAAATACAATACTCATTATGACATTTTCTTATTAACTATGTTTTCATAACCCCACTGCACCCCCAAAGGCAAGGAAAATAAAGGGGAAAATGTGTTCTAGTTTGCATTCTGAGATCATCTGGAGGCAAATAACATTTTATATAATGAATGATTTGGAGTTATGGTGGATCATTGCATTGATCACAGTAATTGTCTTTCACAATTTGTTATATTTACAATTTTGCTTTCACTGTGTAAATTGTTCTTTGAGTACTGCTCACTTCACTTTGCATCAGTTCATAAAAGACTTCCCAGGTTTTTTTCTGAAACCATCCCTTTCATCATTTCTTACAGCACAATGTTATTCTATTCTATTAATATATCATAATTTCTTCAACCATCCACAATTGATGGACATCCCCTCAGTTTCCAACTTTTTGCCATCACAAAAAGAGCTGCTAAAATATTTTTATACATATAACTTTTTTTTTTACTTTTTCTACTTGGGGCATAACTTGTAGGGCTATTGCTGGATCAGAAGATACACACAGTTTTATAACCGTTTCAAGATAGTTCTAAATTGTTCTCCAGAATGGTTAGACTAGTTTACAATTCCACCAATAATACATTAGTGTCCTTATTTTCCCACTCCCCTTTCAGTATTTGTCGTTTTCCTTTTCTGTCATCTTAGCCAATCTGATAGAGTAGTTTTATTTTGCTTTTTTATATTTATTTATGATTTGGAGCATTTTTTTCCTTCATTTGATTATTGATAGCTTTCATTTCTTCCTCTGAAAATTAACTGTTCATATCCTTTGACCATTTGCCAATTGGGGAAACCTTTGCATTCTTTTTTTTTTAAAGATGCTTCAGTGAATCCTTTCCCCCTATTCTTATCCCTCTTCATTTTCATCAGAAAAAAAGAAAAGTCCTTTGTAACAAATATGAATAATTAAGTAAAACAAATTCTCACATTAGCTGATTCCCAAAATGTATGTCTTATTCTTTACCTTGATACTATCACCTCTCTGTCAAGAGATGGGTAGCATGCTTAATCATTAGTCCTCTGGAATCATAATTGATCATTTTATTGATAAGAATTCTCATCTTTCAAAGTTATTATAATATCATTATTATGTACTATTTTTCTGATTTTGCTCACTTTACTCATATAAATCTTACCATATTTCTCTGAAACCATCCACTTCCTTATTTCTTATGTGCAATAATATTCCATTTCATTCATATATAATACTTTTTCCATTCCTTAGTAGAGGGATACCCCCATAATTTCCAATTCCTTGCCACTACAAAAAGATCTGTCATAAATATTTTTGACTAGATGGGTTCTTTTATCATTCTATTATATTTTGAGAGTATAGGCCTACTAGTGATATCATTTAGGTCAAAGAATATGTACAATTTAATGCCTTTTTAAGACATAATTCCAAACTTCTTTCTAGAATGGCTAGAACAACTTACAATTCATACAACAGTGTATTACTGTGCTCATTTTCCTACCAACATTTGTTCTTCTCCCTTTTTCTTTCCTTTTTGTTTTTGGTCCTACTTTCAGTCTAGCCCTCCCAGCCATCATCAGGGGGGTAATTCCTGTGAAGAAGGGACCAGTCATCCCCAGCACTGCTACTTACAGGATAGGCAAGTTGACCTAGCAGAGTAGTAAAGTACTCTGGGGGAGAGTGGGGAGACAGCATTTGCTAGGTAGGTTAATCACGACCATCTCCCCTGACCCTGATAGAGACAGTGCAGGACCCTGATTCCAAGAGCCTTGGAAGTGACAGTGCTGTTAGCTTCATGCTTTCTGTCATAATCCTGTGAAATGAACTCTAGGAAATGTAGCCTGTCAACTCCATTGAGTATCCAGAAAAGAAAGTTCATATCACCAAAGTTTTTGATATTGTCAAATGGTTTAACACCAGTCATTGATAAGATTTTATCACTGAAAATCGTATTAAATAGAAGGCATTACCACTGAGATACTGGTAAATAGTTAATAATCAGCATATTTTTAAGTATAATCTGAATTTTAAGATTTTTTCTCATTACTTTCTTAAGTGTAGATAATAAATAACACAATAAATCAAGGCCTGATCTATGCCATTTGCTTCCAAGATGCAAATGCTCACACTGAAAATTTTTAAATGAACTTTTCGGAAATAGTATAAGCTAGCTGCAGCACACCTTTGGGCTAATTGCCATCTGCATTACTGCTACATCCCAAGGACCATGAGTTCTTTCCATCTGAATTGCAGCCGAAATCCTCTATATATGTGATCTCCCCATAGAATGAGCCTCTTGAGAGCAGGGATTGTCTTTTCTATTTGTATCCCCAGTCCTTAGAACAGAGGTTTATCCAGTGTTTAATACTTTATTCATGCATCCATTCTTTGCCAATCAGATGGGTATGAGGTAGAACCTGCAGTTACATTTTTCTAGTTATTTCTGATTTGAAGCATTTTGTGTATATTTGTTGACATCTTCTATTTCTTCTTTGGAAACTGCCTTTTTATATTCTTTGAACATGTATCTGTTGTGGAAAAGTCTTCATTCTTATATATTTGAATCAATTCCTTAGATATCTTGAATATGAAATCTTTATCAGAGAAACTTGTTGCAAAGATTTTTCCTAATTACCAGTTTCTTCTCAAATGTTAATTCCACTGATTTTATTTTTGTCCATTGTATACTTCATGATCCTCTTTATTCTATATTTAGTCATGGTCTCTTCCTCTATCAGTACATGTGAAAGATAATTTGTTTTGGATATCACCACTTATATCTCAGTGATGTGTCCATTTGGTATTTATCTTTGTATATTGTATAAGGTACTAGAATATACCTAATTTCTTCCAAATTGCTTTCTAGTTAGTTTTTCCAGCAATTTGTCAAATAATGAGTTCTTACCTTAGTAACTATGGTTTCAGACTTATAAAATAGTATTCTACTTGCCTATGATGAACTTTATTTTTTAACAAGTACCAGATAGTTTTGATGTTTATTACTTTGTAGTAATAATGAGACTGATTAATAATAATTGAGATCTGGTGCTTGTTAGGCACCCTAACTTTTCAATTTTTCATTATTTCCTTTGAGATCTTGACCTTTTATTCCTTCTGATGATTTTATTATTAATGTTTTTACCTGCATAAAATAACCTTTTTGATAATTTTATTAGTATGGCACTGAATAATTAATTTAGCTAGCATTGTTATTTTTATTATATTAGAATAGCCTACCCATGAGTAGTTAATATTTCTTTGATTATTTAGATTTCTTTATTTCTATAAAAATTATTTTGTAGTTCTATTCATATTGTACTTTGTGTTTTGGTAGATAGACTGAAGAATATTTTATATATTATGCAGTTATTTTGAATGGAATTTATTTCTTCTGAGTTTGTTGATATGCAGAAATGCTGATGATTTCTGTATATCATTTATCATGAAATTTTGCTAAAGTATAGCTTCAATTAGTTTTTAATTAAATTCTAGGGTTCTCCAAGTAAATCATTTGGAAAAAATAATAATTCTGTTTCTTTTTTTCCTATATTTATTCCCTCAGTTGGTTTTTCTTTTCTTATAGTTATAGCTAGCATTTTTAATACAGAGCTAAAGGCAGATAGGTGGCCCAGAGATTAGACAGAACATTGAGTCTGAAGTTGGGAAGACTTGAATTAAATATGACCTCAGGCACTTTTTAGCTCTGTGATTTTGGAAAAGTCACAACCTCTGCTTGCTTACTTTCCTCAATTGTAAAAATGAGGATAATAATAACACCTGCACCCCAGGCTTGCTATAAAGATTAAATGAGATAATATTTGTAAAGGATTTAGCACAGTGTCTGGCACATGGTGCTTAATAAATGCTTATTTCCTTCTTTATTATAACAAACAATGACATCTTTGTTTTACTCTTGAATATGTTTTAAAATTTTCCAAACTTTATTATATATATTATTTGTTTTTTTTATTTTACCTGAATAATAATAACTGTTTTTAAGAAAAGACTAATTATTCCAATGCTTAAAAAAGAGAAATAAGTGTTGGATTTTGTCAAAATATTTTTCAGCATCTAATGATATGATCTTGTAGTTTTTATTATTTTTGTGCTAATAGGTTTTTTAAAAATATGAAACAAATCTTGCATTTATGGTATTAATCAAACTTAGTCATAGTGTATAATCCTTTTAACGGGAAGGAAATGGAAGTAATTATATTTATATAACAAGAATACCTACTATGTGCCAGGAATTTTTACAAATATTAAAGGAAGAAACTGAAGTAAAGGTTAAGTGACTTGCTGATGCCCTTAACTGTAAAATGGGGGTAACACCACCTATCTCCCAGGTTTGTTATGAGGATTAAGAGAAAACATATTTGGAAAGTGCTAAAGCAGAGTGCCTGGCTTATAATAGGGACTGTATAACCATTTATTCTTTTCCTACATCTACCCATTATATGAGATGAGTTCCTTCTACCTTTCCTTCTCCTTGCATACATTTGCACACATATTTTTATTTTTTCTGAGATTATCAAAATATAATCACCCCCCAGGTCCTCTGCCTGTTTTATATAACTTTTTTTTTATCACCTTTAAAGACATTAAGCCTCTAAGGAGACTCTTTTTTTTCCTCCTGTTAGCATGTAAATAATTCCTCCTCACATACTAACTTCTAGTTGGTCAAATATGTTTATCTTTCTATATTTCTCTTTTCTTCTGTTTCCACTACAAATATCTCCTCAGTCATTTACTAAGCTTCTGCCATGTTCCAGGCTCTGTGCTACAGTGCTAGGGATTCAAAAAGAAGCAAAAGACAGTCTTTGCCTTTACAGAGCACAAATTAGTGAGGGAGAAAACATGCAAACAAACATCAAGCACATTACATGCAGGAAGCAAATAGAAGATGGAAGACATTATAAGTATGAGGGTTGGGAAAGACTTCTTGTAGAAGATGAAGTTTTATTTGGGACTTAAAAGGAAGCCAAGTAAGTTAGAAAACAGAGATGAGGGAGAGCAAACCAGAGAAGGGGGACACCTAGAGAAGCAGCTCAGAGATAGAATGGCTTGTTTATGGAACAGAAAAGAGACCAATATTACTGGGTCAAACACTGTATGGTAGGGAATAAGGTATAAATAATAATAAAAAAAAACTGGAAAGGCATGAAGGGCTTCAAAGTTTTGTATTTAATCTTGGAGGTGATATGGAGCCAATGGAGTTTATTGAGTGGGGATATATGCGGTATGTATGTGTGACATACTCAATTCTGCCTCCCCTTTTAAATCAAGGATGCTTAGAAATTCTCTATTTTATTCAAAATTCATTTTTAGGATTATACAAATTTTAGGATAATATATATGTGATATATATTATGAGGAATAGATTCTTGATTGTAAGCTTGTTTCCTTTGCCTTTTAGAATATTGTATTCCAAGTTCTCTCTCTCTTTTTTTTCATTGTAGCCAAATCTCGTATAATCGTGACTGTTCTTTTTTAGGTAGTTGAATTCCTTCTTCTTGGCAGCTTGTGATATCTTTATTCTTTGATCTAGAAGTTCTGGATTTTGGCTAAGATGTTCCTGGAATTTTCATTTGGATATTTCTTTTAGGAAGTGACCGGAATATTCTTCCTATTTTTACTTTAACATTAAGTTCTAAAAGAACTGAACAGTTGTCTTTAAGGATTTTTTGAATGATGGTTTCTTCATGACTCTCAGTAATCCAGTGATTCTCAAGATAATTTCTGTTGGAATTGTTTTTCAGGACAAAATAAATCTTAAATTTTCTTCTTCTTTTTCTCAGTCTTTGGATTATTCTTACATTCCTTGTTGTCTCATGAAATAATTGTCTACTTTAATTTTCAAGGAATTCAACTCTTGAATAAGGTTTACCAATGTCTATTCTAAGAGATTAATTTTCCTTGCTCTTTGTTGCTTTCCATTGCTACCACTTTGTATCTCATTTTGCTTCTTCTGGGTACTCTTGCAGTCCTTGTGACCAGGACATTTCCTCCCCTCTGGAGCCCTTTTTAGATTGGTAGAGCTCTCTCTTCAGAGTTTCTCTCTTCAGTTCTCTCAGTGCAAGTATTTCTTTACTGTTTCAAGAATTGTCTTCTATTTATTATTTTACAATAATACAAATATTATTTATATTACTGTCTTCTTTTAATTCCTATTTCTAGCCTAGTTTTCTAGACTGAAGATTTGTATTTGGGTCAGACTCCACATTCCCATCTTCCTACAGGTGTTGCTTAATTTTTAGTTTACTATCTAAGACCAAAGAAGCCTGGTCTTATGCAAGAATTTTCTGCCCTTGTTTCTTGGGGTGATTCAGGTCCAGGTCCTTGGACGATGACTTGGGTATAGGTGGTGGGTTCTGGGTCAGACGTAGTTGCCTGGATCTTGGCTTAATTCTGTCTCTTATTGTGGTTGTGGTCTTTCCCTATCACCTTCTCTTGCTGACCTTGTGAGATGTCCTGCCGTGGTCCTCTCTCTTGCAGGAATAGTTTCCTTGGTTTGCCCATGCTGACCATGCTGGGCTCCACTCTCACCTTACTCCCACCCACCCTTGCTTGTTTTTTCTCTCTGCTTTTGCAGTCTTCTGGCAGTATCATTGTACAGTCCTGGATGGAACGAAGAAGCTGAATCTCCATGTCATTGCTGTTGTTTTGGGTCATTGTTCTATCTGGTGATTATCTAGAGCCTCTGTATTTTTACAGAATAGAAGTTTAGACCAACATCCTATACAAGTATACCACTGCGGTGTTTGGGGGATCTGGGCTCTTCTTGGCTTTGCTTTGCCATTTTCTCACAATTCACCAAGAAACACCTTTAGTTCTCTCTCTGCCACACCACAATACCTCCTCAGTACTAGAGAAACAATTCACAAAATTGGTTACAACTAAGTTAGTTTCTCCAAACTGCATTATTTTAACAGTAGGTACAGAAAAAGTATTTTGACAAAATACAATAAAATGTTCATTTATGATAAAAACTCTGTAAACCACAAGCATAAAAGGGCCACCTTTAAAATATTATCAAAGTATGCTATTTAAAACCAAAAGCTAATATTATTTGTAATGGAAAACCAGTAGAAGCTTTTCCAAAAAACATTGTAAAATAAGGAGGTTTCTTTTCCCTACTCTTATCAGACACAATTCTAGAAATGCCATCAGTAACAGTGGAACAAAAGAAAGAAATGTAAGGATTAACAAAGGCAAAGATAATATGATGAACTATTTAAAAAATCCCAGAAAATCAACGAAGAAACTAAATGAAACAATTAATAGCTTCAATAAAGAATCAAGATATAAAAATGCATTCCTAAAAATCAATGATATTTCTAAATAGCAAAAACAAAATCCAGGAAAAATATGATAAAGGGACATATTATTCAAAATAAATGCACAAAATATGCCAGCAGCAATCCAGCAATAAATACTCAAGACTTGCAGAGATATAATTACCAAGCACTCTTTAAAGAAATATATTTGATTGGAGCTATAGTCATTGCTTATGATTTTTACAAAAATAATAATATGAAACTATCAAAATTAATTTATAGATTTAAAGTTATACTAATGAAACTACCAAAGGGATAACTTATAGAGCTAGACAAAATAACAAAATTCAGTTGAAAGTTAAATAATCAAATTAATATTTATTAAATTAATTTTAAAAAGCAGAGATATTAAAAGGAAATAACTTCCAAATCTCAAACTTTATTCTAAATTAGTAATAATCAAAACAATTTGAAAGTAGTTAGAATAGAAAATTAGGTCATCAGACAAGACTAGAAAAGAGTCTGGAACAATTGAATTTAATTGTTGTCAGTATTAAATAAACCAGAGAACATCATAAATTATTGGGAATGAAGTCCCTATTTGAAAAGAATTACCAGAAAAACTGGAAAGGATTTTAACTGAAACATCTTATGCAATATACTACAATAAAATCATTATGATTATGAGAACTTTAAATAAATTTTCACATTATAAAAATTTTAGAAGATACCTATATCAGTTATTTTTTAAAACTTTGGCCAAGTGGGCACTTCTTAACCACAAAATATAATATAATGTCAATTACATGGTATTGAACAAAATCAATAAAACAAGGATAATAAGGGAGTCCTTTCGGTGAAATCTTTATTTCAAATATCTCTTATAAATGTGTATGATATATACAGGGAATGTGTATTTGCCCATGCTGACCATGCTGGGCTCCACTCTCACCTTCCTCCCACCCATCCTCGCTTGTTTTTCCTCTCTGCTTTTGCAGTCTTCTGGCATATATAAAATAAGAATCATTGCACAAAGTATAAGTAATTAAAGAATATGAGCAAATAATTCTCTTAAGAAGTATGAACTTTTAACAATTATACAAATGCAAGTCCAAATCACTAAAAGTAGGAGAAATATAAATCACAGGATCATAAAAATCACAGATTTAGATCTACCAGGTTCCTGGATTTCAATTAATGTAATGTCTTTATTTTGCAAATGAGGAAATGGAAATTGAGATTAAGTGAATTAACTGCCTATGGTCACATAAGCAGCAAATCTCATAGCCAGGATTTGAATCCAAATGCTCTGAAATTTTATCACAGACCATGCAAACTGGCAAAGATGAAAAGAAATGGAAATATTTAATGTTATTTAATGTTCGTTTCTTTGAGACAGACACACTAAAGCACTACTGTGAATTGGTCCACTTATTTTGGAAAGCAATTTGGAATTATGTTTATAGCCTTTGACCCAAAGATCTCACTGTGAGGCATATGTCTTAAGGAACTAAAAAACTTAAGAAAAATCCAGTATTCACCACCATATTAATTGCAGCTTTTTTTTTTTTTTTTTGGTGATAGTAAAGAACTGGGAACAAAGTAGATGACCATTCATTGATGAATGGCAAAACAAATTGTGTGATGTGACCACTATTAAATATTACTTACTGTAAGAAATAATACTACGGAAAATTTAGAAAATCATAGAATGTGCATAAAATTTACATAAAATGAACAAATCAGAACAGTATCCACAATTATGACAACAATGGAAAGGGAAAATGAAAAAAGGGAAATTGAATGCTTGGTAAATATAATGACCAAACTTTACCCCGGGAAAATGTTGGGGATTTAGACATTTTTCCCTTCTTTATAGAGACTGGGATTGTAGGTTGGAACAGTGTACATACTGACTTATTTAATGTACTAATTTTGGTGAACTTTTTTTTTTCTTCTTTATTCTTTGTTATGAGGAATGGCTCACTAGAAAAGGGAATGGAAAGTGACATTTGGTAATGAAGTGATATAAAAATAAAAGATAAATAAAAAAAATTTTTTTTAAGGAACCGGGCAAAAACAAAGAAGAAAAAAGAGGGGGAAAAACACTGCCCCAGCTATATGTCAACAAAATCCTTCTTTAGGAAAAAAACAAAATACAATCATCTTTGCCTTTCCTCCTACAGAATGATCCATTCAGTTTTCTTCAAAGTAGTGGCTATTAGGTAACCAACTAAAACTAAAAACAAACAACCATACAAACAAAACATGAATATATAATCAACTATATCCAAGACAAATAGGAAATACTTAGCAGAGGGGAGGCATTAGCATTTTTTTTTAAAGCTTTTTATTTGCAAAACATATGTATGGGCAGTTCTTCAACATTGACCCTTACAAAGCTTTCTGTTACAAATTTTCCCCCTAGTCCCCTCCCCTCCTCTAGATGGCAGGAAAACCACTACATGTTAATTATGTTAAAATACTTGACAAATCCAAATATATGTATGTATAAGGCATTAGAATTAAGAGTGGTTGTGAAAGGATATTAATTAGGACTTGCAGTTAGAGATATCAGTAGGTGGAGCAGAGGAGGGATAACATTTCAGGTATGGAGGACAGCCAGAGAAAATGCCCATAATTGAGACATGGAGTGTCTTGTTTGTGGAATAGGTGGGAGGCCAGATCAAAGATTACTAGACTGAAGGGTACTAGGTGATGAGAACTTGTGCCAGAGTGGAGGCAATGTCAAAGAGGAGAAGTAGACATATATAAGAAATGTCATAGAGATACAACTAACAGTCATTGGCAACAAGTTGAATTAGAAGGTGAGATACAGTGAGGAGTTGAAGATAATTCCTAGATTACAAGTTTGAGGGACTGGGAGGATAGTATTGCCCTTTCCAGCAATAAGGAATATTGAAGGAAGGAGGTTTAGGGGAAAATAGAATGAGTTCTCTTTTTGACATGTTTTATTTAAGATGTCTATTGGATATCCAAGTTGAGATGGCATTTGGAGGTGCAAGATTAGAGATGAGCAGAGAAGTTGGGGCAAATTTAAGAATCACCAGCATAGAGATGGTAATTTAATCCATGGGAGATGATAAAATCAAAAAGTAGGGTAAAAGAAGAAAAAAATAAGAGGAGCCAGGGCAGCATCGCAAGGGACACCTTCAGTTAGAGAGCATGATCTGGATAAAAATCTAGCAAAGAAGACTGAGAACATCTGGTAGGTAAGAAGAAAACCAGGAGAAAGTAGTTCCTGAAAATCTAGAGAGAAGAGAGTAAATAATGTTAAAAGCTGCCAAGAAGTCAAGGAAAAGTAGGATTCAGAAAAGACCATCAGACTTTGCAACCAAGAGAACATTAGTAACTTTGGAGAAGAGTTCAGAAGAATAATAGTCAGTAGCTAAATTTTAAGGGGCTAAGAAGAGAGTGAAAGAAGAGAAAGTGGTAGCACTTATATTTGACAGCCTTGTGAAGGAAGTTATGTCAGGATTTAAACTTTGGACTTCCAGACTCTTAACTCTTGTGCTTTATGCACTATACCATCTTGCTGTCTCAAAACTTGCTGGTTTATGCTATGTGCAATTTTGCTAAAATCTATCATTTCAGTTATGTTTTTGTTGATTGGGGTTTTCAAGATTAATCAATCAATTAACCAGGAAGCATTTATTACTAAGATACATATTAAAAACAAAAATAGTCCTTGCCCTTAAGTAACTTGTAATGTAATATAAAAAATTTACTATATCTACAGATACAGATGTTTTAATTTTGTTTGCCCATGCTTGCTTCTTTGATTTTCTTATATTATTTCTATAGCTACCATTCCTAAAGCTCTGAAATAATGATGAGAGAAGGTAACGTTAGTTCTGAGATATCTCCTTTACATATAATTTGAATTTGGGTTAAAAAAATTGCAATCTATTATGTGAAGAAAAAAAAAATCCTTCCAATCCTTTGATTTTTTGTGTTCACATAAATGTGTGTTATATTTTAGCAAAGCATTTTCTCATATCTATTAATATAGGAATATATTATTATTATTATGCTGACTTTATTAATAGAGACTTTTCTGACAAATCACATAATCATGATTTATTAATTTTAATATATTACTGATTTGAGAGTTTTATATCAACATGATTGTATTTTTTAGTTTTCTTTTTTTATTCTTTCTTCCCATAGTTTGTGGAGTATATTTATTTTATAGAAAGAATAGGGATAGAGTGTTATCATCCTTCCCTAATTTTTTTTTGTTAAGTTTCTGAGATCTGATTTGAACTCAGATCCTCCTGACTTCAGGGCTGGTGCTCTATCCACTGCACCCCCTAGCTGCTCCATCCTTTCCTATTTTTAAAAAGTTTATGTCATTAGAATTATTTGTTCTTTAAAGTTTGCCAGAATCCATTTATGAAGCCAGCTGGTTCTTCGTCTTCTTCTTTTTCTTTTTTTTTTGCATAGAAGTTTGTTAATCACTAGTTTAGTTTATTTATTACTGGTTTATTTAGACTATTTTTGAATTTAAGCATTTCATATTTTGCATTTATCCATTTTGTTTACAATATGTTTTGTTGCTAGTTTAATTGTGTGTAATACTTTCCAATAATTTTATTTCTCTATTAAAATTTCTCCTCATTTAAGAAATTGCTAACTTGTTTTCCCTCTTTGTGATTAAATTGGTGAATAGTCTATTGATTTTATTCTTTGCAGAAAACTAGCTCAATTAATTCAGTGGGATTTTTCCACCTTGAGTTCTGTGGTTTTCTACTTTGATCTTAGTGGCCTCTTCATTTATGAATTTGTCTTTTAATCTTTTTTGTTTAGTTAACATAAATTTTCAAGGAAATACATGTCTTAATGCACTAACTGCATATCATATATTTTGATGTATCATTATTATTTTAATACAATCTTAATTGTTTCTGTAAATTTGGTGACCTAGTCATGCTTTAAAAAAGTTTTATGGAAGACTTTTTATTTCTTACATCAAGGTCACCACACATAGTAGGTGTTAAATGTTAATTTAGTGAATGAATGAAAAATTAACTTGGAATCAAGGAGACACAGTAAGTGCTGCCTTTAGGATAGTTGTTTTTTAATGCAAGGGGAAATTCGATCATGGATCTAGAGCTTGGAAGTATCTTAGAGGCTACTTAATCATCTCCCTCATTTTGGAGTATAAGAGGCCAAAATCTAGAGAAATTGAGTGACTTACATCAGGTCACACCACTCAGAAGATATCTATCATTTGAACCCAAGTCCATTGAACCCAGACCCAATTTTCTTTCTCCTATACCACCACTCCTCAGTTTAGATTGTAGCAGCGCTGTTTACTTAATACTAAAGTAGAATAAGGAAAAAAAAGTCAAGTCCAGAAATTTAACAGTTCTTGGTGTTTGGCAGTCAGTTATACAAAGTGTTCAGATAAGGTTATTGGTTAGATTCCAGGATGGAAGACTGGAGTCATAAAACCTAGAACTTAATGGTGCTTTGAGTTTTGTTTTTGCAGAGATGGGGCTGGAGACTCTTAATGCAAGAAAAAAAAAAATGCAGCCCTTGCAACGTGGACTTAGAGATAAGCCTGATTTCTGTTCTTCAAATGTTTATTAGGAGCTTGTTATTGCTTAAGTGTAGACCCTCACTAAAGGCAAGTGCCTGTATACCATATATAAGGAGGTTACCAGAGAAAAGATTTTACATACTGCTGTGGATTCCTTAGGAATGGGGTTATAATATACTTGGGAAGATAATCAGGAAGGAGAATAATAATACAACTTCTATCTTATGTGAACTGTTTGAAATTAGAGTCTTCCTACATCCTCTAAAAAATACCTGGAAAGGGCAAAGACTTAGAAATTACTAAACTCTTTTTCTGGGGGAGGGGTTCTGGGAAATGCTAAATGATATAAAATCAATCAGAGAAAATGGACTTTGAAACATGCTAGAGGGCTGATGGTGAGTTAAAAACCCTCTCTTCAGGTCACATCAATGCTAACAGAAAAATGGGCTCAGCCTATAGGACAAGCTACCAATCAATTAGCTAGCAGTGTAGCCAGAGGGACCTATTTATGGCTATTTTGTTTTAGGTATACACACTTAACTGGAGTAGAATACCTTGACAGAATATGTCATAGATACGATATAGCAATGACAGGATACTGATGCAAAAGCATGTAGCTCACTTAGGTAGAGAACCTCAGCAAACTTGCCTTTGACATCATACCACCTTGATGATACAATGCCATGAGGTCAGGGCTTTTGAATGTGTATAGTAGTAGATAGCATTTTGGTGTCATTTTGATCACAGAGAAGATCTAAGTAATTCTCCTAATTATTTCCCATTTATTAAGCTTTTACTATGTCTCAGGGGCTTTACAAAAAAAAAAAAAAGGAAAAATAGGTCCTTCCCTTAAGAAGCATCATCACTGTAACTATCATTGTCATGTTCTCTAGCATTTAAAGATTTTTTTAACATTTTCAAAGTGATTTACATATGTGAATTCATTTGATTTTCATTAGAACCCTTGGAAATAGGCACTATTATTATTCCCATTTTATGTAGGGAAATTAAGGCTGACAAAGCTCAACTTACCTGACCTACAAGGGTAAAACAGCTAAGTAAGTGAAGAGGGATTTGAACTCAGGTCTTCCTTTTTTCATTGCTCTAGCCAATGCACCCAGTGTCTTATTTGCTATTTCTGACTCTTTGTGACCCCATTTGGGGGTTTCTTAGCAAAAATGCTGCAGCTGTTTGCCATTTTCTTCTTCATATTTTATAGATGAGAAACTGGGGCAAACAAAGTGAAGCGACTTGCCCAGTGTCATGTGGGCTGGATCCTAACTTGGGAAGATGCAGAGTCTTGACTCCAGGCCCAGCACTCTGTCTACAGCATCACTCTGCAGAGTAGACATATTAAATTCAGCTTATCAAAAACTGACCTTACATTCCCTTTGCTCCCAAACCCTCTCCTCTTCCTAACTTCCCTTTTACTGTCAAGTCCTTCACAGTTGCTCTGATTTACAAACATACCCTTGCTTACTATATTATCATTTCTCCTTTCCTTTCACTGTTTCCCTCCTCACCAATGGTTTGCTTCTGTCCACCACCTTCTTTAATTTGCTTTCCCTTTTTCAGCCCTCCCTTTGTTATTCTGTTCCCCTTCTATTTCTGTCCCCTTTCCTTTCCCTTTTCCCCTACTTCCCCATAGGGTGAGACAAATTTCTACACCAAATTATATATATATATATATATATATATATATATATTGTTCCCTCTTTGAGCCAAATCTGGTGAGATTAAGGTTCAAACAATGCTCACCTCCCTCCCTTCTTCCCCTCTCCTGTAGTAGGTCTTGTGTGCCTCTTCATGTGACATAATTTATCCCCTTTTACCTCCTCTTTCCTCTTCTCCCAGTACAATCCTTTTTCTACCTCTAATTTCTTTTTTTATGTCATCACATTAAAGTTAACTTATATCTATACCCTCTGTCTAAATATACCCCTTCTAACTGCCCCAAGAAAGTTACAGTTTTCAGGAGTTACAAATATCATCTTCTCATATAGGGATGTAAACATTTTAATCTTTGAAAAGGTTTTGTTCTTTCTTGCTTACCTTTTTATGCTTTTCTTGAGTCTTGTATTTGAAGATCAAATTTTCTGTTCAGCTCTGGTCTTTTCATAAGAGATTATTGAAAACCCCCCATTTCATTGAACATCTATCTTTCCTCCTGAAAGATAAAGCTTAATTTTGTTGGGTAGGTGATTCATGGCTGCCGTCCAAGCTCCTTTTCTTCTGGAATATCATCTTCCAGGATTCTTTGCTCCTCTAATATGGAAGCTGCTAGGTTCTGGGTGTTCCTGCTTGTAGCTCCTCCATATTTGAATTCTTTCTAGCTGCTTGCAGTATTTTAGCTATTATATGCCTTGGAGTTTTTATTTTAGGGTCTCTTTCAGAAGGTGATTGGTGGGTTCTTTAATGACTATTTGCCATCTGGCTAGGATATTAGGTTTGTTTTCCTTGATGATTTCTTTAAAGATGTTGTCCAGACTCTATCCAATAATTCTTAGATTATCTTTCCTGGATCTATTTTCTAGGTCAGTTATTTTTCCAATGAAGTCTTTTATATTTTATATTTTTTCATTTTTTAAAATTTTGATTATTGACTTCATTAAATCATTCACTTCCATTTTTCCAATTCTAAATTTTAATTATTTTCTTTGGTTAACTTTTTTATCTCCTTTTACATTTGGCCAATTGTACTTTTAAAAGAATTTTGTTCAGTGGGTTTCCCCTCCCCCTTTTGCCAATTCTAGTTTTCAAGGAATTGTTTTCTTTTTCCATTTCACAAATTCTATTTTAAAAGAAGTTTTCTTCAGTATTTTTTCCATTTACCAAATTTATTTTTAAGGAGTTGTTTTCTTCAGTTTCTGTATTTTCTTTTGTAAGTTGTTAGCTTTTTTCCCCAAAAACTTTCATAATTCTCCTGCTTAGCTCATATTCCCTCCCATTTTTTCTCACTTAAGATCCTTTTTGAGCTGTTTCAAGAAAGCCTTTTGAGCTTGAGACCAGTTCATAGTCCCCTTTGAGGCTTTACCTGTAGGTCTTCTGCGATAGTTGTACTTTTCTGGGTTTATATTCTGATATTCCCTGTGTCCATAGTAGTTCTCTATGGTCAGGCCTCTCTTTTGCTTTTTTATTAATTTTTAAAAGTTGATTTCTGCTCCTAAGGTACAGAGGAAAATTATCCCAAGCTTCTTTTGTAGGAGGACAGTGTCTCTGCTGGGACTGCAGGCTTTCCCACTGTGCTGGGTGAGCTTGGCCAAGCCCCACCTGTTATGCTGGAGTTGGGGGGCTCACAATTAGCCTTCTGTATTTGCATTGTAGGTCTCACAGCTGGCCTACTGATCCACTGGCATTCTAAACCAGAACAAAGCAGCCAACGCTGCTGTACTTTGACTAAGAACTTGCTGAATTCCCCACACTGGGCCGCCCCACAAGGCCTCCCCATGCCTGTGCTGGATTGCAACTCCCTTCCTTTTTCCCTTCCCCTCCTCCTAATTGAGACAGACCTTTCCTGGAATCTTTCCATGATATCTTAAGCTGGAAAATTAATACAATCTGAATGTTTGTGGGTTCTGTCATACCAAAATCCATTCAGAGGCTTGATATAGCACTTTGGGCAGAACTCAGGCAATGTCCTCTCTACTCTCCACCATCTTGGCTGTCCCCCACATATTGTACCATCTAGCAACACTGGTGCTCTTGTTATTTCTAATACAAAACATTTCATTTCCCAACTTCAGACTTTTCACAGTCTGTCCTTCATGCCTGGAACACTCTTTCCAAATCTCTACCTCTTAGTTCCCCTGAATTCTTTCAAGACTTAGCTAGAATCTCACCTTCTGCATTAAGTTTTTCCTGATCCCATTCATGAATGATCAAAGAGAAAAATCTCAGATTGAATGATGGGGAAGGGGGGGGGTGTTTCATAGCATGATTGAGAATGTGTATGTGCCCAAGATCCAACCAACATTATTTACCTCCACAATTCCTGACATTTTTTAATGACTTCTGGAAAACTGGTCTATCATAGATGGAGGACTTCAAGGACCACTTGAAAGGAGCTTTTAATCAATGGCATCATCATTGAGTTTCAAAGTCTGTATGCTCACTCATAGTGGTGGAATGGAAAGACTGGGAAAGTAAGGATGTAAGTATATTATTCACTCAAGTCAAGAAGTATTTATTAAGTACCTACTTTGGCAAGCTTAAGAGAATTAAGGCAGATCAACATGTCATGCTATGAGCTTACAATGTTCTCAACTAACTGCTGGACAGCCAGTAGTAGTTCTGTGTGTTAGATTCCTGTGACTGAGGGAGACAAGGGAAAACAGCTTTTGTCTGTCTAATGAAATCCTGCTGAATTTGAGTACCAAGGATTTTCTGGGGGTCCTGCCACTTTTCAATATCACTTGAAAGGAACTGGGACATAAAATGCTTGGAGATGTTGGTCTGTGTGAGTGATATATGAGGAAGATTTGAAAAGATACAAGAAGAGTACAAGGACATGTTTAAAGGATTAAGCTGAAATGGTCTGAAGTTTTAAGTAGTTAAGTGTCAATTCTGTTGAGCCTCTGTTAAGTATGTAAGTCACTGAGTTTTCTTTTTTTTTTTAAGCAGAGATAAATGTTAATTACTTGATCAGGACAGAAGAATGTTTTAAAGTTGAAGCATTTCTGCGCTAGCAATCTGCTATTAAACTTATAAGGAAATATACTGTTTTTGCAAAGTCAATCTCATCTGTGGATATAAAGATTTTCCACAGGGAAGATTTTTTTTAGCTTCCCTCCTAAAGTACAAAAACATAGTACTGTTTTTCATCTTCCTACCCCTGCCCAATCTGAAGCCTTCATATTTGGTGTCACTTTGTACCCTATTATAAACCTAAGGGGTCAGAGAAAGGAGGGAAAGACCCTTTTTAATACTCTACTTTAAACCATCTTTTCCTTTTAAAAGGTGATCCAGGAAAACTAGGATTAAGAAATCATGAATAAATGGATTAATAAAGGAAGTTCTTTTCCAGCTCAAACTTGCAGCAACAACAACAACAACAACAACCATTCATCAATATAAATCTATCTCCTGGGAAAAAATTCAAAGTGATTACCCTCAAGACTGTGTCAGTAGTGTTATCTCCCTATATAAAGATTACCACATTAGGAAGAATAATTATGCTGCTAAATTCAGAGGTCTATAGAGAGAAAATTGTTCAGATCTCCATTTTAGCAGACAAATTTCTAATTAAAGTGTCTTTAAAGAGAAAGATACCAGTACAGATTTTGGGTACAGGAAAATGTGTTAAGGCTTTTTACCCTTCCAAAGACAACCCTGAAAAATGAATTTGCTTTATTTGTACTAAGGTTAAAAAAATTAACCAGGAAATGAAAAGTGTCCATAACTTTTATTTTTCTTCTTATGTAAAGTTTATGTTGATATAGTCTAGTTAGATGTTATACCATCAAACATACAGTAAATACAATATAGCTGAGATAATATTATGGTGTTAACCATCTGTCTGTGTACATCTGCACTTCCTCATTACTATGCAGAATGAATTGAAGCCTTCTTCCATTAAAATAATGGTGCTTTCCCTCCATAAATTTTCCATCATGACTCCCAATAGATGTGGTAGCCACCTGGGCATTTTTCATAGCCTTTGCAGGAAAATTCATTTTGATACTTATTTAAGAAAGTCAAACTCCTGTCCAAAGGATATTTTTAGAAAATGAAATAGAATTGGGGTAGATATTTCTTTGTAGTGTTAACTTTACTGTTCGTGTTCACATAGACAATGAAGTAACAAGAAGTATTTCATTCTGGTAGCCTTAATGTGGCACATTTGAAATGTGCCCCGAGCACCTTAGAGGACCTTCACAATGTTCATATCATAAGATCATTAAAAAAGAAGGCAACAACAGGAACACGTCAGTATTTTCTATGAAAATAAATATTCATATTTTAGAGTAACACAAACACCAAAATAATTTTTTTCACATGAAAAAAATCTCACATTTTCAATTTTAGTTCAACTGTGCTGTATTAGATTGTTTTATATTCAAAATGCTCATCCATCCTTAAATTTGCTTTTCTCATTGCAGAGGAAATGGATTTTTAGTGTACATGATTCAAGTGGGAAAAAAGCTGCATAGTTAATTCCAAGATATTCCTTAGACTGGAAAAATCTCTGTGATAGTAGTCATGTTTATTTTATGGCAACTCTACTGCAGAATACTTTAGGATGTTAATGCAATAAAGCAAACAGCTTTATAGAACAAAATACTATTTTCTAGTTGCCTTGTAATTATTTACTCAAGACAACAGAACAAGATCTTTTAGTTTCATTCATTAACTTTGCAAATGTTTTGCTAGGGCTTTTTTTCTTGGGGGCAGGGGGGAAACAAATAAAAAAGTTTAAAGGCTCATATATGTCTATTTTGTTTTAGTCTGGTGTATTTATTGAGAGTATATTCTGTATGTCTTTGAAGTTCATCTATATGTGTATTTAAAAGCTTTTCCAGGTCTTTCGCCCGTTTCTCTTCTTCCATAAGGAAATGCTGTGCTGCCAAAGAAGCAGGGAATGATATCTCTGAGGGAGACTGAATAAAAAATTTAAAAAAAAAAAAGGAGTTAGCTGAGAAACATAAGACCAATGTGATTATTCTCCCCTACATTTATATGACACATTTCATCCCAAAGAGACAGCCAAATACTTTACAAAGTTAGTGTTAACAAAGACTATAGCTTGCATTACATCATCTAAGAGTATAACATAAGACATCTCTTTTGTGAAACCCAGGCACTATTGCATAACTGGAAAGGGTGAAATTATTGGAATAAAAATAGTAATCACTGCAATGGAACTTCTCAACATTGTATACTACTAGTTGGCAAACTTAAGTTTTCTCATTAAAAAAAATTCCTAAAAAATATATATATATATGCATATATATATATATCTTTCAGTATATATTTTAAGAAGACTTCTAACAACAGAAAGCAACTTATTTATTATTCATTTGGGAAAAGTTTGTTTTAAAATAAAAGCTAAATATAATTTTCATGGCTCGATCCTCTCATTGTTTTTGATTCACTCCATAGTAGCCATTCAACCCACTTTCATAATTATGGTTCTTTACTTTTATAAATAAGAATTCTGAAATGTCTCTAACAACTTCTTTAATGACATTTCTCCCTATACTTTATCCCTCCCTAAATCTATTCTCACCAGGATTTTTCTGCTCTTAAATTCTTTATCATCTTATATTATTATGTCATGCCTTGCTTAATCCCAATCCTGGATTACCTCTATTATCTACCTTCTCCACTTCTCCTCCATAGCCAATCAGGTGGTAAAAATGTGCCAACTGAATCCATCAAAATTTGTATTATTTAATCTTGATTAGGCCCTCACTACAATCATTTTACTCTTCCTTAATTGATTCAGGTTCAGACTTTAGTTGTATGATCTAGGCAAGTCATTTAACTCTGCTTCCCTCAGTTTCTTCGTCTGTAAAATGAGCTGGAGAAGGGAAACGGCAAACTACTCCAGTATCTTTGCAAGAAAATCCCAAATGGAGTAACAAAGAGTCTGACACAACTTAGATGAACAACAATTGACACTATAGGCCAAATCCTAAAATTATTCTGCTGGCCATCATCTAACACCAAAGCAACAGAATTCTAGTGCACACAGATATGTAAAATAAAGATAGGAATTTGGGATATATGGGTAGACAACCTTAGCTTCCTTCCCCCCCTTTTTTTTGGCTCAAATTTATTTACATGCTAAACCAGAGAGGATCCTGGAATGTTTAATCATAAAGTAGTTATCTGTAACAGAGGACACAATCTCAGACATAGGGTCAAAAAAGACTTAATCTTGAATTGGGAGCACTATTCCTGGCTTTTGTCAGCAGTAGCGGTTCTAGCCACTTTACTAGACTGGAACTGGGGTGGCCAAAGGGTGGCTCTGAAGATATGAGCCAAGAAGCCAGTTAATAGGAAGAAATGCTCAGAAAACAAGACTATTTCCAGCAGCCACAATGTGACTATCAGAGTTAACATTTGGCTGATAAAGAATATTGGCCCAATTTTGCCAACTGACCAGTAGGAACCAGCAGAACAGTGTCCAGTGGAAACCGTACACCTGACAAGGTAAGCAGTGTGATGACATAATCAGAAGACATTGGTGATTCTTCTGTGTGGGAGGCACGAGTTAATTGCCCTTTTACATATATGCCCTGGTCACATATATTTCCCACACGTGTGTGCCCCTCCTGAGTGACTCCATTGTGTCCACTTTGTAACATTGATAGTATGTGTATTTGTGGGAGAAGGTGCCACAGAGTTATGGGAGGAATGCTCTGTTGCCACTTTTATTACAGTGATATTTCATCAAATCTCTTTGCTTTGAACTGTACCCCGTGGTTGTCTAGAGAAAAATTAGGACCCATAGAATACTTTGAATCTGGGGTAGTTATTTTGAGAACTTCATGTATAAGAGAAGGGTATCCTTGGTACTACACAGCTCTTTTGCATTTCCACAATGGATATTCCAAGTCTTTTTTCCTTGTACCATCTCTTCCCTTAAGTCTAACATGAGACTCCACTTTATACCTTATAAAGAAAAGAGAAGTCATTCACATGAGTTTCCACTTCTTCCCTACTGTACATTTAAAACACCTTGACATCATCCTCTATTCTTTTATCCTTAATTCTAATAAATAATAATCTAATAATTTAATAACCAATCTCTAATGAGATAGTCTTTTTTTCACCATTGCCAGTCCCTTCTTGTACTTTAATCCTATTCCCTCCCATTTTCTCTTGCATATTGTCCCCTATTCCCAATTATCCCATTCCTCTAATCTCCAATCTCTATCTGCTGTCTCCATCCCTGTTGCCTACAAACATACACAGGTCTTTCCTATTTCTTTAAAAAATGTATTTGATGCTATCATTCCCTCAAATTCTTATCTTTCATAGCTCAACTCCTTAAAAAAACTATCTACTCTTATCTTTATTTTTTTCATTTTCACTCATGTCTAAAATTGAAATCTGTCTTCTGACCTCATCACTCAACAGAAACTGGTCTACCAGTACTTTCTAGGTGCTACATCTAAAGGTCTTTTCTCATTATTCAAACTTCCTGAGTTTGTGTAGCAATTGATACTGTTGACCACTTTAACTTCCTAAATATTCTTTTGGGGTAAGGTGGGGAACTTCTGAGACACTGCCTATTCATAGTTCCCTACCTACCTGTTTGATCACTTTTTATTAAATGGTTGTTAGATGATCATTCATGTGCTGCATCTTCACTGGGGCATAGTATAAGCCAGGGTTGTGCTTGGCCCTCTTCTTTCTTCATATTCTATCAGTAAATCTCATCTGCTTTCAGCATGATTATTTCTCTACAGATGACTACAATATCATTGTCTTTCCTGAGATCCAGTCCTAAGTCCCTATTAGACTTTTCCAATTGGATGTGGCATAAGCATCTAAAACTCAATATGTCCAAAACAGAACTCTTTTCCCCAAACTCATCCTCTTCTCTTTTGAAATTATCTCTTTCTATTGTGAGCACCCCTTTTTAATCTTGCTTTGAAATGTTGGAATAATTTTCAACTTTTTAATCTTCTCCCTATGTCCTGAACCTTTTATAACCTCTCATATCCAGCCAAAGTTTGTGGATTCTTTTTTGAGAACATTTCTAATGTTCATCTCTGTACTCACATAACTTCTACCTATTGCTTGGATGACTGCAATAACCTCCCAATGGAGGATATGGGATATGCTTAACTTCAGTCTCCTTCAACTTCAATGAACTTTCTACAGATGTCAGTGATATTCCCAAAATACAAGTATATGACCACCTTGCTCTCCTATGCACAACATTTTAATGGTTTTACATTGTTCCTAGGATATAATGCAAATTTTATCTTAGGAGCAATGTTCACTCCCAGCAGATGCCTCTGTTTGGCACAGAAAACCCTTGGTAATCTAGCACTAGCCTATGCTGGGCAAACTGGGTACTACTCCTCCTTGCACATGACATTTCATTAACCACATTTTTCTTTGCTGCCCCCCAGGCCATAATGATCTTCCTTTCCACCTATGTATCTTAGAATCCTTTGCTTTCCTCAAAATTCTGCCCAAGTATTAATTCCTATTAGGTCTGTCTTGATTTCCCCATGTGCTAATATTTCTTTCACCAAGAAATTACTTCACTTTGTATATATTTTATATTTATTTCTATGTGTGCATGTCATTTCCCCAGATGGAAAATGAACTCCTGAAGGAAAAGGATTGTTTAATCTTTTTACATCTATAAGACCTAACATAGTATCTAGCACCTTCTAGGCTCTTAATACATGTTTGTGATTTGATTAATAAATAGCTTCACGAATAACTATGGTTCCCCCCCACTCTACACCCCCCTAAATAGAACTTTGGGGAAAAATCTTTTTTTGCCCTTCAGTAGATTAGAAAGGCCTAATGGCTATATAATCCCTCCCCAAAATGGATCATGCAAAAATGCTATTTAAATCTTATGGGTATTTGAGGTTTGTTTGTTGCTCAATTTACACAAACAAAAAAATTAATAAACAACAATAAGAAGATTCCACATATTGCATTTATGCTTTTAAAAAGATATATTTCATAAAAATTAAAACATTTTCTATTCTTCTTTTTCTCTTCTGTAGTCTCTGGTCTATTCTATCTACCTGATCTTCTATCCCTCTGTAAGAACAATATATAATGTCTACCAAGAATGAAGATTTATAAACCACTTTGAAGGTAAAACAAACAGTTTATGGGTAGGTTTTGCATTGTGGGCATTTTTTCCCCTCTTTACATTGGAATACTTTCTCCAGCTCAACTACCTTATAAACTTAACTGTTTACCTTTTCATCTCATTAGGAGTATCAATTTCCCAATTCCTCAGTTTTTTATCAGAAATCACTTTTTTTTGTTTTTTTTTTTATTAAAGCTTTTTATTTGTATAACATATATATGGGTAGTTTCCCAACATTGATCTTTACAAAGCTTTCCATTACAAATTTTACCCCCAGTCCCCTCCCCTCCCCTAGATGGCAGGAAGTCCACTACATGTTAATAATGTTGAAATGCTTGAGAAGTTATGCAAGAAAAATCCTATCTACAAGAAAAAAAAAGAATCAGAGAAAGGCAACACAATGCAAGCAAATGTCTATAGAGATCATGAAAATGTTACGTTGTGGTCCATATTTCATTTCCCTCTCTCTGGGTGTATATGGTTTTCTTCAGTGAACAATTGGAACTGGTTTGAGACAATTCTTTGTTGCAGAGAGCCATGTCCATCAGAATTGATCATCATGTAATACTGTTGTTGCTGTGTATGATGATCTGGTTCTGCTCGTTTCACTCAGCATCAGTTCATGCAAGTCCCTCCAGGCCTCTCTGAAATCGTCCTGCTGGTCGTTTCTTACAGAGCAATAATATTCCACAACATTCATATACCATAATTTATTCAGCCACTCTCCAATTGATGGGCATGCCTTCAGTTTCCAGTTTCTAGCCAGCCACTACAAAAAGGGCTGCCACAAACATTCTTGCACAGGTGGGTCCCTTTCCCTCCTCTAAGATCTCTTTGGGATATAGGCCCAGTAGAAACACTGCTGGGTCAAAGGGTATGCACAGTTTGACAACTTTTTGAGCATAGCTCCAAATTGCTCTCCAGAATGGTTGGATCCGTTCACAGTTCCACCAACAATGTATTAGTGTCCCAGTTTTCCCACATCCCCTCCAACATTCATCGTTATCTTTTCCTGTCATTTTAGCCAATCTGACAGGTGTGTAGTGGTACCTCAGAGTTGTCTTAATTTGCATTTCTCTGATCAATAGTGATTTGGAGCAACTTTTCATATGACTAGAGATGGTTTTAATTTCATCATCTGAAAATTGTCTGTTCATATCCCCTGACCACTTATCTATTGAAGAGTGGCTTGAATTCTTATATATATGAGACAATTCTCTATATATTTTAGAAATGAGGCCTTTATCAGAACCATTAAATGTAAAGATGATTTCCCAGTTTGATGCTTCCCTCCTAATCTTGTCTGCATTTGTTTTGTTTGTACAGAAACTTTTTAACTTAATATAATCAAAATTATCCATCTGGTGTTCAATTGGGAGTTCCAGATCTCCTTTGGACATAAATTTATTCCATCTCCACAGGTCTGAGAGATAAACTATATTACGTTCCTCTAACTTGCTTACAAAGTCCCTCTTTATATCTAGATCATGAACCCATTTAGATCTTATCTTGGTATGTGGTGTTAGGTATGGGTCAAGCCCTAATTTCTTCCACACTAATTTCCAATTTTCCCAGCAGTTTTTGCCGAATAGTGAGTATTTATCCTAAAAGCTGGGGTCTTTGGGTTTATCAAATACTAGATTGTTAAGGTTATTGCCTAGATTGTCCTGATGTCCTATCCTGTGCCACTGATCGACTGCTCTATTCCTTAGCCAGTACCAAACGGTTTTGATGACCGCTGCTTTATAATATAGTTTTAGATCTGGTACAGCAAGGCCACCTTCATCTGCCTTTTTTTTCATTAATCCCCTTGAGATCTTTGACCTTTTGTTCTTCCAAATGAACTTTGCTACTATTTTTTCCAGATCTGTAAAATAATTTCTTGGGAGTTTGATTGGTATGGCACTAAATAAGTAGATTAGTTTGGGTAGTATTGTCATTTTTATTATGTTTGCTCTGCCTACCCATGAGCACTTAATATTTTTCCAATTGATTAGGTCTGATTTTATTTGTGTGGAAAGTGTTTTGTAATTTAGTTCGTATAGTTTCTGACTTTTCCTTGGCAGATAGATTCCCAAATATTTTATCCTATCATCTGCTATTTGGAATGGAATTTCTTTTTGCATCTCTTGCTGCTGAACTTTGTTGGTAATATATAAAAATGCTGATGATTTATGTGGATTAATTTTGAATCCTGCCACTTTGCTAAAGTTGTGAATTGTTTCTAGTAGTTTTTTAGTTGAGTCTCTAGGGTTCTCTAAGTATACCATCATGTCATCTGCAAAGAGTGATAATTTGGTTTCTTCATTACCTATTCTGATTCCTTTTATCTCTTTTTCTTCTCTTATTGCTAAAGCTAACATTTCTAATACAATACTGAATAGTAATGGTGACAGTGGGCAGCCTTGTTTCACTCCTGATCTTATTGGGAATGGTTTTAGTTTGTCTCCATTACATATGATGCTTGCTGATGGTTTTAAATAGATGCTACTGATCATTTTAAGGAAAAGCCCATTTATTCCTATACTCTCTAGTGTTTTTAATAGGAAAGGGTGTTGGATTTCATCAAATTCTTTTTCTGCATCTATGGAGATAATCATATGGTTTTTGTTAGTTTGGTTATTAATATAATTAATTATGCTGATAGTTTTCCTAATATTGAACCAGCCCTGCATCCCTGGTATAAATCCTACTTGGTCATAGTGTATTATCCTGGGGATGACTTTCTGTAATCTCATTGCTAATATCTTATTTAAAATTTTTGCATCAATATTCATTAGGGAAATTGGTCTATAGTTTTCTTTCTCTGTTTTCACCCTACCTGGTTTAGCTATCAGCACCATATTGGTCTCATAGAAGGATTCTGGCAGTATACTTTCTGTCCCTATTTTCTCAAATACTTTGTTTAGTATTGGAATTAATTGTTCTTTGAATGTTTGGTAGAATTCACATGTAAATCCATCTAGCCCTGGAGATTTTTTCTTAGGGAGTTGGTTAATAGCTTGTTCTATTTCTTTTTCTGATATGGGACTCTTTAAATAATTTATATCTGCTTCTGTTAACCTGGGCAATCTATATTTTTGTAGATATTCCTCTGTTTCATTTAGATTATCAAACTTACTGGCATAAAGTTGGGCAAAGTAACTCCTAATTATTGCTCTGATTTCCTCTTCATTGGAGGAAAGTTCTCCCTTATCATTCTTGAGACTAACAATTTGATTTTCTTCTTTCCTTTTTCTTATCAAATTAACTAAAGGTTTATCTATTTTGTTGGTTTTTTCATAGAATCAACTCTTAGTTTTATTTATTAACTCAATAGTTTTCTTATTTTCAATTTTATTAATTTCTCCTTTTACTTTTAGAATTTCCAATTTGGTATTTAATTGAGGGTTTTTAATTTGTTCTTTTTCTAGTTTTTTTTAATAATAAGCCCAATTCATTGATCTTTTCTTTCTCTATTTTATGCAAGTAAACATCTAGAGATATAAAATTGCCCCTTATAACCGCTTTAGCCGTATCCCACAAATTTTGGTATGTTGTCTCCTTATTGTCATTCTCCTGGATGAAATTATTGTGTCTATGATTTGCTCTTTCATCCATTCATTCTTCAGGATTAGATTATTTAATTTCCAATTAACTTTTGGTTTATTTTCTCCTGGCCTTATATTGCATGTGATTTTTATTGCATCATGATCTGAAAAGGATGCATTTACTATTTCTGCCTTTCTGCATTTGATTTTGAGGTTTTTATGCCCTAACACATGGTCAATTTTTGTATAGGTTCCATGGACTGCTGAGAAAAAAGTAAACTCCCTACTGTCTCCATTCAACTTTCTCCATAGATCTATCATACCTAACTTTTCTAACAATTGGTTTATCTCCCTAGTTTCTTTCTTGTTTATTTTGTGGTTTGATTTATCTAATTCTGAGAGAGCAAGGTTGAGATCCCCCACTAGTATCGTTTGGCTGTCTATTTCTTCTTGCATCTCTCTTAATTTCTCCCCTAGGAATTTGTGTGCTATTGCACTTGGTGCATATATATTTAGTATAGATATTGCTACATTATCTATGGTACCCTTTAATAAAATATAGTTTCCTTCCTTATCTCTTTTGATTAGATCTATCTTGGCTTTTACTTGATCTGAGATAAGGATTGCTACCCCTGCTTTTTTTGTTCACCTGAAGCATAATAGGTCCTGCTCCAGCCTTTTACCTTCATCCTATATGTGTCACTATGTTTTAGATGTGTTTCTTGTAGACAACATATTGTGGGATTCTGGTTTTTAATACAGTCTGATATCTGCTTCCGCTTTATGGGAGAGTTCATCCCATTCACATTTACAGATAGAATAACTAATTCTTTATTTCCTGTCATCTTATTTACCCAAGTTATGTTTTCCCCTTTCCTTTCCCCTTTCTCCCTTCCCCCCTCCTCAGTACTTTGCTTTTGATGACCCCCTCCTCCAAACAATACTCCACCCTTTAGATCCCTTCCCCCTGTTTCTTCTATTTTCACTTCTATTAGTTTATCCCTTTCTTTTCCTCCTTTCCCTCCCACTTCCCTCTAGCAACAGACAAGTTTCTATGTGAAATCAAGTGTCTGATATACACTTTTAGAGCCCAACCTGATGAGAGTAAGATTTACACAATGCTCAACTCCCTCCCTTCTTTCTCTCAATTATATTAGGTTTTCTTTGCCTCTTCAAGAGATTTTACCTTGTTTTTACCTCCTTTTTTTTAGATCTTATTTTTACCACTTTTCCCCTCTTTTCCCCAGTATGACAACCTTTCCCCCTCTAGTTCTCTTTTTCATATTATCAAAGTAATATCTAGTTAATTATACCCCCAAACTTTAAGCATCCCCCTAGTAGAAATAAAGTTCTCAAGAGTCCTTTCCTTTTTACCTTTTTATGAATCTCTTGAGTTCTGTGTTTGGATGTCGAATTTCTTGTTCAGATCTGGTCTTTTCATTAGAAATAGGTGAAATTTACCTATATCATTGAATGACCATCTTCTTCCCTGGAGGATAATCCTCATTCTAGCTGGATAGGATATTCTTGGCTGTAATCCAAGTTCCTTTGCCCTTCGGAATATCTGGTTCCAGGCCCTTCGATCCTTCAATGTGGAGGCTGACAGATCCTGTGTTATTCTAATTATTGATCCTTGGTATTTGAATTGTTTCTTTCTAGCTGCTAGCAGAATCTGTTCCTTGGTGCTATAGTCCTGAAATTTAGCCACGATATTCCTTGGGGTCTTAATTTTGGGGTCTCTTTCAGGAGGTGATCGGTGAATTCTTTCAATGGTGATTTTGCCCTTTGATTCTACAATCTCAGGGCAGTTTTCTTTCAGGATTTCCTGGAAGATAGTGTTTAGATTCTTTTTTTCATCATGGCTTTCAGGAAGTCCAATAATCCTTAGATTGTCTTTCCTAAATCTATTTTCCAAGTCAGTTGTTTTTCCTAGGAGATATTTCATATTTTCTTCTAATTTTTCATTTTTTTTGTTTTTGTTTGACTGATTCTTGAAGTCTTATTGAGTCATT